>JAQPZY010001562.1:1322500-1865000 GCA_029931535.1 Margaritifera margaritifera | reverse complement strand
CTTCCACAAAGATAAGGCACATACAGAATATGTCAGAGTCATACCCAAAATGAAATGCACGAGATTGTTTCCGTTTCATATTCTCAAATGGCTTAAAGGTGTCAGAATCTATATAACATTACAGTGTATGGCCATAAATGACTTCCCACACATTAAAAATCCAACAAACTTCCCTAGTAAATAAAGAAACACTGGTCATTAAATATACGCGGTGAAAAATTACTCGTATTCCTACTTTGTAATGAAAGGTTAATATTTCACGACATAGGTTGTCATGTGCCTTTATTAAAAATGTGTCGCATGACTTTTGTCCTAACTGAACTTGTACATCTGTTATGTATCTATATAATTGTATCAAAGATATTCAACAAAGGCAACTATGTGATATACTTAGTAATATGACTTATCATTTGCTTATGTAGAATGGATGGCATACGGTTTGCGTTCTATGCAAATTCTGTCAGTTACTATTGAATTATATGGGTTTGTTTTGAACGTGGAAAGTAGTTGTTATCGTTTATTATCTTGTAACTACGGACGACTTTATGTTTCTCTTCAAATTAAATCTTTCTGATGAGCATTTCTATTCACAGCTTTTCTGATAATATTCAGTAAATAGAACCTCTTGTGTATTTCGCACTATCGGATGAGCATGCTAGAAACCACCAATTATGATATGGCCGAATTGCAAAGCATAGTTTTAATTAAATGATGTAGCACTCCATAATGACGCATCTGTAAAATGTTATTTGAACGCAGAACTTAACACAGACCACTGGCAATATAATACATGTCCCAGTGACCTAGTTTTGACTGATCTGTGTAGTCCTACTTATGACACATCTACATGTCATGTTACATGACTCATCTTGACATCAGGTTACATAGCTGCAGTTGAAAGGAAACCGAGTTTAAAAGAAAAGTTAATGTAAATTGCTGGTACGTGTTTTAGGTAACGCTGACCTATGTTTTGCACGTCGTAATACTCATCATGGTTCATTTTAATATGAAGTTGCATTGCTGCAGGCATTAGTATCTTAGAAACTCAGCAAAACGCATGATTTAACGCCAATGACTGAGACTTGAATAAGGTCACAGTTACCAAGTTTTGTGCACACTGAAGCTCCTCATAACTCTTATTTATATCACGTTACTTGAATGCAGGTAATAGACAGACATATAGATATCATCAATGCCAAGCCAGAGCTGCTTAGCCAAGACGGTTAATAAAAATGTATATATTGGTCTTACGACAATACGTATTACTACAAGATTATTTGCGAATCGAATATTGAAACAAATTAGAAAAACAGAGCAACTGGAAGGGACGTTATCGGTTATGTCACAAAGGAAGTTCACGTGGCATATCAATACCAGCATGAGCTGATCCCAACTTGGTACACTTCTTGTACCTCAGTTACGAGAAATAAAATGCAAATCAAAACATAGCACACCAATATTATTTTCAACAGAACTATGACAAACCGTCAGTACAATGTAAATTAAACTGGAAGATTGTACTGTTATTCCCTACTTGTGTATCATTGCCGATTTATACAAAAGTGGGTGGTGGCTGAACGTTATGCGTAATTGACATCCATGTGTTTCATTCAAATTTTAGTCATCAAAATATGTCCATTTATTGATGTGTGCATGTCCTCTCTTATCTACATATACCTTTTGATGAAGTTTAAACTCTGAGTTTGTACTAAGGTTGCTACCAGTTTAATTGTAAAACATGAGTTTCCTGCTGATTATTTCTATTTCAAGCTGAGAAGAAACTTATCAAATTTTTATTTTAAAAACTGGCACACTCAAGTCATTTATAGAAAATGTATTTATTACAAAAAATGTACAATATTCTGTTATTAAGTTTCACTCATATCCAACTGACATTGAGACCATTATAGCATTTACTGTATGCTTGCTGTCAAGAATGATTCCTTCTTCTCAGCAAGGCGAAGATCCATCCAGTGGGTACACACTTAACACTTCCTTTTAAAACCGTTTCTGTTAAATGATATTGGAGGAGCCAAGAATTTAGTGATCTATCAACTGACAAATAAAGCTCACATAGGCATTTTAATTGGGCCATTTTGGGTACTACAATAACTTTGCTTCAAATGTGACACAAAGCAGATTTTCATGATTTTCGTTTTCAACTGTAATCTTCCCTTTGAAAATCCCCTGAAAGAACGACAAAATACAGTAAAATACATGTAACAAAGATCCACACCATTTAGATCATACAGTAAAATAGATATAACAAAATTCCTCACCATTTAGATCATACAATCCTACTGAGTCTAATCTACAGGCTACCTTACCGTTTGATTATTAAATTCAGAAATGAAATAATCAGTAGAAAGAAGGACGTTTTAACTTCTATAAGAATGATTGAATCTTCTTTCTCTTCTATAATTGATTTTGTTTCATAATACTCAATGGCTGAGGCATCTGTATGCAAGTTATTGGATAACTGGAAATAAATGTTATTGCTTAACTGCTCTTTTGGCTTAGAGGGTTTGGTTTGGTGTTTTACGCCACAGCAACACAAACAGGTTATTTAGTGCTCTGACAGTTGGAATAGAGTGCCTTGCCCAAGGACACACCACGGTAACCGCCCCAGGTTGATCGGATGGTAGGATTCGAACCTACATCTTTTCGGTCGCAAGACCAGAATGCTAACCAAAGAGCCACTCCTGCCTCCATTAGTCGTCTGTTAGGACATTCACGAGATTGAATTGGACCAATGCTACATCCCCGAGCCCTCAGAAGGGTAAGCTTACACGAAAGTGGAAATGATAAATTATGTAAACTATTCCAAAACATGAAAACCTTTAAACTCTTTAAAGTATTTTTGTTTTTCATTCTTTTTTTCCTTTTTTTTTTTTTTTTTTTTTTTCCAAAATTTTTCTAACCTCTTTGAAAGACCATGCATCTGAAAATCTCATGCTGATTTGTAGATCCTGTAATACATGTAGGTGTAATTAACACCAAGAGTAACGATCGACCATGTAGATTTTTCTCTGGAAGACACAACATTTCACAATCACTCTAGAACTATGTACGTATAATATTTTTTCATAAAGATCTTCTGTTGACCATTGTACAGCAATTGTTTGTTTTAAATTAAGAGGTAGGTTAATATTTGTGTTACCAAACTGGACATACTTTATATATGTTCTCTGCAACTGCAATTTTTGTTATAGGTTTGGGCATCAAGGGTTGTCTTTAAGTATGGGTAGTAGGTGACGTGGAAAAAATATGCCACCTGCTCCTGGAACAAATATCTGTGCATCTCCTGTATAAACATAAGTCCCACTTTATTTAGTTAGAAAGGTATGTCTTTGAGAGTGGAAAATTCCGGTTCGAAGGAGAACTCCAGTTCTTTCCCTGTCCCTAAAATGGTTGGTGCCTAATTTTAATTTACCATCATTTGTACTTTTGTTTCTTTGCTGTTCACAGCTTTCAATATTTTCTACTTTCAGTATGACCCCTACTGAGTTTAATATAAAATCTCCCAAACTACTGTATTCTTGTAAACCATGGAGTATGTTCGTGTCTTTGTCTGTGTCCATGTCAATATTTCGATCCTAACTCACCTTTAAATTCTTGAAACGGATGATACCACTGGGTACACGTTTCAATTTAATAGTGAAACCTACAGGAATAAAAAATATGATACGAAATATTATCGTTGATTAAAAGGCTTAAAAACTGTATTACTTGAATAAGAATGCTAATAGTAACGAGTCATTCACAATTTTGTAATGTTCATATGCTATTTATCCTATCATCCAGTTATAAGATTGGTACCTAATCTTGCATTGTTTCATCTTTTGATTTTTTTAAAGGCCTTTCTCTTTCTCCACCACTTCTTACTATAGGCTGAGTTTATTGGCATGAAAACCGTTTTTGTTGGATGTGACTGTTACTACTACCACTACTACTGCCGTAGCAGTTACAATAACTTGACAAGCTAAAAAAAACAAACCAGCTGGTTCTGACTTAGTCTCGCATTGATAAAAATATACATATATTTATTCAAAAAACCCATAAATTTTTAAACTAATGGAAGAATCCATCTGATAAAATTAGAGATCTCCTTATAAAAAATAGATGTGACAATCACCGATAAAAATTCATGTTCTGCCAACTTTTGAAATTATTTTTAGTAACCTGTCAGACAAAGCGTTACATTTCGTTTTAGGGAGAGTTATCGTTAGAAACGATATATTCCGCATGAAGTTTTTCACTTTCATAAATGTGGAAGCTGTTAATTTGATTGGTGAGTTGAAGGGTCAACAGAACATGACCTCATATCAGTGTATGTCAGATCATTACGTCGGAAATCTCGATTTTAATGAGATTGAAGAATGTACTTGAGTGTTCTTCTGATAACCTTATACAGATGAGTCTAAGGCAAATGTATCATGCAAATAACAAATAGCGGGGAGCTAATCTCAGTTTTTTAATAGCTTAACAAATACCTAATGACAGATTGCTTTACACATTTTCCTCATAGTCCAACGGTCTATTCCTGTAAATGACATTGCAAAAACTGTTAATTTAAAACCTTGACGTTTGAGCCATAAAGATATACTTAAAAACCGGCAAGAATAAACGATAATTTTATTTCAACGCTATCTATACATTATCTTTCAGATCATATCAGAACAGTGGACATCCACATCTTAAATCTGCCATATCAACATATGATTTCTTAAAGTATCTTTATCATGTCCAAATATGTAAATTGCATTCATTCATAGTTAAAACCTTTTTCGTTCATAATTTTAAAAATGTGTTCTCATTTCTGTATCAACTGTACACCTAATAACCCTATTTTCCGTGTATAAATCGTACCCAGCTGCAAATAGTGTAAATTCAGATCTGGAGTCACATAATGCGCTGTCAAGTCAGGGTCAATGTTTTTTGTTCTGCAGATCAATCTACGCAAACACTGATTTACAAGCATATTATGCGACGGCAGATCAGGATCTAATGATTCAGTTTACTTGTGAATCCATGCGTACAGCGTAGACGCTGATTGACCAGCGTATTACGCTACGGAAGATCAGGGTCTATGCTGTTTGTGATTGGGTTCGTGTTATACATACCACCATGGATATTATCCCAAAAGATTGAAAGATTTATCTAAAAACTGTAGACGATATTAAATTTATCTCAGCATTCACACAAGCAGAAACGTATAGACTTACCTTTTTTGGCTGGGCAAAACAGTGAGTCTCCAAAGATGTTGACACACGTTTTTTTTTCCGTCTTCCTGAGATGGATAAACCTGTACTTTATATCCACGGTGTATTCTACGTTATCAAAGTCTGCAGCTGATAATAAAATGGAATCAATTACTAAATGAAAATCAATTTTGTCTACGAGTTGTCCAGTTATATAGACGAAACTCTGCATTCATACATACATACGTACGTACGTACGTACATACATACATACATACATACATACATACATACATACATACATACATACATACATACATACATACATACATACATACATACATACATACATATATACATACATACTAAAGGAAATCAATTAGTAAACGAATTCATATTTTCCTTTGATTGATTTTGATTATATAGATTAAATTTTGCATACATACATATATACATAGTAAGATGACACAGAGCAAAAAAATGGTTGAAACCCA
Source organism: Margaritifera margaritifera (assembly GCA_029931535.1). Taxonomy (NCBI): domain Eukaryota; kingdom Metazoa; phylum Mollusca; class Bivalvia; order Unionida; family Margaritiferidae; genus Margaritifera; species Margaritifera margaritifera. The sequence goes on along the minus strand of JAQPZY010001562.1, from coordinate 1,859,305 downwards.
AGTATGAGTATCAGAAACAATTTTATTCTGCAGATGTTCCATATTGTTTTTCACATAGGACCTCCATCTTCGGAAAACAAAAATTACATTTCAAGAACAATAAGGATATATATCGAAGAAGCGTAATCGAGACCTACGTCATTATTTCCATTTCCGATGAAGATGTTGTTGTTCATCGTGTTGACAGTCAGCATGCAGTTTTTGCATTTAGCTCCACTTATCTGAACCTGTTGCATAGACAGCTTTAAAACTTGACGGATACATTGACCTTGAAGTGCTACTCTCAGTCCATAAAAATAGGTCACAGTGACGAATTTTGACGCTCACAGGATCGTCGATAACTACTATAAATACCAGTAAGAAAAACTTAACTGTGATCTGCATGACCGGAGAAATCATATCGATGACTGGTATACACGCGGATAAGAAAGTCGTTGCTGCGACCTGCATGACAGGGGCATTCATGTCGATGACTGATATACATACCGGTAAGAAAGAAGTTGCTGTGACCGGCTTGACAGGGGCATTCATGTCGATGACTGATATACATACCGGTAGGAGAGACTGTAACTGTGACCGGCATGGCAGGGGCATCCAAGTCGATGGCCAGTACACATACTGGTAGGAGAGACGGTAACTGTGACCGGCACGACAGGGGCATCCAAGTCGATGACCAGTACACATACGGGTAAGAAAGACCGTAACTGTGACCGGCATGATATCGGCATCCATGTCGATGGCCAGTACACATACCGGTAAGAAAGACCGTAACTGTGACCGGCATGACATCGGCATCCATGTCGATGGCCAGTACACAAACCGGTAAGAAAGACCGTAACTGTGACCGGCATGACATCGGCATCCATGTCGATGGCCAGTACACATACCGGTAAGAAAGACCGTAACTGTGACCGGCATGATATCGGCATCCATGTCGATGGCCAGTACACATACCGGTAAGAAAGACCGTAACTGCGACCTGCATGACAGCAGCATTCATGTCGATGACCAGTATACATACCAGTAAGAAAAACGTAACTGTCACCTGCATTACAGCGGCATTCATGTCGATAACTGTGATCTGCATATAAAGTATTTGTCTTATATTGCAAAACATTGGGCTATTAACGTGATTTTACCAGCCCAGCAATGATACTTAATTGCACAACGTAGTTGGGTCTTGGAATTATCATTCCCTGCTTATGGCAGAAATAATTTAGCATGAATTTTCTAGTCCATTTCTGCTAATATATAACTATTCTATGCATCATCTTTGTGAAGACATACACACAGTTTAGTTTCCAACCGCTTTGTTTGAATGAAAATTGTTTATATTTTTAAACTAGCATATTTACTGAGCCTTTCTTACTTATTTGGCTCTCCGACTTTCGTTTCAATATCTGTCTTTGAGTAATCCACAGTGAAGCAAGTCAAATTTTAAAGTAATTAGGTAATATATATGTATTTATAGATAAACTTACTTTATATGAAATAATTATCGTTACAGAAATTAAGGAATCGATATTTTAAGGATCACCGTGATTATCCCTTTAAACCTTGAGTTCGGGACTAAAGTTTGCTAAATCTCGGCTACGGAAGCATGACGTAATGACGTGACGGAAATATCAGATATGTTATCGACCAATGGCAGCATTGTACTTCATTTCGTGCTGATCCGGTACTGACGAGGTGTAAACTTCCGTTCCATTGTCTCGTTCATAGATAGTGTGTCTCAGAAGTGCAATATACTTCCATTAAAATTATTCCAATCGTCCAATGAAAATAATTAAACAAAGAAAAACGAAGTGCATTAGTACGTCCCTATTTTAGGAAAAACAAAATATTAGTGAAGCCTTAGTGGTCAAAAATTATCTGTTTCATTCTAGCTTAGACGGACAAAGATGGCGACTTTCGTACCGCTCAATGATACGGAATGTCAATGAAAAATCACCTTAAAACTTTTAAGGAAAGATATTTTTATCTGAAGTCAGGCTCCTGTTTTATCGCATAAAATGATGGTGTAGTACTAGTATGACGTGATACACTGTGCCGTCACACCAACGTAACTATGTTCACTCTCCTTGGAGCCCTTTTTGTGCATGTTCTTGTCGAGACAAGATTGAAAATTGAGTATTTATCGATACAATACCGACTTTGGATCCGATTAGCTAGCCCTAATTGACGAGTGTTATTAACAATGAAACTATATCGAATATAAACAAATATCACGTTGATTTGTCTTCCATTTTTGTACCCATGATAGTTTGTACATTTTCGATAAGGTCCCTTGCTGATGTATACACTTAGATTGGAAATTAATCTTAATATAGCACAATTTGCAGTGGCAGAAGAATCGCTTGCGCGGTAGACAATCACCTTGGTATTCATAAATCTCTCTCTCTCTCACACACACACACACACACACACACACACACACACACACACACATACATACATACATACATACATACATACATACATACATACATACATACATACATACATACATACATACATACACACGCACGCGTTGTTGTACATGTGGGATAACTATTTTAAGTCTGAGACGAGAAAATCCAACGTAATGTAATCTTTGGAGTAAACTTGTCATCTTTCTTTATTCAGTAATCTTTGGAGTAAACTTGTCATCTTTCTTTATTCAGTAATCTTTGGAGTAAACTTGTCATCTTTCTTTATTCAGTAATCTTTGGAGTAAACTTGTCATCTTTCTTTATTCAGTAATCTTTGGAGTAAACTTGTCATCTTTCTTTATTCAGTAATCTTTGGAGTAAACTTGTCATCTTTCTTTATTCAGTAATCTTTGGAGTAAACTTGTCATCTTTCTTTATTCAGTAATCTTTGGAGTAAACTTGTCATCTTTCTTTATTCAGCCTTAAACCTGTTTTACTAATACGATCTGGAAAACACTGTTGTGTACATTCGACTGCCTGTTCACATTGTGATCAAATACTGACATAATTTTTTATATAAATCGGCATCTTCTATATTATTGGCAAAATATGCGGAATGAAAACTCCACAAAACTTCGGAACATGACAGCCATCGTTGGAGAGGGGCATTCCTCATATGGCATAAATTGCAGAGATGAGGTGGTATTGTGGCGATCGTGTATTCGACACACATACGTAACTCAAGCGTACCTCCTGAAGGGTGAACATTGACCAGAGTGCATATCATGCCAGTGTCCACTGACAGTGGAACACATTCTTTGTCGAATGTATCGACTTCTACCCTGTGAGACTAAGTGTCATTCTATTTAACCTTTCAATTTCACTTTAGTATAGTCTACAGTGATGTGATTTTCATACTTTAGCTATTGTTCTATCGTTGAAAAGGAAAACACAATTTAAAAAATTAAACACACACACAAATAAAAACAATGTTGGTACATTAGGTGGTGTTATTTTAGTGGGTGCAAACTATGTACCACTTTATGTATTTTTTGAAACAAATTATTGCCTTGTAACAATGCCATCTTAGCACTGTTATTCACAGGGTAATTCAAAACCTACATCAATCATTCCTATGCATCCAACTTTCATTCAAACCTATCATGTGTAATTGCCATAAAAACTTCTTGAAGATGGTCATAAAAAGAATAAAGTAGGAAGATATTTTAAATTTAAAACTTACCAGCTTTCCTTATTTAATTTGTCTGAACTAAAAATGTATATCTGACATCATGTACAGTTTTATACCTTATTATATCATCCTTTTCCTCTTTTTTAAATTGTACCTTAGCATGTATTCTACCTTCTTATCAAGATAAAAGAATGGGAAGATAACTACATTCTGAATTAACGTCCTTTTCAAACACTCTATCTCTCTGTTCAATAATAACTAGATGATTATATGTACAGGAAAACTCCGACCTCATTTACTCAGACAATGCTTACTTTCTGTACAGTATACATCGAGATGATGGAAGATTTATTTATTTATTTTTAAATAATAATAATAATAATAATTTCCAATAGGAAGTTTACGGGTTGAAAAATAATAATAATAATAATAATGAATACTCTTATTATTATAACAAGAATATCAACAAGAAAAATAAGTACTACAACATCCTGAACAAAAATAAAGCCAATAATAACAAAACCAAAAACAACAACAACAACAACAATAATAATAATAATAATTAATAGGAAAAACACGTACGAGCTGTGTAGTTTATGAAAAATGTCAATGGCCCATAAGGATCAATGTCTTTTGGCTCCCAGGAAATAATGTAGCTTGAATTGGGATCTGGAAGTAGAAAATTCGTACTAGTTTTACATATTTCTGCCCGCGAACTTCACACGACGACTACAAGAAAATCTGTTAGAAAAAAAGAGTGTTAGAGAGAGAATATTGTGATAGAGAAAAAAGTCAAGAAGGCACCTTTTTATTTCAAAACACATTACAAAATCTTTCGATATTTACTCACGTGGTAAAACAAAAAATCCCCCTGTTGCTCTAATATATCAGCCAGCCCGTTTCACGTGTTTCATAACTAGTTCATAGGTTAGCGCTTAAACATGTAATCAGAACTACGTATTTCTTTTAACGTATTTTTATATCCTTGTTACTATAGAGAAGTTAGGAATGACATGCCGAACTATACGAGATTGAATAGTCCGATCTCAATCTAAATAGGAGAAAAATCACACAGATATTCATTTTACCTGTCGACTTTGGCTGTAAAATGTTAGTCAAGCTCACCGTGTGTGTGTGTGTGTGTGTGTGTGTTGAGTACATGTGTGTTGCGTACATCTGCCCATTTGCACTTTAACCTGACGACTAGACCTACCTACCTCACTTATAGATACCTAACTATCTAAAAATATACTAGCCAACCTAATGAAGCTACTATAGTTTGAATAAAAAAGCGTTTACCTACATGTACAGTCATATTAAAATTGAGAGAGAGAGAAAGAGACAGACAGACACATAGATGGTTTCCTTACCGCAATTTTTCATATAGCCCCTCTCTTGACTCTGCGATCCTAAACTAACTGTATTCAATTCCAACCAGGGTTGCTCAAATAAATCAAAAAAAGATTCCGCTGTCGATAGTGATGTTGAGAGTGTCTGGCTGACCAGGAAAAGTACGATAAGATTCATATCTGGAGTTTACAAATCTGCAATAATAATAATAATAATAATATCATCATTACCATCGTCATCATCTATAAATGAATTTCTTCTTATTTGTCTATGCACATCCAAAAAGTTACCGTAACATGATTCTTAAAGACTCCAATCTATACCGTTCCTTTCCACGGGCCGTAAATTGAAAGAGTTAAAGAGACACAGACGTACAAAGAGAGAATGAAAGAAAGGTTGTGATAGAGTGCTATAAAAAATAAGAAAATTACCTTCAGTAGTTTGAAAGGACGACACTATAACATCATTCTCTGTCTTTCTTAACTTAGCGCAGTCATTTATGTCATTAGCATTCATTTCCTTCTTCTCGAAACAAACAAAAGCTTAAGGAAGTTAAAGAATTATGCGTTTCGATTGTATTGTTAAGTAACCAAACTGTTCCTATATTGTAAACAATAAGCCAGGTCAACAACACGAGACCGGTTGAGAGAAAATAATCAACAACAGTACAACAATAAACTACATAGACGATTTCCCTATGCACAATATGAAAGTTGCTTCGGCTGCAATGACACACACACACATACACACACATACACACACACACTAGTTAAGCATAGTTTTACCGAAAACTATTCGTCGCATAAACTGTACCTTCGTACACTCAAGTGAACAAGAACTGAATCTCCGACACCAGTGTTAATAAACAGGCTACCAGCATATCATTGTTGTCATAGTAAGAACTGTTACACTGTTTCATCGGTGTTTGATTTGTTGTGCTCAATTCATCACTACCCTTTCCAGTTTCCATACATTATACCATCCACCGAGGTTGCTTAAAATTTTTAATTACTGGACTCATGTCGCCGTTTCAAAATCGTCGCAAGTAGATTCTGACCGATTGGAATGTTTCCAAAAAAAAAATGTTTACACTTCATCCATCTAAGTCACTCCTGCAAAGATATCAGAACTAAAAATATTAAGACAGAAAACTTGAGCTTGCGCAATATCAGTATCAGAAACTTGGTTGGATGATTCTGTGAATGATGCTGAAATTGCCATAGACGGGTACTGTGTCATTCATCTTAACAGAAACAGAAATTGTGAGGCGTATTTACATATATTAGAAATTACATTTCTAGGGTAAATCTGCATTTTAAAAAATCTAGAAGTTATATGGACAGATATTCTTTTGCATAACTCTACACCAAGCGTAATTGGCAGTTGTTATGGACCTCCTAAATCAGCATGATCATTTTGAAAATGTGTAAAAGACTTTTTCTCAAAATGTAAATCAGACTCTAAAATTTCCATTTGTGTGTGATTTCAATGTATATTTTCCTAAAGGAAAAGCAAAATTATTAATCAGATATGCAAATATTTTGAGACCTTTCTAATCTTGAGCACTTGATTGATGAGCCCACCTGTGTTACTAGTTCATCTTCAATATTGTTATACCACATTTTGTGTAACAATCATGAAAACAAATTTTCCATCAGGAACTATTTCCACAGAACCGAGTGACCATTTGCTTATCTATTGAATAATAAGATTACCAAATGCCAAATCTACAGACATAAAACCGTAAAAAAATCAGTTCTTTACAAAATTACAGTAAAAAAGACTTTATTGCAAAACTGTGGGATTTTAATTGGGAAAATGTTTGACATAATTTAAATGCGAACAAAGCATGGATTTCTTTTAAAGAGTATTTTCACTTTGTCTTAAATAGTTTTGTTCCTTTTAAAATAGTGAGGCTGAATCAAATGACAGAACCTTGGATGTCTCTTGAACTTTTAGAAATTTTTATACTTAGGGACTATTTACTGTATATGTATAAAAAGAAAAATGACCCTGATCTGTACAACAATTACTGTAAATTAACGAACGAAGTACCAAGGGACATTAAGAGTGCTAAATCTGAATACATATCAAACAAACTGGAAGAAAGTAAAACATTAATCTACAACATGTGGCAGCAATTAAAAACTCTAAGTTATAATAGCAAAGAAGGTAAAAATATACATCTAAATATTGATGGTCATACATGCTATGATGCAAAAAGAATCTAATTTTTTCTCAATTAATTCTTTCATACTGTCGCAAGAACGCTTATTGTTTAAAAAAAAACAACTATCAGTTGTATGTATTTAATGCATATTCACATAATTTTAAGAATTCTTATTAAAAAAATGAATATTACAGCCAATCATTTTGAACTAAAACTAGTCAGTGACGAGTTTATTGATATGGAATTAAGCAAGCTAAACTCCAGTAAATGTACAGGATTAGATAATACACCTGCCAGATTAGTAAGGGATGCAGCCTATGTCCTCGAAACTCATATTGTTCATGTAGTGAATCTTTCTTTCGCAAGTTACACTGTGCCTGATGAAGTGACGACAGCAAGGATAAAGCTCTTGTTTAAGAAAAACAGTCGGTTGGAAGTAGGAAACTGCACGCCAGTAAGAATTCTCAGCATCATATCTACAATCCTAGAGAAAGCAGTCTGTATCCAATTGTAAACATACTTAGCGCAAAGTAATATACTTTGTGAATTTATCACGTAAACAACAAAATTCTCCTGGTGGTTTATTTTTAGAGACGAGTGCCTTTTATTTCCAAAACACACCTGTCAAAGAAATCTAAGGAGTTATACTATTACCAATTAACACCTCTCGCATTAACATTGGCGACATTGCATAAAAACAATCTTTGACAAGCCGATTGTTTAGAATCGGTAAGCTGATAAACTCTCCGAAGCTAACTTTAACGTGTCTAATGACATGAAAGTCGGCGATTCCCAGATACGTACATATATTACGCTTAAAGTGTAACTGATGAGTTCAAATAGAAATATATATTCCTCATTTGTAAAAACCTGCATTAAATTGTAAATATTCACATTATCAGGTCTGCGCGAGAAAGTGCGAGACTGACCTTGACATTGATTACAACATGGAATGACATACTATATAGATCATAGATAAAAGAAACTGTGGCCAGTTATGTAGAAGAACAATGCGGTACATATAAACACTAAATAAAGGTGCTAATATACGTACTGTGGCGAGATTGCAGGGTATAAAACTTGCAGAACATAAAGCATTACGAACTGAACATGACCCCTTGTATGTAAAATAGCTCGCACGTAACAAGAGTTGTATGTATTTTACCCAGACAACCGACGTTAAATAAAATTTCTTTTCTCTCTCTCTCTCTCTCTCTCTCTCTCTCTCTCTCTCAAGTTTTTGAACTTGCCGTGGGCAAGAGCCTTGCAAACTAGAGCTTGCCCGAGCCGAATTTGAGCTTGTCCCGAGAATCGGGCAAGTGGATTTGTAAATTCCTGTTCCATGTATGTATCAACGATTATGAAGACGACTTATATATAAACGTGCGAAAAAAAATCACCAATTTATTTGTTATTTAAAGGTTATTCTTTGAAGTGCTTATTTGGACGTAGGTAACTCAGTTTAATAAATAAGTGTAAAAGCAGACACATTTAACATATCATCTCGATAAGTACTAACACCATAGAGTTTTCAAATGTTAATATTATCCAATGAGTGGAATAAAAGGTGTATTCACATTAATATTGTCGAATGAGTGGAATAAAAGGTGTATTCATATTACAATTGTCACACAATCAGCAACTGCTTCTTTCTTGTGAATATTTCCCACGAACAGAAACCGGAAAGTTTTGACAAACAATATAATGCGATAGCTATTAACAATATACCTGAATGGATGTGTTGAAACTAATCCCTGTCACAATCTTTAATGTCAAAGAATTTCACACGAAAGACACTGGTGTGAATTTCCCGCTCTATGCCCTTGGCACTCTTTCTGTAACATTCCTTGATAAAGGTTATATTCATGACCATATTGTTTATACTTCCCGATAAAGATATTTTTCCTCTCCCTTGTAACGCCATAAGTTGAAAAACCAGAAGAAAAGAACCATCTTTCCTTATTCAAACTCACGCTTATCGCAGCTCATACTCCTACAGAATATATTCTGGGGAGATCCTACCAAGGGGAGGTAACCACTGCGAGATGTATGATTCACACTATGAATCATCAACGTCAATATAGGAATTGTACACCATTCGCTTGGTTCAAACATCTGCCTGAACAAGTGAGGACGGTTTGAACCCTAATGCAACATCTGAGGTTCGCCTTCAGATTCGTAATACTTTGGACTTTATGGCAGTAGCTTTATGTGTCAACCGATTGCAATACTGGTTAAAGTGACTGAAGCAATCAGAGCCTCTCAGATAAGAAAACCAGCGAAATACTAATTCAGTATCTTCGCTGATCTGTACCGTTTCCACAAAGCACTGCTTATAGTAAATTTGCGGGATAAAACTTGCTTCGAATCGGACCAAAAATACTAAAGTAGCAGCTATTTATCACATATGGTTTTCTTGTCAGGGCGGCTCTGATATTTTTTCAAATATATCAACTAATTTTTTTAATCGGCTGTGATTTAAAGCTAATGCAAAAACGTCCAAAGTGATCGAAATGCTTGTGATTTATGCTGCTGAGATTGTAAATAATGACAGAAAAGTTGCAAACAGCGTGGGGAAAGACAAGCCCCTGTGTTTCCACCTACACAAGGTCTTCATCAGGGAACAATAAAACCGTTGGAAAAAAAGTAAGAAAAAATAAAGCATACAGAGAGAACACACCCACGTTGAACCATCGAACAATTACATCATGTCGCAGACAAGCAAACTAATCAAAACAATTAAAATGTTTAAACAAAAAGAATAAAGAAATCCTAAAATAGAATAAACTGCATGTCCAAAACTATACTGGAGTTACTATGTATTACTAGGTATTTACTATGTAACATTTATATTCATTTACTTAAACATTTTAATCTTACAATGTTTGATCTGGTATTTTATATATGTGTTCAATCCATCTTTCCATATCGCATACTCAGACTAGAATTATCAAGGTGTTCTTACTGAGGTCCGCGTGTCTATATCACTAAATGCACCAAATTAAAGTTATATATATATATATATATATATATATATATATATATATATATATATATATATATATATATATACCAGTTTTTTTTTAATTCCATTCACATTGTATAGCTAAATGTATTTCCAAAGCGTAAAATGGGATAATAAATACAAAACTGCATTCGTGTTTTCATCCAAATCGGGAGAAAAAACTCGTTTGATATGACATATGAATATATGCCCCAGCCTGATGGCCTTGACGCAAACCCTAGGCCATGTCAAGCTTTCTTTCTTCCGACTCAAAACAATACGTATATAGCGACACCACTAACGTGAGCCCTCGACAGAGTAGAAAGATCCTTGATGGTAAACTGACCCTTTACCATTTCTGTAAAATAAAATTGAATATATATATATATATATATATATATATATATATATATATATATATATATATATATATATATATATACATACGTATATTCATACATACATACTTCCATGTGTGTGGTTTGGTGTTTTATGTCACAGCAACACAAGTAGGTTATTTATTGCTGAGGCAATTGGAGTAAAGTGCCTTGCACAAGGACACACCATGGTAGCTGACCCAGGCTGGTCCGGAAGCAGGATTCGAACCAGCACCCTTCGTGAGTCCGGCACGCTAACCATTTATTTACAAGCAGAATAAAGAAAGTAAATCAACTATACTGACAGATTTAAAACTTTTGAACGATGTTAATTGTGTGAATTTCTTTTGACATACAACAGGAAACATTGAAACAAATCATTACGAGAGATATTTAAATTGCTCTGAATGTTTGTGCGCTGTAGAACGAAGTTTTTTACTAGTCAACATTACATAATAAGTGCATCCTCTCAAAGTACTCCCCATGCACCTCTATATGCTTTCTCAGTCTGATTATTCAATTAGTAAATGCCATTTTGTATTCACTTTTTGGAATGTTGTTTCTACGTTGGAAAGTTGCACTTCCAACCTCGTGAGGGCTTTCAAATAGTCTGGTCCTCAGCGAATCTTTGATAACTGGATTCAGCCAAAAAGCACTTGGAGATGTATCAGGGTTGTACGGAGTGTGTGGCAGAGTTTGGATGCTCCTTCAGGAAGTCTGTCACGACGGCGGATTTATGTGCCTGTGCTTTGCCGTGTAATATATGGATACCTCGGGTACCGCCGCGCGGACGGGTGGTTCGGTAGTATTCCACAACTTTTGACAACACTTTGGAGGCATAAAAATGTCCAGTGAAACTAGCAGGATCAAGCACAGGTACCTGGACGACCGAAAAAAAAGCAAATGAAAACTCTCTTGACAGTGCGACTACATCGAGCAATTTGCGATCTTTGCTCGTTACTTTATTATTTTCTCTTGAGTCAGTTTCAAGAAAGTAAATCTATGTTTCATCAACTATAACATCTCATTCAAGCGTCTCTGGTCACTCTTTTCATATCTGACTAGTAATTGTTTGGCCATTTCAACCTAAGTCTATTTTTTAAATGCGGGACCCGTCTCGCACAAACCTTTGCGAGCTTAATATCCGTCATAATATAATTTTTTCTCATTGTGTATAGAGCATCTTCGTCAACTTCCCCCTTCACAGCAGCCACCGGTCTTCCAGAACATGGGTCATCTTACGTGGATTCGAGACCTCCTTAAAACCATCTCCAAATTATACAATATGACAGAGAATAGCAGTCGCAAACTTTATCCAAGTGGGCCTTGATATCAGTCTGAGAATACCATAAGAGCGCCCTGAATTTACATTATGCTCTTTGCTCAGTAGCAGAATTTATCTCTTTCTTCGACATTTTTACGTCACCATCATTAATCTATGTTACGTCGCACGCATATATCTGCAGATGTCTGGCCTGCTGCACGTTTTAGCTGCGATCATTTTATAGAACGTTATTTTGTTTATCTTTCGGCATTAAATTTATTGACAGGTTCAAACAAAACAAAAACATCATAACGAAATATTCAAAACGTTTTAAATACCGCTCGTAAATGTATCAGGTAAAACGAATTCCTTCTCAAATTTGCACGGCATATTAGATTTAAGTTCTGCATACAAAGAGTCCTAAGTGGGGCACAACGTGTGGTGGTGGTATATATGGCAGTGCTCCGAAGTCGAAAACACAGAAGAAGAAGAAAGACAAAAAAAGAAATAAGAGATAGAAAATGAGCAGGAAAAGGACGATACAAATGCAGAGAAGAGTTCATTTGATACATTGCTCCGATATAATCAGAAACTGAGGAATTTACAGTATACTTTGAAGAAAAAAAAAGACATTATCATATGGGTCACAAATCTGCAGCATTCCTCACTCAGATACTTTATTCTAATTTATAACGTATATCTTGCTTTGTACGGAATTTCCATCTTGCGTCACAGGACAGTGAACTGGTATGTCATACGCTTGCATCATGAAACAATTAACTTGAAATTTCATGGTAGGATGGAAACTTTTGTAATGGACCTCCACCAACATCATCACGGTCTGAAATTCCGCTGGTAGACGTTTACGACAAAAATGCAGATAATCCTCACATAATCAGGATGTATTTAAACGGATGCATGTTAATGTATCTTCGTACTGTTTGCTACGTACTTAACAGACAGTTAGTTTACAAAACCAGTCGCCATCAATATGGCTGACATCTGCCTTTTTCAGTGTATGTGTGGAAGGAGGGGGGGGGGGGGTGATTATATTATCGATACGAGCGAGCAAGCAAAAGAGAGAGGGATTTATTATGCATTTATTAGAGAAATTCCCCATTTAATTTATTGGGTCATTTATACTATCATTCTTAAATGTCAGACATGTGAATGTTCACAAGTTTCAAATATTGCATTAAAAAGCACCTTAAGAAATGAAGCCAGTGCATGGTAAAGTCCACTGGTAACAAAGGACCGGAATCTTGTCGTCGGAACCTTGGGTTTTATTTTTCAAAGAGCAAACGCTATAAATTGTTTATTTATTTGTAATTAGTTTATTCAATTCAAAACTGCCAATCTCATTTTTTTATATTACCTTCATCCCTATCCATTTTTTAAAAAACCTCTTTTAAACATTAATAAGAAACGAAAATAGTCTAAGCAGTGATTTTCAATAGATCTGAAAATTGAAGGATTTTATCTCTATCATCAATAAGTAAGAGTGATGTGAAGTGAAACAACTCTGTGGAGACTACAACAGAATCTACATGTGTGTGTGTGTGTGTGTGTGTGTGTGTGTGTGTGTGTGTGTGTGTGTGTGAAATAGAAAGATTGAGAGACGGACAGAGATATTTTAAATACGGAAAGTGATTATGACATATACGAGAGGGAGAGAGCGCGCGTTTGTGTGTGTATTGCATATCTTAAAAATGAGAGAGAGAGAGAGATCAAGTCTAGAATGTTCTCAAAACCAGAATGGTCCTTTTGAACAGCCCGTCTAGATCTGTGTGTGTGTGTGTCTGTGTCTGTGAACACATTACCTACATTAAGAGGAAGACCCATTATTTATAAATCAACACTGGAAGGACATCTGATACATAGGAGGACCTCCTCCTAATGCTTCCTCCTAATACATATGGAGCAACACGTGAAAATATTTAAATATTAGAATTTTGGAGATTCATGAGATTTGGTCGTAATTATTTTGGGGCATACAGGCAGGCCCAAACTCTTGAAACGATATGATAGCAGGTAAATGAAGTGTGTACATTTTGGGAGCCTATCTTATAAGACCTGCCTTTGGATGGACGTAAAGTAAATGCGTGAAACTTGTTGCTAAAAAGACTAGTTAAAGATATCCCTAATAGCAAAAATTATGGGGTTATTATTTTTCTAAGATTTAAGTTAATTGATCTATAAAGGAGAGGATACACACATAGCTGATGCAGTCCTCTTGGCGTTAGTGGTTAAAAATGTCATACGATAAGACCTCTCAATATTGATGTTTAAACATCTCATACGATAAGACCTCTTAATATTGATATTTAAACATATAATATGATAAGACCTCTCAATACTGATGTTTAAACATGTCATACGATAAGACCTCACAATATTGATGTTTAAACATATCATATGATAAAACCTCACAATACTGTTGTTTAAACAAGTCATATGATAAAACCTCACAATTTTGATGTTAAACAAGTCATATGATAAGACCTCTCAATATTGATGTTTAAACATATCATATTATAAGACCTCTCAATATTGATGTTTAAACATGTCATACGATACGACCTCTCAATATTGATGTTTAAACAGGTTATTCGATAAAACCTCACAATATTGATGTTTAAACAAGTTATACGATAAGATATCTCAATATTGATGTGTAAACAAGTGATATGATATGATCTCTCAACGTTGATGGATACTCGGGTCATTCCCAGCTTTTTGATGCTGTTGCGTTAGCAACTTATATACTTATATTTTACATATATATATAAATATATATATATATATATATATATATATATATATATATATATATATATAGTCAGTATTGTGATGACGTGCCGTTAAACCCTCCCTACCTACCTACCTACCTGCCTCCCTACCTATATGCATACCGTCTTGCATGTGTGTAGTATCTATAGGTGTCAAATACATTTAACAAAGCGTGAAGTTACACGTTTTATATCACAGGTTGATTTTTTAATATTGCTGATTGTGTTAAAAATGTTTTCAAATATCTTGATAAGTGTATCAGAATCCTAATGGGCCTGTACAAAATCAGCTGAAGTAATTTAAGCATAATTAGGGTTCGTGTTAAAACTCCGAACAGTCTGCTGACGTCAGCATTTTGCTGACCAATAAAACTTGCTGACCAAATGCTTAAACGCTTGCCTGCTAACCGTGATAAATGTCCATTATTTTCATTCATTTGCTCATTTTCATCTTTAAAAAACGACGATTTGGACTATTTTCTTGTCGTTTCTTAAGAGAGGTCATGAAATTATTGGCAAAAAAAGCGAATTTCAAGACCCGTTTAAGAAAAACCGGTGTACAAAACTCTGTCCAATCCGCGATACAACAGGTGCTATGTGACAAACTGTTTACCGGCAATAAAATGCACTATAGCCTATTAAGTCGTTTTTATAGTTATTATTACACCTACGTGACATTATAAAAAATTCTAAGGTGTGTCTTTTCAAATATACAAAATAACACTGATTAGGTAGAAATAATGTAAAATTCCATTTTGTTTTATTTTAGTACCACCCGAAAACTATATTCTATCATTCCAATAATAATAATAATAATAATAATAATAATAATAATAATAATAATAATAATTTTAGTTTTCCTCTTGTAAATATTTTCCTATTTTGCAAGCCAATTTAGAACCAAAACATCATCTATTCATGGCATAAATCTTGTCAACTAATGAAATCAACAAGCATTTATTTCGTATCAAAAGCTAACTGAACTAATTATATGAAAGTACCTGCAGTTTAAACAATGATATGCTACTATATACGTGGTAAGAAATCTTACACAGGCTGTAAACAGTCGAACCTGTCTAAATTTCTTAAAGGACACCTCCATTAAACCAGCACCTTTCTTCAATGTTACATTTTTAATAATATTACATCAAACATATAAAGAAAATGAACTTCAATAACTGTTTTCAGAGGCTACTTACTTGTCTCACTTCACAGATATGACTCCTTAAGAGAGGTTTGATTGTATGAATCATAATACACAAGTAAAGACAGTATGGGAACTAAAATCTTTATTGTATACAGTAGGCAGAACGAAGTTAAACTACATGTAAATAAAGTGCATTACCACTTTCATTGCTGCGGATAAAGACCACGCCAATTTTAACCTGGTATAATAACGAGCCTAAATAATATGTTTTGTGAAAATATTTACTTTTAGCTTAAAATAAATTATATCAAATTCGTGAGTTGCAAGTCCGTCATGTCAACACCAATGTCTGGTTTTTTATGTATGACTCGTAAATTTAGTTTTGGAATTTAATGTAGTTGAGAAATCATTCATGCATTTTACTAAATTATGATTTCACTTTATATAATCTCATGAAACAAACTCTAGAATATTCGTTTTAGCACAAGCATGCCGTCATTAATCTTTTAATAATAATGACTTCACACAAAATGTCTTGGCGAGAAGCAACGGTGATACCAGTACCCAAACCTGGAAAAAACCAAACCGACCCTTGCAACTATCGTCCATAGCATGAACAAGCTGTATTTGCAAAACCATGGAATGGATGATGAATGATAGACTGCTCTGGTATCTTGAATCCAACAAACAACTATTAGATGTTGGGTGTGAATTCAGACGCCAGAGAAACACAATAGACCATCTTGTCAGACTAATGAAGCCTTTATTAGAGAAGCTTTCATAAAGAAAGAATATGTAGATACCGTCTTTTTCGATTTGGAGAAAGCTTGTGACACCACATAGAAGTACAGCATAATGAATGAGCTATTCAACCTAGGTTTAGGTCTAAAGGCCGCCTACCCAACTTTATCTCCACTTTTATGAAAAATGAGAAACATCAGAGTTAAGGTAGATAGCACCCTTTCTAAAAGATATTCTCGCGAAATCGGTGTACCCCAGGGCAGCATATTGTCAGTTACCCTATTCAACATCACTATGAACAGCATAGTGAAATGCCCTTAAAAATCCAGGAACTGACTGCCTTTAAAATGTTGACAACTTTTTGATCTACTACAGATCAAATAGTATGGATACTATTGCACGTCAACTGCAGATGAGCATAAACAAAGTTCAGAAATGATCAGAAGAAAACGTGTTAAACTTTTCGAAATCAAAAACTAACTCTATGTATTTCTGCCGATGTCATCGTATTCATGATAACCCAAATCTATATCTATAGTTGCCTGATTCCTGTTGTGGAGGAGAGCAAACGTTTAAGGCTAATTTTCGACCTAAATTAACTTTTCTCCCACATATTAGATACCTGAGGAACAGATGTCAAAAAGCCCTGGATTTAATACAAGTCGTGGAAAACACAGACTGCGGAACAAATCAGAAGGTCTTGTTCCGGTTATACAGGTCATTAGTAAGATCGAAACTTGCCTTTCGCTCGATGGTGTACGGATCAGCTTGTAAATCTTACCTACAGTTGCTTGATCCGATACACAATCAGGGACTAAGGCTCTGTCTGGGTGTATTTAACAATTCCCCTTCAGAAAGCCTATATGTTGATGCAAATAAACCATCATTTTATCTCAGACGATCGAAACTGACTCTTCGGTATGCTACCAAACTATCTTCTAATCCAGGTATCGGCATCCTTTTAGAACTGCTTTGTCAGGTCCGCTCAATTGTAGAGTGCTCTGGGCCATGAGGCAAGTTATATTCCAAAGACTTGGCACATTCTAAAGAGTCTGGCGTGCCACCGTTTGCACTCGTGCCATAGGTTGCCGACACTTAAATCTAATCCAATCAACCCTGCATATGATATAGTGTTTAGACCCAAATACCAGCCTTGTACGTTAAGAAACCAAACTTAATTCGGCATTTTTTTTTAATTTTTTTTTTGGCATACAAGATCGTCCTCACTTAGAAACAGCAAAAGTCAATGTTGGAAATATTGCAGAATTATGTAATCCCAAATCACCACCTTAATTATCAAAACCTACTAAAATAATATTTCACCTCTGCAAATTAAAAAAGTCCTCAACAAATCCTCTCCTCTTTCAGAGTAAATTTAATTAAATTGCCATATGTCCCTGTATACAGACGGTTCGAAAGATGGAAACAAAGTTAGAGCTGCCATTGCAATACCCCATGGCACCATCTTGAGCCGATTACTGGATAAAGCCTCAAACAAGACCACAGATTCAGGCACATACCGCTGCAAAAACAAGCGTTGCCTAATTTGCAAACATATGCACGAGACCGAATCGTTTAGAAGTTCGACAACAGGAGTTAGCTACACGATCAATCAGAAGTTAGGATGCCGAGCCAAAATTGTAATCTATCTTCTGACATTCAAGATCTGTGCCACTCAGTATGTTGGTGAAACCGTTGATTTCAGAAAATGAATGAATAATTACAAAAGAAACTTTCGCAACAAAATCAACGCGAAAGTCGCCAACCACTACAACTCGACTGGACATTCAGCTGAGTCCCTCGAGATGCTACCGATTGAATCAAACCTGGGGTGGACCGACATAGAACGCAAACGTAAGGAACGATACTGGATACTACAATTGAAAACTCATGGGGAGTTCGGCCTAAATGAAAAAAAATCTAACCTTTCCGCAGCAGTCTTATCATAATCACAGCCAGTTTTCAGTTTTTCACCCGTACGCAATTTTTCCGATAATATTTACTGAAGTAATTACATGTATTATTATTTTTATTATTATTATTATTATTATTATTATTATTATTATTATTATTATTATTATCCCGCTACACCATTTTCTTGACATCTTTCCTTTAGAACCTCCATGTGAAAGACACAATAATCTGCTCGTTTATTATTGTTACGCATCTTTATATATATATATATATATATATATATATATATATATATATATATATATATATATATATATATATATCTTGTTGTAAAGTTCCCCTAGTGATTCTAATATGTAGGAGCCCAGAATTTTTCTTAGAGTACGTGTTTAGTGTTTGTTTTGTGTATGCAAGTTGTTTATTCCCCTGAGGAAGAGTTTGTTTAGCTCAAACCGTTAGGAAACCGTTTTGAATTTGCGCCGTTATTAATTTTTGTGTCTATAGAGCTCAACCGCTACTGTTATATTAATTTTTATACTTAAAGTGACATATACGTTTGTGTCAATATATGTATATTTCTGAAAAAAAAAATAAAATATATATATATATATATATATATATATATATATATATATATATATATATATATATATATATATTACTTTTTCGGCATATATATATATATATATATATATATATATATATATATATATATATATATATGTGTCTGTCTGTGTCTGTGTTTTATTACATATCAATTTTGTTTTAATTTCTTGAATATATATATCCATAATATTAACAATTGGTTCCGTTAATTTCCTGTATACTATACCGTTTCTGATATTACTAAGCGTCAATATATCATCATTTTCTACTGTTCCATACTCTTTAATTATACCTAATTTTCTTTCTTCTCTTTCCCTTTCATACAGTTTACATTCTATAATTAGATGTGTTTTTGTGCATTGTCCATTTTGACAATTAAGACATATTAGTATGAAGGGAATTATATTTTTCTTCTTCGCTACTTCTGTTAACAAACATTACGAAAGTACAGGAATATTTTGTATATTGTATTTTTAATTGTCCCCCAATTTGGCTATAGTTTGACCATTTTAAGTGTGGCATTTTAGATTTTATTTTGTGTTATATATATATATATATATATATATATATATATATATATATATATATATATATATATATATATATATATATATATATATATATATATATATATCTGGCATAGTTTTAGTTGACCATATTTCCCGCATGTCTCTGAATTCTATTAGAAGTTCTTGACATGTCCTATATCCTTCGGGTATTTCTATAGACTTAGATAATCTATTATTATATTTTTATTATATTATAATCTATTATTATATTATATTTCTGTTTTCAATTTTTTATTTATTTATTTATTTATTTATTTATTTATTTATTTATTTATTTATTTATTTATTTATTTATTTATTTATTTTAATATATATGTATGTATATATATATATATATATATATATATATATATATATATATATATAACCTCTCTTTTCTTTATCTTTTATTAATGTTTCTTTATTAATATGATGTATCCCCTCGCAGGAAAAGTATATCACTAGTTTTTTTTTCTATTTCATTACTTGTTGCTTTAGAGAAGTTTGTAGTATCTAAAACATACCATAATTGACTATATATGTAAGTGTTTAATTGACTATGTATGTAATTTTTTTAATTGACTATATATGTAAGTGTTTATTACTTGTAATTTATCTATTTTACTATAGCTTTTATTTTTTTCCTATAGATTTATAGTTTGTTTTTTTTTTTTTGTTAGGATATGTTGGTGGTTGTTTTGTTGCGGGGAGGTTGGTGTTTTTTTGGGAGGGGGGTTGGAGGTAATTTTTTTTTTTTTTTTTTTTTTTTTTTCGTTTTTTGTTCTTTACCATAGAAAATGCATTAAGCTTTTACAGTTTCTTTTATATTTTAATTAAAAAGGCCTCAATGATTCCCTCTCTAGTTCCTGTTAAAATGTTCTCCGTGTTATAATGGTTTATCTTTGAACATGACGCTTTCCCCAAGGATTCGTACTCTTTTTGTGTGTGTGCGAATGAATATTTAACTTAAATAAACTTTGTCCATTCATCTTTAAGCTGGAACAAATTTATAACTCTTCTTAAAATTATACATGTAGAGCACAAGTCTCAACTGACATTTTATAGCATTAGTAGTAAAAGCAGGGGCTGGCTTTTATAGGAGACATATAAACTCACTCACCTCACGTGCTGATTGTGGATAAGTACAAAAAATGAGCAACCTGAGAATGCGACTAACCTATTATTTTACCTTATTTTTTTTTTAAATTACACCATATTTTGGTATATGGTATATGGTATATATATATATATATATATATATATATATATGTACCCCTATCGGTTAAAATTAGAATTTTTGAACTGTTAATATCTGTGACATGTCTCTACCGGTTCAGTATATGCTCTTTGTTTAATGAATGCTATAACCAGTAAAGTTTATCGTTAAATTTTGCTCTTTTGAGAATGGAGTATTTTCCATTCACTTGTCATCTTTGATATATTTATTTTGGTGGACACATCCACACCTCTAGCTATGGAAAGCTCTCAGGCCTATGAGGTGAACCCTGTTGTTCGAAAATCAATGAGTTTTTATATCTGTTTGTTACCACCTCTGCCCGATCGGCACTGCGGGTATTATAAAAAAAATCAAACAGAATTTTGAAAATAAAATAAAATGTAATTGTCAATGGGGTTGATCTTATTTTTTTACGGGAATGTACCTCTTTAAAATCCTGTTACCAGATTTTAATTATTTCCATCCCCAGGCCTAAAGTGTATATCAAACAGACTCGTACTTCCCTCCTGAGGCATTACACCTTTCGGCTGGTTTCCTGGCCCACTTTGAAAACTTTAAATGATCCTTGCAGGGATCGATCTATTTTTTGTACTTTTCATGCATGCATATGATTGTAGTGTATTTGTTGAATATGTGCTGTTAACCCTTCATATGTTTATTTGTCACGACCGGCTTTCCTTGGATCAAATATAATACAAGTTGCTTATTTATTTTAAAAAAAAAACAAAACTATATAAGAGCAAGGCCAAAAAAAATTATTTAAGAAAACATATATATACTTTCTTACGCTTTCTCGTTGTGTCATGTAGATATTTTTGGTATGCCCTTATTTTCTGAGACTTCTGTGGGAGTCTGTCTACCCCAGGTACAGACCTGATCAGCATTGCCACTCATCATCCTTACCTCTTACTTAAGGGACATAACTCCCTGTTATTTGTTTCTTATATCGAAATTTGTTATCTATGAAAATTTGGGTTCAAGTTAAGTTTGTGAATGTATGTCTTTCTGGTTTTGTTGGAAGTCATATTTTTTAAGTCTTATCTATTTATTGTATGAGTGGACCTGTTCGTTTCTCTTTGGGGTCTAATTTTTCCCGCACGTGAAGATGGGGTTTGGGCCGGCTGAGCGCACCATCCCCCTAATGGGAATGATATACGCAATCCCCAAGTGTCTGTTATTCGTTCCTCCCCCGTCTTGGGCAAGCACAGTCCCTCTCTTTAAAGTCACAGAAAAGCATAAAAATTAAAAAATATTAACACACAGATTACATATGAAATATATGTGCATTCGTATGTGTGTACATCGTTATTATTTATTATGAGTGTCTTTGTTTTATAGTCACTAAGTAGCTTCCGCTCTTATATTCGAAACCGAAAGTACAAGATTGGAGAGTACAGAAATGACCCTTATTGTTGCCTCTTTTTCCTTTGTGGGTACGGGACCTTCATAGGGCATGCCCCTTGCTAGCCCTCTATGAAAAGGGATCGAGGGCACCGTTTCCTCTCTGGGAGATAGTTTTGTTTAGTTCCATGAGGTATATTTATTTTTTTTCTTAATACTTCATCTTATTTCATATTTCCAATGGAGCTAAGACATTTAATATTTCGAATGGTGTTAATACATGCTAAGACATTTAATATTTTGAATGGTGTTAATACATGCTAAGACATTTAATATTTTGAATGGTGTTAATACATGCTAAGACATTTAATATTTCGAGTGGAGCAATGGCATTTATACAAAGGATCTTATTTATATCATGTGCTCCTCCTCACCCACACCAGCCCAATATATTTAATTGATATAACTTATTTACCTGCTCATCGTTGAAGTCTACCGTATGCATAACATACCAGAGGTTGACACGCACACACACACACACAGATAGATAGATAGATAGATAGATAGATAGATAGATAGATAGATAGATAGATAGAAATATATACACCAGTCCGAGTAAAAAGTGCCATCCCAGGATCCTACATGAGGATACATCATAATATAGATTGAAATTGTATATTGAGAAAAAATATTATAATGCAGGTTAGAGAATTTTTAATTAGTCCCATAGTGAGACCAGTACCTGGGTCAGCGAGTTACGGCATGAATCGCCTTGCCTGCACGCACCAGCCCCCTACCCCCTCGACCATGCAAAACATACCCCCCAAAAAGAATGGAGCATAGCCGCTGATTTAAGAATTCGTGCGTAGCAGACATTTTAATTTTTTTAAATAGAAATCTAGAGTTAAGCTATCTGACCCTGGAAATATTTCCTTGTTTAACTGTTTTATAGTTACTTTGATTTCTTTGTTGTAGTCAGTGCTATCACAATATTCATTTATTTTTCCTGTCGTATATAAACATATATTAATTATATACCATTTCTAAAATGAAATGGAATTAAAAATGGCGGCTTACTTTGGCGGCATCTTAGTCCATAAAGTGAATAGTGATGTATGATTCAGAGCTATAAATAAAATGAATGTCATTGTGTTCTAGCAATTATCAAAACCTGTCGGAAACATTTATTTTTGACTCGTTTTTTCTGCCACTGCTCAGATCCAAAGCATACCTATCTCCCGCTAATGGCATTGCCTTGGGCACTAAGACAAATGGGATTATCCATACGGTGAGTAAGCTTCTCAGTAGACAATTAGCTGAATGTCAAGTGGTAATTAACCCGCTTTGGTAACCCTTTTGTTCAATTATAAAGATTAGGATAGTGAACTAATTAAAAGGATTCAAGCAACTGTAAACATCAAAGAGGAGCAGAGGAGGTGCCCTACAATTTGGCAGAGGGGCAGCATGGCATAGGGGTAAAGGCCCCCAAAATGGCAGAGCACACATCACACAAACATTCAGTACAACAAGCAACCTTGTTTCTTTTTTCCGTACAAATAAGTTCCACCGTCTGTAAAAATCTTTCTGTGCTGTGTACACAGATGTGTTTATGTTATGTAGTGAGCGTTTAGCCAAAACAAGTATTTTTGTCTTGTCTGGCGCCCAGTTCGAAAAACAAACAACAAATAAATACTCCATAAAGTTATAGGAGTTTATTGTGTGTTTTCTCCAACCAGCGTTTGCCGGGATCAGCCTGTATGTTTTAGTCCTGGTTAGCTCTCGTTACAAGAAAATAAATAATCTTTCGCATTAAAATTTTAGGCTAAATACATTTTCCTGTTTGCTATATATTTGAAAAATAAAGAACTTGTTCGATCTAAGGAAACGCCAATCGTGACGTAAATCGTGACATTTACACCTATCAAAAGCGATAAATGCACTTTTTACAACAAAATATAGCACACTGCATATATGATAAGGACAAAATATATCGATCCATGGCAAGGATCACTTCAAACCTTCCAAATGGGTGAGGAAATCATACATAAGGTTTAATGCCTGTTTTGAAATACACTTTCGGCTTAGGGACGGAACAAATGGAAACCTGGCAACAGGAATCTAAACACGTCCCGATCAAAAAGAAAAGAGGAACCCCAGTTTAAAAAAAAATTCTCCTTTTTGGGGACTCAAAATTCTGTTTGATTTTTGAAGAAAAAATACAAAATGGAGGAAGGGACAGATATAAAACCTTTTAATTTTAGAACAAATAGTGGTTCACCTGATAGGCCTCATAGTTTAACATACCTGGGGGTCTAAAGGTGTCCACACACAAAAAAGGCCGGTCATGGTACTAAAAAGTTGATAGGGAAACACCAAAAGAGAGACAGACTAATACCGTTTTTGAAAAGTAGAGGAATGGCTTGCTTATCATTGGAAATAGTCTAAACAAGACGAGTCAATTTGTCAATAGTTAGGAGTATCACGCTTCACCATTGATTAGGCCACTGACATTGATATCAGCATTGATTAGGTCACTGACATTGATATAACCATTGAATAGGAAACTGACACTGATATCACAAATATCGTTTGTTTAAAATTAATTACTTACAGTAGAGGAAAACTTTAAATCGTAATAACATTAGAAGGATATGTCACCCTTTATTAAAAGAGAAAACCGATAACTTTCTGAATCACATTTATGGTATACAGTAATGAATGAAAACAGGCATTCCTTGCTAAGTTTTGTCCAATTTATTTCAGTCCACTAAAAAATGTAAGCATATTAGAAAACACAACCTCACACATCCAGCAAACAATCTGCTATGTTTCAATATCTTACCATTACTTTCCGTTCATAAGAAAAATCTGCATATAATATAATTCAGTTGGTCTCAGATGTCATTCAATCAGAATAATTGAAAACAGATATGATTAAACGAATCTTGATTACGTTGCCTGTGGATGTGATTTTTTTGACTTTTATTGTTCGTTCGTTTACTTTCGGACACCGAAATAAATATAGTCGTATTTTCTGACAGCAAAAATATTAATTATCTTTTGCCATCCGAAAGTAAACAGAAAATATGGTAGCTCTGGATTCTCAGTTTTCAGCAGTTGTAAATTCAGCTGATGCACATTTTGCCTAACACATTTATCAAAAAGAAGGGGGTTGTATAATATGCCCAATGCGCCCTTTAGTATGTCGCAAGAGGCGACTTATGGAGGCAAGGGCCTCGGTGGTTAGCGTGCCAGACTCTCAACCGAAAGGGTGTCGGTTGGAATCTTACCATCGGATCAGCCTGTGAATACCAT
Source organism: Margaritifera margaritifera (assembly GCA_029931535.1). NCBI lineage: Eukaryota > Metazoa > Mollusca > Bivalvia > Unionida > Margaritiferidae > Margaritifera > Margaritifera margaritifera. The sequence continues at coordinate 1,833,899 of JAQPZY010001562.1, read as the reverse complement.
AGTATGTCTTTGGCAAAACACTTTACTCCATAACTTCTTGTGTTTCTGTCTAATAACGCATCAAACTAAAACCAGGCACAAAAAATAATTGCATGAACAGAAATTAAATAAAGAATTATCATATTCACAAAAGATACAAAGGTAAAGAACATTAAAAGCCATTGGCTTTCTTTCAAATCCTTCTCTTTCTATATTGCACATATTGTAACCTCCAACCACAAATTTATGAGATAAAATATCTTGAAACAAGAAGATAAAAATGTAATTTTAATATAATATCGATAATTATAGTTAATCAGATTTATTATAGTAAATGTTTATCAAATTGCCTTGAATGTAATGATTTTACGTTCATTCCGTTTTCTCGCCTGAAGACCCAATTCTCCTATTAGGATTCCTGATTTCTTAAAAGATCCACAGAGAGCTCTAAGAAAATGTTTGACAGTAATCTTTGGGCCAGATTTACATGATTTCAAGGTTTATCTGCCCTTCTTGATCGTTACACCATATATTTTGGCCATATGACTTCAAAGGAGCAACTATACATTGTAATTAATTTTAACCGAAAGGAATGCCTAGATTTCAGTATTGTAATTACAAAAATGGTACAAATATTTAATGAACTGCCATTTAAACAAGCATTTTTTTTTTCTTCAAAAACTTCACCAGAAAATGACGAAGTCGAAAAGATTTTAAAACTGGTCTGAAACAATCTCTATAATTGACCCCTAAAAATGTACATGAGACCACATGCACATGTGTCTTCACACGATAGTGTTCATGCGTTCAAATCATAGTGGTCTCTAGTGTTACAGAGGAGTAACCTCAGCTTAAAACGTACATGTACATGTTAATTCAATACTAAATGTATATCTTTTGGACTTTCTTAATTTTTGATGAAGCTTTTTTAAAACAAACAAAATTAAATTGCATTTTCCAGTAACAGTTGATTAACTATTTATACCTCTATTTAATTACAGTAATGTAATATATGTACTCGAATCAATTAGAATTCATTATAATGTATAGTTTCTGCTGCGCCGTGTGAGGTCATATGGCCAAAATATATGGCGTAATGACCAAGAAGGGCAAATGGACATTAGCTTTCGAGCACACTTTGCAATTGTTTCTACTGAGACTTAACCCATAGAGTGCAAATAAAGACTATTCGGTCCCCTTTGTGCAGAACAACCTTGTTATTTTCTTTCTTCTACAATTCAAACCTTGAACACACTTTACCAGAAGAAATAATAGGCAACCCATCTATTCAAAATCTGAAAGTTTGCTGGAATCGGGATAAAACATTCAAATCCTTCGTATTATAACATTAGTTAAAGTCCAACTTGCGCGATTGAGAACCAAATATAATAGTTTCAATTGCGATTTAATCTTAAATCTCTTTCCAAAAGTAGGTACTATACATGCTGACATATCGATTAAAATAAACACTTCCTATCAGAATGTCAAAACTATACAGCTCTGAAGTATCGTGTTCTTTGCACATTACCATATCGACTTGCAATTAAGATCTTATTATTCAGAAATTCCATGTACTCTGATAAAATTAATACAGATATTTTGGGCAGTGCAAACCTTCATAAAATTGTCTCAATACTTTTCAGACTAATAAATGGATCACAACCGCATCTATCTTTCCTCACTGTACAGCTCCCTGTACTTATTACATATACTAGAATTTATATATATATATATATATATATATATATATATATAGAGAGAGAGAGAGAGAGAGAGAGAGAGAGAGAGAGAGAGAGAGAGAGAGAGAGCGAAAGAAAGAGAGCGAGAGAGAGAGAGATGTTATGACTTAACAGTAATTTATTTGGAGAAAGCAATTAAGGAAAGTATATAAGAATCGAATAAGACATATAAAACATAAACAGGATTGAGCAACAAGCTTAAACGTGTTTCGAACTCTACTTATTAACAACAATCTTCACGCTAATAATGTGACTGACGTGAGTAATGAAGACAGTATTGCAAACACTGAAAATAAGCTAATGAGATTTTTAATAATATTGTGCATACACGATTGTAATAATGTCAAACATTGTCTATGAAGCATTTTTAGCAGAAATATATTACTGTATACTTAAAAGACAAAATATAAAAATCTTGGTGTTGATTGAGGGGGAAGGTAAACGACTATTCATTTCAGCTCAGGTTATATACGTACCAGAGATATAATCATTGTAGTGTTAATATATACATTGTGATTAAACAAATTGCTTATATGCTATTATGTACTTTAGGACCGCCTTAAAAATCTTGTTAATCTCAATCGATTGCAAGGGATGCACCATTAATAACGAGGTTATGTCTATATTATGGGACAAAATAACTGTTGTTCGGCTTCTGATTGTAAGATATTTTGTACAGTCTAAGAAAAAATGGTTTACGGTTGCCGGTCAACCGCTTGAACACCTGTTACCATATTGCAAGTGTTTTTTAAAAAGATCATCATTTAATGTAAGCTACAAACTGGTCGAAATCTTCTGTGCATAATTTGTTATAATCTTTACCTTCATGGTAATAGAATGGGGCTTTTTCTAGATTCCTATTTAAGTGTGACAGTAATAGAATGGGGCTTTTTCTGGATTCCTATTTAAGTGTGATAGTAATAGAATGGGGCCTTTTTCTAGATTCCTATTTAAGTGTGATAGTAATAGAATGGGGCCTCTTTCTAGATTCCTATTTAAGTGTGATTTAAAAGAGTATAAATGAAGGGTTGTTCCAAATTTCAAAAGGGAGAAGACTCCATTCCGCAACAGACTTTGGTAAAAAATGAATTTATATATGTTTTTGATCATTACACTTTAAATAGATAGACAAATATTGATTGTTGGAAGTACTTTGTAATTGGGGAGGTAGTTTTTAATGCTCTTTGTGATGTTTTCTTGAAAAAAGATATTGTTAAACTAAAGGCAAGAGGGTTTTGATGTGTCAAAACTAATTTCATGCATAGAGAACTCTGTTCCCAGGAACCAAATTACGAATTATTGGTTATTCCCATAAGAGAGACCTTCCTTGATATGCTGCATGTATCTACAGTGGTATCCGAAAAAAAAGTAGGCGCCTGTCTCCGCAACGGAGATTCTTCCCGCCTCACGGAGTGTACTTTTATAAGCACGACTGCTCGTAATACTAAATGAACGATGGTGTGGCAGTAAAGAAAAGAAAAAGAGAAGAAGACGCCTCAAGTTAAATTCCATTATGAAGAGCTTCTTACCCTAAAAAATATCACTAGTTGAATATATTCGTGTAACTGTTGTCTAGTTTATGGATTATGTCATTGTAAAGATGTTACTAAATGTTAGCACATGTCTGTTTCACAAGAAAAGTAAGAATTTTCACATGAAAAGTCTCCATCACATCCGAGCTTTATCGTTTGACAGCCGTTGCAGGGCGGAAAACCTATTGCCTGGCACCTCCAAATGTTAACTTTCGGTAGTTAAGTCTATCAAGAACATAATTTTATTGAGAAAAATCATACTCAGGCCATACATACATGGCATATGAGTCAAGTACAAGTACATTTCTATTATATAAGAAGCTATCATGGTGTAATATAAAAAGAGCAAGAAGAGAGAAACGGAAAGATACAAAAAATCAGAGGGGGGGGGGACATGGATTGTCTAAATATTACAAGTCTAAGAAAATGCTTTTGCTGTATTTCACTTGAAATATAAAAGAGTTGCGATAGGTTGAAATGTAAATTCAGCTTATTCGAGACCTCTGTTTAGTTTCTAATTCGTTCACGATTTTGCTCACAAATATGCTTAAATTTTTCACAATTGTTTTATTTTTATTTGTCATTAAATGCTTATATTTCCAAATATTCGTACATATGTAAAAAAAAATATTTCTCAATCAAATTCAGTCTAGCCTCCCTAAAGAATTCACACTCAAACAGGTAATGGAATTCGTCACCCAAAACATTATTCTGACAATTGGTACATTTTCTTTCTTCGTATGGGATTTTATTCCATCGACCAGTTTCAACATGTAATATATGGTTTGACATCCTAAATTTCAAGATTGGTAAGTACACTTTTAAGTAAATTTTATTAAATATTCTTACAATTGGATAACAAGTTTATAAATTGTAAAATTTTGTGCTTTGGACTTTTTTTTTTTTTTTTCTTGTGTTGATCAAAAAGTTTTGATACCATTCTTTATGGCACTAATATTATCATTTCTATCACTTATCTTCATGTGCGTTATCCATTTATGGTATAAAAAAGAAGCTCGAATCAACAACTAAGCGCATCATTCCGTATCCCATACTTGACAATTTATTTTCCTTTCCATTAATGAGTGATAGCTAAACGTTAATCATACGCATATTGATAGTGATATGTAGTGGATGCCGGCCTAAGTCTGCATGTAATATATAGACTGGACAATTTTTTCGTCAATTTTATATTTTCCTTAGAAATTCATTATGGACTTTTTCTATTAGTTCCAAATTTTAATATCCCTATATTTCACTTCCATAGGTAAGTATTGGTATAATAGTATTGTCAAATAATTTTAACTGCAAATCTAAATGGAAGTGGAAGTTCCTTATTCTCTTAAACATTAGATTAAGAGTCTTACTGGTTTGATCAATAACATGATTCATGTCCTTGCAAAAGCTCCTATATTTTGATAAGAAAAACACCTAGATATTTATAATGATCAACTACTTCTTGATTTTGATGCTAAGGTTTATGATAGCTTGATTACTATGGTGTAAAGTCAATTACATTAATTGCCTACGGGTCTCTTGGATGTCACTCAAGCGTGTGTTGATGTTTACTAAAGATCTTATACATACTTGGCTGAGTCAATCATGCATAATAATCCCACTTTCTGACGCCACACAGTGGTTTAGGACAGGCTAAGATCAGACGTTAAGCTCATTGTAAAAGGCATGTTAACTCTTTGACACTAATTAGGGTACTGTAAAATAACAATTAACCAAGGAAGAGACGCCAAGAGCATACCTTTTGCAAAAATAATCACGTTTCCTGCAGCCACCATTATTAGATGTTATAGCAGTCCTATTGTTTTCAAATCTCTACATCCTGCTGAGCATTTTCAAACAAGTGCTCTAAATAATAGATATATGAATATCTCGAAAAGGCAATTACTTTCATAATTCTTTCCAAATTATTTATTATGATAAATACTGTACATATTTTATGCTAATTCTGACTTTCTTGATTTTAAAAAAAATGTGCAAAAGGGTGGGAGATACTGTCAGAGAAGATAATTTAAAATATAAGAGTTGCTGTGGCAAATTACATTGACATTTATGGGCAGCGTGGAAAGAAAAAAAACCTGCAAAAGAAGAACTAAAATAAAATGATGAGCAAAATGAAACAAAATGGAAGCTTTGTAAAATGACCCACAAACACCGCCCTAAAAAGAGGAAGATTTACGTGAAAGTACAAAAGAAATAAATCGTGGCAACTATTTAATATTTGTATCGGAAAAGTAATAGGCTTAAATATATTTGATACGAATCCTAAACTTAAAAAGAATACTAAACCTGTACAATATTACTAAAAAAGATTTAACTTTAATACCAGATAAATATTACATATACTCAAAGCTAATTAGGATTAATAGACATCCAGGATAACATATATTGTAGAACTTTGAAACCAGTACTTTTCTATAAGTGTTTTAATACAGTTTCTTTGTGCTCTAAGAACATTAAAATAAACCGATCAATTGTACATTTTTATATTCTACTGTTGATTAAATATAACATTTTATATGATTCATTGACCAATGACATGAATAATCAAATTAGACGTTTGGCAACAAATTTTGATTAAGCATACGAAAATTTCTGATTCAACAACTTGATGATTTGCTGGAGAACCAGATTTTGCAGTCTACTTGTGAATATTTGTCCACCCCTGCGTTCTTGAATTTGTGATTCATCATTTCGCATTGCTGTCATCACAAAACTATCACGAAAATGCATGTTTCTTTTCCAAAGCGATATTGTTATACAAATGTCGGAAAATAAAACAACACTTTCCAGGTGGGAAGCAACGTTCAATTTTTAAATATGGTGCGCATCAAAGTTGTATAACCCATAATGATATCACATCTCGCGATATTTTATTTTCTAAAAATATGCTCGGAAAGGTGGAGTCTGCTAGAGCTGACAATTTAGATAGCATTGGAAAAACTTACATGACATGCATAACAAGTATTTTATTCAGTATACTATCAACATTAAAATCAAAATTTTTCTATGAAATTTGAACGTCTCGCCATTTTGATAAGACATTTTCCTATTTTCCAATTGGATTATTGGCACTTACTAAAAAGGATTACTCGTGACACTAAATTCATCCGCAGGGGAGGGGGGAGGGCGTCAAATTTAAATATCATGCGATGCGTCTGATTGGTTGAGAATGCCACCAACGTACGTGGTCGTTTCATTAGCCTCCACTAGTTGTTCTATAAGAGAGCGACGGTAGCAGAAATCCGGGTACCAGTACATTTTCAGTGTTGTGTATGACGGTCGAGGAAATAGACAGCTCCATAGATACCGTTTTAAAGTTGGATTTAAAATATTGATCGTAAGTAAGCTGTTTTGTCTCTTTTTTTACAATAGGAAGATAGAAAGAACAAAACATTTCATTAAGATACTGACACATACAAATACATGAAAATGTACAAAATGTACTATATATATATATATATATATATATATATATATATATATATATATATATATATTCTATGTAATAATTACATATACTAGAATTGATCATGTATATATTTATTTTTGTATATGGTCAAAGTCAACAGCTCTAAGGCAGTATGTTCTTTTCGCATTACCATATCGACTTACAAGTAAGATATTATTTTTCGGGAATTCCATGTTAGTTGTTACACGTTGCTGACATTAGTTTACAATGGAAACAATACTTTTGTATTAAAAAAAAAAAACGAATATAAACGTTAAATCTATACTTTCTACGGAAGAATGATAATTTTCAACAATCATATGAAGTGATTAACCTATATTTATTATCGTTTTTTGAATCAAAAATATATTTAAGATAAGTTTAAGTGCATTATTTATTACAATTGAAGAGACAAAAACATAATTTTAAAACTATGTATTTTTCTTGGAATGACAATATTCTTAGTTTAAATCTTGTTAAATAATTGACCGTTAAGCAATGAACATAACATGTTAATTCTTAGGAGCGGATGGCTGCAGGCAAGAGATTGCGTGAAGGTCCTCATGGTGTAGTGAATCAGGATTAATGCTTTTGTGTACTTGCATCATAGTTTTTGCTAATGTGCATAACAAATTTTAACATAACTTAAGAATTTTTCATTTAAATTTCAGGTTTGAATCTTCCTTTCATAATTTCAAACACAGGAAAATGATGTGCTATTATAAACCAAAAATATTTCGCAACAGTAATGGATGCTGTATATGTCGCACCAAGTCTTCCAGTTCACGATTTACTGACAGTATTAAATACGAACCATATTTTGAGAACTGTTTCCGGTTGATGGAAAAAAGAACTGGAGACATCTGTAATGCGTGTGTTCTAGTGATAAAAAGATGGAAGAAGTTGCCAAATGATACAGACAGACATTGGAATCATGTAAGTTCTTTTTTTATTGTATCTGCTTTCTGTCCATTCGCACGGCTGCCGTGTACCAACTTTTGGAAAAACTATTCGCACGGCCGCCGTGTGCCCACTAACCTGGGTACAGTCGTTGATATATGTTTGCTTTGCTAATATATTCTTTTCTTTTTATTCCTCTGCTGATAATCCGTCGAAAATAGATTATCATTAATTATTGGCACCTTATTGAGATAGTGGCGATATCGACGCCTGGGGATATGCGAAGTGTTTCCCGTGATGATTAATCCTATTAATAGCCAATTTACACAAGACGTTGACTTTATCCAAAACGAGGAAATGATGCGGTCTATTTCGAGATAACTCGATCAGAGTTATCCAACGTGAAATTACCCATGTAATCCGAATAATAAAGCAGAGGGCGCTGTGCTCAATTTTCGCATGTTCACAGGCCGTGAATCTAAAATTGTAACAAAATTGACCGTACTGTAACCCAGTCTATGTGCCCACAGTAGGAAAGACTGTCCGCACGGCGACCAGTCAATGCATTAGGGAAGAGTCCAAAATATTCCGAATGATGTAAACTCGGCTAAACATAACAAATACCCCATCAATACCATTACAGGTTTGGCGGCCGATTTATGATATGGTACACAAACAATTAAAGACTAGTCCGTGAATTAGTGGTTTTCCACAAGAGAATTTTTTTTTTAATACAATTTGAAAAAATACAATTTTCCAGTCCAGAGTTTCGTTTTCAATAGACTGACATAACATAAGCAATGAAATCTCATCGAGTCGAGGGGAAATATGCCAACCTATCACGCAAAAGATCCAGGATCGAATCCCACTCTATGCTTTTCATTTTTTATTTTTAGTGTATGTTTTGTTATCTTGAATAAGGAAAGAATTATGTTACTCAGATTTACTGTGCGGGTGTACAAAAAAACACTGCATAACATAAACCGTAAATAGCTGACATTAACTAAGAAACGTACTACTTTCAAATTCTAAATACACTTCAACTAGCCAACTCGTCTGATCATAAAGGAAAAAAAAAGGTGTTTGTTCTGCATGAATAACGGAAGAAGTTCATCGCTTGGGTGACAATATTGGAGTTTTTTACCCACGAGATTCACTAAATATTTATTCAAAAATTCCTGTTTCAACAGGAGGTAAAGGATTATAGCATGGTACAAGTTTTAACAACAATGTCATGCAAAGATGGAATTAAAGGTAATCTGTTGCAAAAATAGGTATATTTCGCAGATCAGGTACGCGGCATCCGTACGAATGGCTTTTACGTAAATTATGTACACGGCGGCCGTGCAGGGTGTCACGAAACACCCAAATCCACCCAAATCCACCCAAATCACACCAAATCCACCCAAATCAATACCAAATCCACCCAAATCCAAATGTTTAGTAACAATTTTCGGCATATATAGTTGTCACAACGCGAAATATAGGGACACAACTAAGGGTGAGTCCGTTATATTAGCACATGTAATGATGCATTGAGTTGGAGGACATAGTGAAACCCGACTTTGAATGAGAATCATAACGGACATGCGCAATATATTGTGCAAAGTAATACATGTAAGTTATAAAGTAACAAGTTATAACAGAACAATTTACGCGGGAAAAATATAAATTTATTTAATGACTAAACGTACACATATACAAGTTTATTAACTACAATTTGTCATTTCATTTATAATATTTTTTAGTCCTTTTGTATTTATATATCAACCAAACACAGGAACGTCGACTTTTAATGAAAAATGGGAGTGAGTTGCAATTTAGAGACGAGACGGTAGACTTAATAAGATTTCGTATATTTGGTTTGGATTTGGGTGGATTTGGTGTGGATTTGGGTGGATTTGGATCGGATTTGGGTGGATTTGGTGGATTTGGGTGGATTTGGGTGTTTCGTAACACCGGGCCGTGCAAAGTCTTTCTTGATGAGTTGCACATCGGCCGTGCTAATAGTCCTTCCCAGTTGAGTTGCACGGCGGCCGTGCAAATAGCCTAAGACTGAAATTTTTCTTTTACAAAAAATACGGAAATTCAAATTATCATGTGTTCAGACAATAAAACGAGGCATGTTTTGTGGCGTTTATTTCTCAATTGCTATAGTAATAGAATTTTGACCTTCCTGACATACAGCGTTTCTTCTTACCTTTCTCACGCTATTGTAGATATTTGGACATTTACCTAACATAACATCTCCTAACATATCAATAATGGGGTTGGAAAGGTCAGATGAAACTTGGAACTAATCCTGTTGGCAAAAACACACCACACAAATAAAACAAAAAATGTATGAGATTTGTTCTGCAATTGACTTTTGCACTTTTTTGCCTTCTAAACACCGACCCAGTTTTAACTTGCACTTTTTGCACTATTGAATATTGATCAGAATTAACAATCATGCGTATCACAATCGCACAAAAAGCGATGTTTTGGAAAGGAAAGCAACTCTTAAAAGTATTTCCTTCAGTTTTTGTAATGTTTGAACCATGCTGACAATTGAATTCTGAATTCCGTATTGATAATAAAATGTTGCCAACAGTTATAGACATTAATATAATTTAGCTAATGTAAGCCTATATGCAAATTTAGAATGTAAATACACTTTTAATCGATTGATCTTAAACATATTTGAAATATTTGATGCTGAGCATCAGCGTGTATTTAATCAGTTATACATTTTGTAGTGTCTGCGCAAATACGTCGGACACGTTATAGTCAGTTCAAAATATATTTGTGCAAATTTTCTTTATTAATGTTAGCAGCTAAAATTAGGGGCGACACTTCAAGAATCACTGATTTACAAATTTTCATATTTGACTTTGAATTTGTTTCCTGTCTGATCTCAAATGTCGAAAAACCGTCAAATTAAGATTGCGTTCATTGTAAAAAGACCGAGAATGACGTTGAAAGACGGTAAAGTTTTCACATACTTAGGGGTTTTCCCCGTCTAAAAATAGAGCACAACTTCAACATGACGCCCAAGTGTGAAGTCTGAGACGCGAATTGCAAGTAGATTTCCAGATGCTTTCATGTTACTTTCTGTGGTAGCAAAACGACTATTTACTTCTGTTGCTGATGGGATGCAGTCGTTTTAATGCGCAGTAATGTACTCTCCAAGGAGTAAAGCTGTTTGATCCGCAATTTTTAGAGCAATATATAAAGCGAGTCATTTATTGTGTAATAGAATCGTTGGAATCGTTTAGTGCGTTACGGAGTGAAAGTTTATGCTATAACTGTACTCTCTCTCTCTCTCTCTCTCTCTCTCTCTCTCTCTCTCTCTCTCTCTCTCTCTCTCTCTCTCTCTCTCTCTGTGTAGTTAGATATATACGGCGATCACAATTGCTTTGGCAAAGTGCGCCAAACATTCTTTATCGCGTGAAGCTCAGTTTCCTCGGCACAGTTGCATGCAATGTCATCCCATTTCGTGAGTGCACTAACATTTATCACTTATCTTGACACTCGTAAAAAAAAGTAAATTGCAGTTGTAATGACCTACGTTTCTTGATAAACTGGCAATTCCAAGGTCTTGGATTATGTACCATACAGGCGAAGCAGGAAAGACGTGTCATTCAACAGAAATTCCTGTTGGATCATTCTTCCATCAGACCTTCAAATTCATAACCAATCATCAGCGATAAAGATGAGAAAAATGTTTCATTTGATTCGAATTTGTTTCAGGCAATATTTCACTCGCGCCCAATTCTATTTTGTATATGGTACACTCGATTACCTCCCTTATACCATGCATTCAACATTACAAAGTGCTCTACATGTAAGCTAACACATATTCTCCAGAATGTATACTATTTATAATTTTGAATAAATTAGATTTAATATTTTGTTTTATTAATTTTAAAAGTCAAATTTAATTAAGATAGAAAATGTAGTATCTCAATCAGGTGTTTACATACCATTAAATTCATCATGAAGCATTTTAGTGCTGGGTGGATTGGTGCACAGAAAAGGACCCATCTAAGTCTTCCCACACCATAAAAAATGAAGCACTGAATTAGCAGAGTCTTGTTTTGTTTTGGTAAAGCTTTTACAACACACAGACTAATTGTAAAAGGGTAAATTTGGTAAAGCTTTGACAACACACTGATAATAAACTGCTTACATTTGTTCTCCTATAACAGTCAACAAGTACAAATTTTCATCTGGTTTGTTTTTACATATCATTACAGGCTGTGGATTCCAGGGCAGGGCCAAGGGTGAAGTCAATGAATAAGTACAAGTCCAAACCCAGTCCTAGTCTTGCTTCGGAAGACCTTGCCTCAACGTCCGCACTGACAATCAAGGATGAATTTAGTCCTACGACACACAAGTACAAGTCCAAACTCAAACCCAAGCGCCGAGTCACCTCCATTCCCAGTCGTAGACTTGTCTTAGAAGACCTTGCCTCAACATCCACACTGACAATCAAGGATGAATTGAGTCCTACGACACATAAGTACGAGTCCAAACTCAAACCCAATCGCCGAGTCACCTCCATTCCCCGTCGTAGACTTGTCTTAGAAGACCTTGCCTCAACGTCCACACTCTCAATCAAGGATGAATTCAGTCCTACGACACATAAGTACAAGTCCAAACCCAGTCCTAGTCTTGCTTCGGAAGACCTTGCCTCAACGTCCACACTCTCAATCAAGGATGAATTCAGTCCTACGATACATAAGTACGAGTCCAAACCCAGTCCTAGTCTTGCTTCGGAAGACCTTGCCTCAACGTCCACACTCTCAATCAAGGATGAATTCAGTCCTACGACACATAAGTATGAGTCCAAACCCAGTCCTAGTCTTGCCTCAGAAGACCTTGCTTCAACGCCTGTACTGACAACCAATGACGAATTTAGTCTTACGACAAGTAAGTACACGTCCAAACTAAAACTCAAACACCAAGTCACCTCCATTTCCAGTCGTAGACTTGCCTTAGAGGACCTCTCGGGTACTGCACTCTGATATATTCAACAAAGTACCTCTTGCATTGTAATCTTCTTTATCGACAAGTGTCATCTATGTTGAGTTTAAAAATACCATAAATATAAGAGAAGGGACCTATACATCTTGTCATTTGTGAGCAGATGTTCTTTATACGGATGTGTCTGCTAAAGTAGGTTTTGCCTATGTTTGTATACCTTTATTTGTATACCTCCAGTATTTGTTTTTTCTCCCTTTTTTAAAGTTCTTTTCATCATCATGCCTGTTACAATTTTTAGCGTAACAATTCCCATAGTCTCAAAACTTTTCGAACAAGAAACTCGAGCTTAAAAACTCCAAACTCAGGTGTGATATTTAGGGTACACTATGTCATGGAAATCTGACAGTCTAGTTGAGAGACCCAAGTTATAAAAAATCTGAAAAGTTTGAAATTATAGGTTTATTCTAATTAAAGTTATAGACTGTCAAAATGTTGGGACTTTTGAGCTTGGGGCCTTGTCGTAAGGTCAAGTGGGCTTATGGTATGACCCTGTGTCCGTCCATGGTCGGTCATCTGTCCATCAGCAATTCTTTGTTACTCATAAGGATATCATCTTTCTGATCCAAGTTTGATCATAACTGGAACCTGGGCTTACAGATCTCAGACATGTTTGATAATGAGTGAAATCCAAATATATTAATGAGGTCTTCTGACATCTGATTCACTGATCTTGTTATCAAATTGATTGAAGTTTAAATAAACGTGGAATATGGGCTTATTTCATAAAAATCTCAAATGACTTTGCTAATGAATAAACTTGTATTATCATTGTCTTAGTTCTAGAAAAAGTCAGATCTGTACATGTTAATGAGATGATATTGCATCTGTTTATTGTAGTTTGTTATCTAACTAGATCTAGAAATTATATTTCTTTCAGACTTTTCATATTCCCCCTTCCCAAAGGAAGAGGCAATGGGATTTTTACATACATTTCAAATAACTCCTGAACATGCATGAGCATCAGCATATCTGACCAATGACCTAAGTGTTAACACATCTCAGATTGGGACCCCAATGTGATGCCTTGGGGTCTTTCCCAAACCCCAAGAACTTCGCATCAGGGTCATAACTTGGAAAGTATTGAAATCCCCACACTATAATCACATATACACTTACCAGGCATGAAAAACAAATTTATAACTCCAACTGACATTGACCCCTGCGTCCATTCCTACCTTGCCTCCTCAGGACTTACCCCTGGGTCATAACTTAGGCAATATTTCGATCCCCACCTTATAACCAAATATACATTTACTAGGCATGAAAAAAATGTATACATGCAACTAACTCTTGGGTTCATTTCTACCCTCAGGGACATATCAGATGGATCTTAACTTGGAAAACTTTTGAGGTCCCATCCCAATGCCCATGTATACACTTATTGGACATCAAAAGACAAATTTAAATATGCAGTCGATTTTGACCCAGTGGTCCATCCTTACCACAAGGGACTTAGTCCCAGGATAATTGCTTGAAAAACATGAAGATTCCCACCCTATAACTATGTATATACTTGCTGGGCATGAAAAGACAAATGCATATATCCAGTTGGCATTTGCCCCTGGGCCAGTCTTTACCCAAAGGGATCTACCCAAGAGGGTCAAACGTAGGTGTTTAGGCCAGAGCAGGGAAGTACAGGGATATGGTTTCAATGACACAAAATTCTAGTTCTAACTGTGACTTGTATTCCTAAGTGTGTAGAACAATTGACTTTTTAGACCAAATGACTGATAGTTAAATAATGTCCTTTTAGATAAATGTATGCAATTTTTTTTTTTTTTTTTTTTGCAGTTGTTATTGTATGGTTTCCCTTTTAATATCAAGAGATATGGTTCATTATTCCAGGTTATGACAGCTTATACCAAAGTTATCTCCTCTCAAGACAAAGGTCTGACAGTCCTGCCTCACATGACAATGTAAATGGTGACACTAAGACGGAACTTTCTGAAAAAGAAATCAACGCAATTATTCTTCTCACCCACTGGAAAATGTAAGTAAATTGATTTTTGTTTTCATTTTTCTCATCAACATCATTACTAAATGTAAAGCCAATGAAACATGCGATTTATGTTTTAAAAAAACACATGGGATGAAAATGGTTGTACACAATTTTTGTAGAGCCTGAGCATAATCTTCTGCTGAAAGAAAATGGTAGGTAATTCTAGAAATGTTGGAAAATTAATGGATTGAGGTCATTTACGTCTACAACAGGGTTGGAATTATTTATTTGCCAAATATTTGCAAGTCTAAAGATAACCAATAAGGCCCCAACAGCACTAATCAGAGTCATTGCATCTCTTCTTTTCATGCACACCCTTGCACATTTTCATTTTCAATAATCTTTGCACTGCAAGTGGAAAATAGGAAGAAATGATGCCCAAACTGCTGTAGAACTTAACCATATGTGTTGTATTAAATCTATGGAGATTTGAAACAGGGCCCTCCCTGTACATAATTACCTCCCTGTACATAATTACCTCCCTGTACATAATTACCTCCCTGTACATAATTACCTCCTGTCACACCTTCTACAATTCTAAAATCTATAGAAGCAATGTACAGCATGATTATAACAAGAAACATCAACATACAAAAATATACATACTGGAAGTAGCAAACATTACTTCATTGCTATTGTATCATTAATCAAACATTTACAATTTCTATTTACAGGACACAATTTAAAGAAGAATAATCTTCAAGGGTTTGTATGGTGCAGTAATGGTTGATCCAAAGCTTTTCAAACCCTGCAAAGCCAAGTAAAGAAAAAATTACATTATAGCCAGTCGTTAGAGGATACAAACATTAATTCCAAACATTAACTTTGTTGCAAGGAGAAAATCCCAGTAAAGAAAAAATTACATTGAGGATACAGACATTAATTCCAGCGGTAGCAGCCCCCGTTTTTTGGGGACTCGGACTTTTACAGTGTACACCAGATACTCCAACACCAGAAAAGTATGTAGAGTCTCCAACGAACCTGGACACATCACAGTGCATCTCATTTGGGAAAGTTCCAGGTTTTACTTCATCCTTCGTACGCATACTTATCGAGTGCAAGCCAGGACAACAATGAAAACTAAACTTAGTCATAGATACATTCTTGCCAATACAACGCTATATAGGAGTAGATTTGTTTTTTGTTTTTTAATTGCAACAAAGTGTGTACACCAGATACTCCAATACCAGAAAAGTATGTAGAGTCTCCAACGAACCTGGACACATCACAGTGCATCTCATTTGGGAAAGTTCCAGGTTTTACTTCATCCTTCGTACGCATACTTATCGAGTGCAAGCCAGGACAACAATGAAAACTAAACTTAGTCATAGATACATTCTTGCCAATACAACGCTATATAGGAGTAGATTTTTTTTTTTTTTTACTTGCAACAAAGTGTTTATGGAGTTTAATCTGTCACCACACATATCAAATGCTGTCTATCTGTCTCCTGTCAGACTGATAGTTGTTTCTGATATCAGGCAGTGGAAGTGCGAGGGGGCAATTGCGCCGGGTGAGGGTGTGCTGTCTGGAGCTTTTATCTTTTTTTTTTCTTTTTTTTTGCTGTAACCGGGGTGTATATGGGTGGAGGGTGGAGGTTGGCAACTGACATAAAAACTGTTCTCTGTGGCAAAGTAGGGGCACCACTAAAGAACAATGCCCCAGGCGCCTCAAACTCTCGCACCGCCACTGATCTCAGGTATTCAGCTGGATAATTTACATCAATACTCTGTGCTGGTTACAAATAAGTATGTATGAATAACTTGTGTCTATGAGTTACATCATCTGCTCTAAGTCATTTCAATTTAAACTGACCAGGTTACAGAACTTGAATTTATATTTTGGGCATGAGAGCCCACAATATATTTTGTTGTTTTGTAACAAAAATAAAGAGAAAGATATCTCCATCAGGACCATCATCTTGTTAGCATGAAGAATTCAGTTTCTGCGTTTTTTTCACATTGGCAACGCTGAAACTTGTACTAAATGTCTAGTCTGTATCATTTGGATTCAGAAAGTATATTTAATCATCTGTGCAAGTGCATTATGCAAGGGCAGATTGGGGGTGACATAATGGGGCGATTTGTTGAAATGTACATAATATATTGTGCCATAATCATATTTACGGGAGATGTTATGTCACAGTGCAAATTCAAATTTAGGTGTGTATACCCTGCTATATATGAAGGTAAAGTGTCAGGCCTACTATCTGCTGATTCATTATGTTGATAAATCAAAACATGATTAGAAAAACACCTGCTGATGCATGTATAGTTTGACAGCAACTTCATGACAACCTGACATGGTCAACAGAAATTTGACATATTTTCAATTGTATCAGTGAGTCAGGCGTAAAAAGTCAATGGGAAGCATATACCAGTTTCTCCTGCATAAAGATATCTTGTAAGCCTTCCTTCTGTTTTATCTTTTGGGTACATGCCTTTTTAATGGCAAATATTTGACATCAGTACCACTGGCATTGTGTTCTGCAGATTGAAACATGCTTCCAAATATTGAACACAGGACAGGGATGCACAAATAATTTTTAAAAAATTCATGTTCATGGAAGATGTGTGAGCCTTGTGTATTTATTATTTATATTAATAATTTGCTACTATTTATCATTATTTTACATTATATTTATTACAGTTTATATTGATTACCCACACAAAATATTGTACAAAGTATTTTTGTTTTAATATATTCACACAAATTCGTAGATAGTGTGTTACGATCTAAGTGTGTGTCTTGTGCTTTTTTTTTAATCGGTATTTTCATGAAACTACATGTAGTATATTATGGTGTAGTTATCTAACATACAGATGACCAATCGTTTATAGAGTGTAGGCAGTCATGTTTCAAAGGTTTTGGTGTAACTTTTGCGACCACAAGTCAGTAGTTTTAAGTGCAGATTCTGTAAAATCTGGATAGTACGAGAATATTTAAAAAGGTGTATACAGAAAATGAGCACACACTGATAGTTATCAGTACTCACCTTTCCAAATTGGATTTCCATTTCAAGGCGCCAAAATGTACAGAATAATCATAAAAGCACAAGAAAACTAAAGGTGTTCCCGTTCCTATCGATTGACGTCACATCTTTATTTAAATCTAAACAGTTGAATTTGATTGAGATCAAGGGTATAATATGTCCAGTACATTTTAATAATTGTATTGAAACATAAAAGTTATGTTATTGTTCAACTAGTTTACTGTTCTTATCTGAATTAGGACTTTTCTTTCTTTTTTCATCTGCTGAATCACAGACAATCAATCAAAGGTGGTATTTAAAATAATAATAACAATAATACATTTTATTTATTCTTGATGGACTATTTTATCTCACACAAGGTCGAGATGTATTAAATGTACAGTATTCACATCATGTACAATAGTTGTACACGTAACAGCAGACATAAACACATGTACATAAGTATATGATGTGAGTAATATCTAGGCTTTGCTTGCAATATTTGAAACGTTTAATGGGTGAGATCACTCCACCCAATAATTACAAGGTCGATATCCTTGCCATACCAACACGTATCAACAGTATGACAGAATAAAACTTAATAAGAATGACCTGTTTGATCTTTCACTGAAATATTCACAAAAGCATAGTCCACTCACAAATTAAAATGCATCAATTTGATTGCTTGGTATGGATGAATGGTTTTATGTGTATTTAGCATATAAATAGGATGCATACAGATATAGACACTGCCCTAACATCTGTGTTAATGAAAGGCTTTGGTTTGGTTAGGTATTTTATGACAAAGCAACACTAGAAGTTTAGTTAGTGCCTAGTGAATCCAGCACACTAAACCATTAAGCCTCCGCAGCTCGTACTAATGAAAGGTAAAAATGACGTCATTCTTTTCGAGCTATACCAGTGTCAACTATTGACATTTTACGAGATTTATATTAACCGTTGGTCATCAATTCAACAGAAATATTGTCTTTTTTCAACATACAGGTACACAGTTACAGCTGCTTTAAAAACCATGCTAATTTCTCACCAATTTTTAGATATGTATATTTTCTAAGGGATTGTCATGAATTTTTAGATATGTATATTTTTTAAGGAAATGTCAGATTTTTAGATAAGTAAATTTTTTAAGGAAATGTCAGATTTTTAGATATGTATATTTTTAAGGTGTTGTCATTGGTGCTTCTAAACAAAACAAAGATTCCAATAAATATTTTTTAATAAGTTGTGTCTTGCTTTATGTATGAAATTACCCATTGCTTTTAGGGATTAAGTGACAGTTATATTCATCCAGCTTTCGGAAAGTAATTTTTCTGCCATACATCTCTTTTTGCCATTGACAAGTGTTCAGGAAGACCAAAATAAATGGCTCTAGTGCAGGAAGCCATGCAATTGTGTTTGAGGTCCAAAAGTGCAGGCATGCTACATTTGGGAGGATTTTGTAGATTCCATAGGAACACATTTGAGTGGATTTTCTTGTATAGATCTAAATCTTATGGTCAAGTGTTTAATTTACTCATTTCACAACTGGTTATTTGTCAGTTTCACTGTAGAAACTTACAAGTATATTTTGAACAAACAGTGCTCTTTCTCATATAATGAGGATGATTTTCCTGTCTTGTTTTAATATGTCTGGTAATTTGTAAGCTCCAATGAATGTGCAAGGGAAAGGTGGCACACTTCTACTTTATCGGATGCATTGCTTAGAAAACAATTTGACATGTTGGAGATCATATACTGCACCATACGATCTCAGTTATCTTTCCGAAGCAACCCAATTTCTTATTCAAAATGCACTAATTTTAGGTGTGGTTGATAAGCAGAAGATTACATGGAAAAGCTATAAAAGTTAAAACTTGTGGCCCAATCATTTGGTAAGTCTTTGTGAGTAAAATATTTTTTATAAAAGTGCTGCTATTATAACATCCCTGCCCCCCTCTCTCTCTCTCTCTCTCGTTTGAAGTCTGAGTAGCCAGTTGCCTAACATTAATTGCAATATTATGCTCTCAGATGGGGAAGGGTGACGTAAGATCTGTGAGGGTTTACTTTTGGCACAAGGTACCAGTAGGTTTGTTGACACGGAACAGGACTAGCAGTCTTTGTCAGCAGCGTTTACAGAACACGCACAATTGAGCAGGGTACCCATGTTGAAAGTGAGGTGGGATGAGACATTGGATACTGTACTTAATATTTTGAGATCAGGTCATTGGCTGTGATGCCAGCATGAAATTTTACTTGTTTCTTTTTTGGAGACTTTATCAGTTCTTTCAAATTCTACATATATTCACTGTGCACTTACAGTATTTCAATTTTTTCCCTCCAGCAGGTCAAGATTAAACTGTACTACTTGGTGAGAAACCGTTGATTAAGGTAGCTTTCTAAAGTATTCTTCTTTTGAGACATTTATATATAAAAAAATTGTGCAAAGCATCCCAGTTTGATTATTCAGAAAGTTTGCACTCACATCAATCAATAAGTGCCATAAAGTAATTACCAGAATACGCAAAGTACACATCCAGAGATTTTACTAAGTGCCATAAATTTATTAACAGAATTCGCAACGTACACATCCAGAGATTTTACTAAGTGCCATAAAGTAATTACCAGAATACGCAAAGTACACATCCAGAGATTTTACTAAGTGCCATAAAGTAATTACCAGAATATGCAAAGTACACATCCAGAGATTTTACTAAGTGCCACAAAGTAATTACCAGAATATGCAAAGTACACATCCAGAGATTTTACCAAGTGCCATAAAGTAATTACCAGAATACGCAAAGCACACATCCAGAGATTTTATTAAGTGCCATAAAGTAATTACCAGAATATGCAAACTACACATCCATTAAGTGCCATAAAATCTTTGGAACAAAAATTTTGAGCTGCAGCATGTTATTCTTATTTTGTTTCTTCTTGAACAGCGGTTAAAGTTATGAAACATAATTTGACAAACCTTGTAGGGGCAATATGAGGGGGGAGATCTGGGGTGCCATGGGGAGAATGTTGTAAGGGACAATGTACTAAGGGGGAGGGGGAAGCTGGAACTATATGTAGGATACTTTGGTGGAATTTATGTGCTATGGTGGAAAAGGCAAATTTAATATGGATGGGACAGTAGCATAGATGTGAGAGTGAAGAACACCTTGTACTACTATACAAAATTAGCATTGCCATCCTGTGTAGAAGTATGAAAACACCTGAGGATAACTTGTACTTCCTTACAAAATTATTATTATTATCTCATGTACCAGAACACCTGAGCACACTTTTTACTACACACAAAAATAATTAGTATTACCATGTTATGTAGGGGTACCAGAACACATGAGCACACCGTACACTACTTTACAAAATTATTATCACCATCTCGTGTTGGTGTACCAGAACACCTGTGCACACCTTGTACTACTTTACAAAATTATTAATAACATCTTGTGTAGGAATACCAACACCTGAGCACACCTTGTACTACCTTACAAAATTAATATTACCATCTCATGTAGGGGTACCATAATACCCGAGCACAACTTGTACTACTTTACAAAAACTATTATAGCCATTTCGTATAGGGGTACCAGAACACCTGAGCACACTTTTTAACTACATTACAAAATAATTATTATTACCATCTCATATAGGGGTACCAGAACACCTGAACACACCTTGGTCTACTTTACAAAATTATTATTACCATCTTGTATAAGGCTACCAGAACACTTGAACTCACCTTGTACAACCTTACAAAATTATTATTACCATCTCTTGTAGGGTACGACAACACCTGAGCACACCTTGTACAACCTTTAAAAATTATAATTACCATCTCGTGTGGGGGTACCAGAACAACTGGGAACATTTTGTACTACTTTACAAAATTATTATCATTTAGTGTAACAAGATGTTCTAAATGAACAACTTTCAAAGAAACAAAAAGACGGTCAGCACACTAATAAATTTCTAAAAACATAACAAAATACACTCTAGTTCCTAGACCACACTGTAATCTCTTTATTCAACATCTGGTAGAGTGGAAAATAAACCAAAATTGTTTTAGCATCATAAATAATGGCACAAAGCTATACTGTGATATATTCAACAGTATTCAGAGAGGTGATATAAATATTTCATGAGTTAAGCAGAAAAGCAACAATCTCAATAACAAGAGATAATGTGCATTTGTTTAGAAGTTTAGTTGGTATAAATGTGGTCAAAATTAGTTGTGTTAACAAAATAACATACAAAAGAATAAAAAAGTTGATCTGTCAATTTCAAACAACAAAATAACATACAAGAGAAAACAAAGTTGATTTGTCAATTTCAAACATCAAAAAGATGTTCTGTAATGATTTAAAAAAGATGAAGATTTATAGATTACATTTAATGATGTTAAAGCAGAGATAGCCATCATCAATCTTAATTGTAGGATTGTTAAAACAGTATGGTATGAAAAAAATAAATTACGTATTTGATGTGAATTAATCAGCAAATTTATATTCAGCTCAATTTATAGTACAATTCAAGATCTCATAAACCTTACAAGTTCAATCCACAATGATTCACCAACAACAGAGATAGAATTAATGGAAAACAAAATATGAACAAAAATAGTACATGGTGACTCAGTACATGAAATAAATGTTTCCGAATCAATCATAGGAATTGCAAAAATATTAGATATATCTTAAATCATTCATATGTTTGCTGAAAATAAATATTCTCATTCTCAATGGATGTCAGTTAGCTTGTTGATAATGCCTAAATACAATTTGTTAAGCATAACATATTCTCTGGATGCCTTTCTACCATTTTAAAAGCCACAGCAAGAGAAAGAAAAATATTTAAGGCATCTATACTATGATCCTGAAAGCATGGTTGATTAAACAAATTTCAATCAATTGTGGGAACAAGTTAGATAGGAAAAAAGGATGGTTAAGTGAACAATCTACCTACACGTTACACAAGGAATCTGGATAAAGATTTACATGCACAAACATCTATGTAAGTCACGCGTTGACCAGTGGCAGGCAGACATAGTCGACATGGGTGCAGGCTGATTCAGACCAAGGCTGATTCAGACCACATTACAGGCTGATTCAGACCAATTTTCTTAGGCAGGTAGTTGATTGTGAACCAGGTAAAAGAAATTGGAATGATTATCTTTACAGTTTTTTCAATATCCATTCTTGATGGTTGACTAATTGTAAACCTCATAAGGTTTTCAAAAGCAGGAAACAGGAAAATCAGAGTGTAATGTTGCATGCTAAATGGTGTCGATAATCTTATTTTGTTGTGCTCGACATTCTTCTTATTTATGTAGCGAAAAAGTTAGCAATGTATACTGAAGCATTTGATTTTACTTATGTTATGCTTGCACTGGGCCACAATTTTGTCAGGTAAAAGTCAATGTGCTATAAGGTAGTCAATTGTGAACTGACTAAGTGAGAATGGAATGATCAGTTTTGCAATTTCATCAATGTCCATTATTGATGGTGAACCTATTGAAATATCAAATAGTTCCTTTAAAAGCATGCTATATGTAACTGTCAGAACAAATTTAAGTGCCGCGTCATAAACAGAGTTAAAAATGATCTTTTTTTGCTTCACTAGACATTTTCTTATTTATTTAGCAAAAACATCAGCAAACGTTAGTGCAGACTTAAAGTTCTTTAAAAGCATTCTGCTTTAAGGTTATATGTAGACAAGCTATTATGGTCTATTTTGGATAGTTGTGCTTCGCACAGGGTGTTGCTCCTCTGAAACATGTTGCAGTAGGTGATGACGCTGTATGTCTGCGCTCAGCCGCTATGCTGTTGCAACAGTATGTTGAATACTTTGTAATAAAAAAAATGACAAAATACGCTGTACCACAAACAGCTAAATCACTACCATTACCTATAAAATAATAATTAATGTTGTCAGACATTGTTTCATTTCTTTCACATAGTGTGCTATGATCATCATCTTGTGATGCTTTTTGCATAGTCTTTGATATTTTGGACTTATTATTCTTTAACCACTTGGCACTGGATTTTGAATCTCAGAGCCACAAAAGCAGATTGATGATGACATAAAAAAGACTTAAAATGCACAGGAATTGTTTAGAAAGAGATTCAATACTTTATCCATGGTTATACACACCTTGCAAACACTAAGAGTAACATCACATTTTTTTTTTACAGCAAACCGAAGAAAGGATAATCACAAAGATAAATGTTTTGGAAAGTAACAAGGAGAAAATTAACAAATCTATGAAAAACTATGATACTTTGCAATCTCAGCTTGATCAATTACAGAAAGATTGGATATTGAAATCCAACCGAACTGTCCAGAAATTGAAAAGATAATGATTTATCTTTGCACAAAAATTACCAGACCGAACAAAAAGAAACAACTAATATTAATAGATTGTCAGAGTTGCAGAAAAAGAATGATTTAACACAGATAACCCAACAGATAGACATTATAAATAAAATGAATAAGAATAAAAGCATGATTAGATCTATAAAAAAGCCTACAATTGCATGGAAAGAAGGTCAAGTTTACACATAAGGTTTAGAAAACTGCAGTTTCGAATTTGCAGTAAAATTATATTGGGGCGCCTTGTGGGGACTTCGCTTGAGGCACGCGCGGATTACAATCACGGATGCATGCGTGTGCAAAAAATCCCAAGTTGAGAAAAGTCATAGGGAATATAGTAGGGGTTTATGGCTTTGGAACCATGATTGGTTGGCTCGGTCACACATAGCTAATATGCTACTACTGAAGAAGAAGAAAGTGCTGCAGCGCTTGTCGCGTCCTCACAACTACTACTGGACATCATCATCATAACCCTAATTATCATCATCATGATCATCATGACTACCACAGACACTAACATTATCATCATCGTCGTCATCGTTTTTGGAATCACTCGATAATTTAAGTCAGTGTTTCAGAATTCTAATGAAATATTTATACCTCTTTGATGGGTGCCACTTCTAAAGATGGGACTTGGTGGAATCAAGGCGAAAAAGGGGTGAATGTACCAGTTCATTTTATGTATTGAATCACATTGCGTAACAATAAATTAGTTCACACCTTAAAAAATTACATAGATGTCCACAGTAAATGTAAACTTTGCGAGAAAATAAAGCTACAGAAATAAGACTTGTTTAAATGAGCTAAATGAGATTATTGAAACGTTCAACACACTGTATTAAGTTTATCTGTATAAGACCGACAATATATATAAAACAGTGCTGAAGAAAAACAAAAGTGGGACAGTAATGATTGTTCATGATTTCTTCACAACTGATCTCTATTCGTCCATTGAAATATGTTGAATTCATATATTTAAATACTTTCTTCAAACGGCTTGTTGATTTGCCAACATATACTCATATTTCTTACACGCTATTAATTTTCTACAAAATAAGAATATATGCTTTGGAATTACATCTAAATATGTAAAATTATAGACATTTCAAAGATCATGAGTCAAGAAAGACTTTGATGGGATTTTTAAACTGACAGTTCACCCAATACTTACATCAAGTGGAAGAAATTAATATAAAGTATCCTGTTACACTGAATTATGTCAGATTGCACAGGACAATATTTTGATCACAATGAACCCACATGGCAAGACTTTACGTGCTTACATATCAACCCCTGTTTTGTGTTCGTCTACGATTAATTATCGATCAGTATAAGAACATACAGTATCAACCCCTGTTTTGTGTTCGTCTACAATTATCGATCAGTATAACTAGTCAGAGGAATAAACATTATTTGACAAATCACGCCAAACACATATATAGCTTTTCTTCTAATCGACCTGTATGCAAATTGTTAAATGTAAAGCCAGATATCAAAATCATATGTCGCGGACTAAAACGAGTTTCTGTGCTAAACAAAAAAAGATGAAATGATTCATCGATAGCACAAATGAACAGTTACTACATTCATGTGGACGGACGAGATATGAATAACTAGCTACGATTTAGTCACAACAAGTTATGTTTTTGGCGCAGTTTACTTCTACGAACTTGTCAAACTTTCCATTTTGTTTATTTTAGCGATATTACTTTACGTTCTGTAAAGATTTATGAGAACATGTCGGTAGTCGCACTGAAGAAAGTTTGTGACTTACTTTACTCGTATCAATTTACAATTAAAAACAGTTTTTGCCAAAAAGCATGTGCACACATGTATTTGGACAGAGTTTAGGCTTTGCTTTGAACCTCTACACCGGGATAATCAACAAGTTGTAAAAACGTTCGGCGTTGATTGGTCTATTCTAGCAGAAATAAAGATGATTTTTCATGCTTTATTTCAAAGCTATGTAAAAGGGAGAAGGGAAAAAGTGTTGGTAGCATAGACTATCAATTATCGTGGAAAATAAGTGGTGAGTCAACGATTTGAATATTTCAGAGTTAATTCCTGATGTTTATTTCGTTGTTTTTGTTTTGTTGTTTGTTTGTTTGTTTGCTTTGTAAAAAAAAACAAAAAGGGGTGGGGTGGGAATACGTCTTATTTACGTACCGATATACTGGCATCTTGAAATGAAAGATATCATACACCCATCATTTTTCACGGAGTCATGCAGGTTTATAAATTATGTTACATAATTTATGCAAGTATGACTTTCCACATAATAAAATTCTACATGCCTTTCATAAATAAAAATCTTTTTTTATTTTTTTAAATGTATATACCAGTATATATAGAGAGAGGATATTTTCTTTTCCTACGTTAATACCGGATATATTTCATCGTGTGGTACAAAAAAAAACGTGATATTTTAACGAGTGGTTTCGCCACTCGTTAACATATATCCTTTTTGGTACCACAAGATGAAATATATCCGGTATTAACGCAGGAAAAGAAAATTGTCTTTTTATTATATACCAAAGTTTCTCCAGAATCGAAGCTTAGAAGATTAAGCACACTATTCAGCACCACACTCCACCCCCACCCACCCATTATTTCGTAAATTCACCTCACTTTCATTGGCTGGTCATATAAATATCAGTGACTTAAGATAGCAGTATGATTGGGTTGACCTAATATGTCGCAGTAAATTATATTTTTTACATTTTGCAAACTATTTGATCATATTTGACCACAAAGCAAGTCCGATTCATCAATGCATCAAAGTGGGATTATCATTGTTGTCAAGGAAGTAAGGGGAAATAACTTCATAGAGACGCGAACAGCGTCGACTCAAATTTTGTCAGCAAAAATTAATTTCCATGTCTGAAATGTAATGCACTTTCTATTTATTTGTTCTAGCTCACAAAGTGCTCGTTTTTGTTGCTGCATGTATAACTTCTGTAGGCACACACAATCCAGCGTGGCATGGCATGATGGGAAATCTTATATATTTTCACCTGTGAAAATATAAGGATATATTTTTCACATGTGAAAATATAGGAATGAAAAAATATGAAAATTATATCGCCAATAAGTTTCTATATTTCACACTAAAGTATATAACAAATACCAGTACATCTCGTGCCGGATTATTCGTTCTGTGTGATGGTACCCATTAGATCTATCGTGTCCATGTCTGAATATTATACATTGACTGGTCAGATGTATCTTTTCAATAATTTTATTAGTAGACAGTTTCGAGAACCGTACAGTTGGTTTCCACTTGGATTCATCATGGCCGCTGTCGCGGGAACTTCCATGAAATTGCGAGTTGTTCATGGTAATCATAAAAAGCAGTCAGCATTGGTCCCTATAAATTTAATTGCTTAGATACTTTATATTATACTATATAGCTCTACAAATGTTCAGAAGTAAAAGCATCTCGAAGTTGTAAAATTGATCTCTTAACCTTCAACGATGATGTGAGCAAGAAATTCATTCTGGTACAGGTCAAAACGCCCCACTGAAAAATCGCCCCCGACAAAAACGCCCCCATTTTTCACCAAATAACGCTCCCTTTGCAAAATCGTCTCCAACCAAAAACGCCCCCATTCCAGTCAATAACGCCCCATGCGCTTCATTCTCTGCGTTTATTATAACATAAGAACCTCAGAAACGTTCGCGGCCTTAGTAATATGTGAAGATTTCACCAGGGGAACAGGCTAATTTAGTGGTTAAAATATATATGTTTGTATAAAAATGAATATATAATATTAAACAAATACTTGTAGTTTCTTTATTTACATTTTTATTTGGTTAGTATAACTGGATTCAATATTTTAAAAAAAATTGAATTATATTATTTTAGCATATAACAAGATAAAAGTTACACGAATCAAAACGATGGTGTGCACGCTTGATTAATTACACCTATTTAATTGAACTGAATGAATATGTTTGTAAGGCTGTGGGTTTGGGTGTATTTTGATAGGAATTGATTTAGGCGTGATAGCTGATCACACCCCGCAGGCACACATGTGATCTCCAGCGTATTCGATGTATGAATTCATGCAAGAATCTCATTGATCTACTGTTTTGTTTTGTTTTTAAATCCAGATTATAAATAAATTACATCTGTTCACTTTTGTTGAAACAAAAGTTGTACACAAACAGCAAAGAATAGAAACATAAACTTTGATGTGGCTTAATTATACTCATTGCTTTGAATTAAACCTTTGTTTGTGTAATGATTATTTTTCTGCACAAAAAAACAAAGCATCAATAAAGCTTGCAACGGAAACACCAGAACAAGCTACAAGCCTTCGAAGCCAATTGAGAATTTATTGGTGCATACTTGTTTTGAAATCAAAAGCTTGGACAAGCCGAAAATGACAATATATAACCTCGTTTCACTCTGTTATCTCATAAACACAATGGCTAGTGACTGTATAGAGTGTAAGAAGACTGTTAGACCAAGGCAAGAAGCTGTCCAGTGTGATGGTTGTGAAAACTGGCAACACCGCACATGCAACACAAATACCTCTAGAGATATGTATAAGCGTGCGGTCAAAGGTAGTGAGACGACCTTGACCTGGTTTTGCACCAGCTGTATGCCCAGACCCACCACAGAAAGTACCAGGTTGTCATTCCAGTATACAGAGTACTCAGACCAAGATGAGCAACCCCATACCCAGACACAGGATGCAGACCATTCAGACAAAAACCACAAGTTATCTCGGTACAAGAGACAACAGGACCGAACGAACCAGGCCAAGATCTTCAGTTTCTGAGATCATTATATTGCAAAGTAGATCAGCACAATGAAACTCCTCCAGCTGTGCGGTCGTATCAATGGTCCTGTCCTTGACATGTAAAAACTCTAAAAATAAATATTGTCATTTTATATACATGATACAGTTCTTGTTTTATGATATGGAGTATTTGATTCGATTTGGTCTGAGCAAAAAGAGACTGGAAAATGCTGCCCGGCTGATAAATGCTGCCCGGGTGATAAATGCTGCCCGGCTGATAAATGCTGCCGGAAAACACCTTTGAACCTCATGAACGTTCCTCTTACATGATTTTTTTAAACATTTATTGTTTCTATCGGTTTTTCTGTGTTTTCTGGTCTATCTTTGCATCATCTAACAATTCAACAATAATTGTTAAGTACTTTATACTATTGTGTTACTCATCAATGACTCTTTACACAACACTTTTGGGAGTAAATATAATGCGAAGAAAGCACGATTTGCATGAAAAATCAATAAATACCATGGTTAAATTTATATTACATTTTCTTCCTATGTTTGCGAAAACAGTAATAACTACTAAAATAAATCAGATATATATATGTGTGTGTGTGTGTGTTACTGCATGGGCCATGTTTTCACGAGCTTTTGCAGTTCGTAATTTGCGTAAAATTTAATAATTCATTATGAATTCACAGAAAACAAATAACATACTATAAGCAAAGATCTGTAAAATGTATTTCATATTTCAACTGATATAACATGTCCAGGGCTGAGCAAATTTTTTTTTTAACCACTAGTCCAGAACAAGTGGTTTCAGAAAATTCACTAGTCCCACCTTACTCTTCACTAGTCCCACCTTACTCTTCACTAGTCCCACCTTACTTTTCACTGGTCCCAAAATGGTAATCACTTGCTGAGATTTGATGAGATGTACCGGTATGTACTTAATCCATAGAAAAAACAAACAAAATAATATACAACATAATTATTTCTTAAAAGAATTTAATTTTTCAAAAACATTGGTTGTAATACATTTGGCTTCTTCAGGTTCATGTATATATGTTTTAGCTGATGGATTTGAAAAAATGTCCATGTATATGTCTGCCACCTGCACCAGCACTAAGCCAGCAGTTGATAGATGTGTCTGGGTTGAAGTCCTCAAGCTCTGGTCCATTTGCGGAAATTTTCATTAGCATTTGTAAACTCTTTTGGTTTAAGGAATTCCTTAAAGAAGTCTTGACTAAGTTCATTGAACTAAATCCTCGTTCACACTCAGCAGTGGATGGGCTTATAACAAACATGATTTCTAATAGTTTGCATAATTGACTGAGACTAGGTGGAGTATTCACTAAGAGTGTTCCAAGAATTCACTGTCTCTTAATACTGTCATATTTGACATTTTTTGCCATCACAGTTTGTAGCTTATGTCTCTTTGGAGAAATAGCTACCGCACACTCAGTAGCAGTCTTATGTTTTTGCCATCCACTTTCAAACAAATTTTCCTTCTCCGAATTGCCGTTATTACCTTCCTTGCGAAAATAATTTAGCAAACTCATTTTATCCACAGAGTAACTATCAGCTTGCTTGACAACTACTTCTAATGTGATCATAACATACATTTTCTCTTTTAAATAAGAACAGAGACAGCTCATTAATTAGCGTAATTGTTTCGCTTCAAACGCAATATCGCACGTGGAAGTTAATCATCTGTATAATCAATTAAAAATTAAAAAATCATTACTGTAATTTAATCAGTTCATAAAAGAAACCAACACTGATGTCGGTAAAGTACCTTTCATTAATTTAATTACACTGACTCGCTGGATTCAAATCATAGTGAGCCGCTCGTGATAATCTGGCTTGAGTAAACTCAATGCAACAAAGCCGCTTAAAACACTACTAATTGATCATACTGGCTTTCTTTTGTTTGACATGTTTTGATTTGCCAATACTTTGGTCGCTTAGCCCAATATGCAGTCAAGCGGTAACAGGATGTAAATGTATACACGAAGAAGGGTAGAATCAAGTATTCAGTACGCCCGGAGGGCATGATTGGCCAAATAAAGGTGGATATAGTGATTTAAAGCACGAAAATAAGGACTAGCCCGACTTTTTAAAAAAGCACTTGTCCCGGACTAGCGACTTGGAAAATTTTACTTGCCCGACTTCAAAAATTAATAGTCCGGGACGTCGGGCTATATGATTTGCTCAGCCCTGACGTCCAATTATTATTTTCTTTATTTTAATTATTATGAGGTCCACAAGATTAGCAGAATATAGACGTATGATCTTGTATTGAAATAAATCATAAATTTGACAAAACCCCAGTTTAATTTTTGGTATAATATAAATAAACGAGAATTTCGTTAACAAAAAAAAACAACAACAAAAAAAAAACATTTGCACAAAGGTGAATGAGCTGCTTTGAAAATATTTAACTATTAAATTGCTGATGCAAGATAAACAGTCTTACATCATTATAACAATGCCATTATCTCGCGTAAAATCGGGGTTTTGTTTCATTAAATGCAGATTTGAACCGATGAACGTACCTGGGAAATAATGAGAAATATCATATTTTAAACAAATGTAAATATCACTTTTAAATCCAATACGAAACTTAGTAATATTTCACATGGTCAGAATCAGCCTGGCATTTGGTCCAAATGAGCCTGTAATTTGGTCCAAATCAGCCCGTGATTTGGGCCAAATTAGCCTGGTCCGAATCAGCCATGGTCCAAATCAGCCTGTTCCCGTTTGAAATGGGGGTGATCTTGTGAAAAGTGGGGGCGTTTTTGACATGGTGCGATTTTGAAATGGAGGCGATCTTGTGAAAAGTGGGGGCGTTTTTTACATGGTGCGATTTTGAAATGGGGGCGATCTTGTGAAAAGTGGGGGCGTTTTTGACGGGCGATTTTGCAATGGGGCAAATTGACATGAGACCATTCATTCATCTCATCGGCCGGAGGTTCTACTGAATACTGCAAAAATGGTAGAGACGCTTTAAACTGACAGTACTGCAAAATAATGATACATAATTTATTAAAATCATAAATATGTGAGAATTGTACATGTTTGTATTGTCTATGTGTTGCTTGTTTTTTTTTTTTCGTTTTTTTTTTCTTCCTGCTATTGATACAAGATATACAGCTATGTCATCCAATTCTGCATGTCGGCTAATCCTGCGTATCCGACGTTACGTATTTTAACCTATTTTTCAGCGTTAACCTATTGCTTTAAGATAACTGAATTCCAGATAAAAAGATCAATATTTTATTAGAGTTTGATATGGAAATGTCATATTGTACCTTGAATTTGTGAATTCATGCACTTCTGGCTAATTACAGCTGAAACAATAAGTTCAGCATTGCAGCAAAACAAAAACCATTTGCGGGAGACATTTTTTACCACTTTGTAACCCCTCTTGCACAAAATACACTATTCCATTTTTTACAAAACTTGAGGTCTAGGTCAATCATTGACACTTTGATTTTGATAAAATAAAAATAATGTGCACAATGTTTTAAGCTGCTTTTTGCAAATGACAACTCCGACTATACACTAGTTATCCAATAAATTAAAAAGATGGGAACTTGAAATACTGCAAATGACAACTCCGACTATACACTAGTTATCCAATAAATTAAAAAGATGGGAACTTGAAATACTGCAAATGACAACTCAGACTATACACTAGTTATCCAATAAATTAAAAAGATGGGAACTTGAAATACTGCAAATGACAACTCAGACTATACACTAGTTATCCAATAAATTAAAAAGATGGGAACTTGAAATACTGCAAATGACAACTCAGACTATACACTAGTTATTAAAAAGATGGGAACTTGAAATACTGCAAATGACAACTCAGACTATACACTAGTTATCCAATAAATTAAAAAGAACTTGAAATATGAAAACATAATGACCTACATATGACTGAATGAGTAAGGAAAATTGAGTCGCTGCTCAAAACAGGAAGTCCGGAAATGAAGGTTAAATGGTGCCTGCGCATAATTAGCCTTAAAAACTGAATTTGTTAGTGCATGATGGGTATGCTTGTTTCTGCTTACATTTTCAGTACAAAATATAAGAATTTATTTGTTTATTTAAAGTGAAGGTAGATGTTTTCAATGCAATAAGCAAACAATCAGAATTTACTCTGAAGAAAAATAACGACATTATACAATCCTTTGGTGCGCAGAATTACCCGACATCATGGTATGTATATAATCTGTGTTAATAGATGTTAAACATGTAAGTTTGATATGTTGCACAACCTTTCATTCATACTCTCACATTTTTTTGACAAGAGGGGGAGGTCTCTTTTTACCATGGCCTTCAGATGGTTAAAGCTGTTTTCAGCAGCCTACAATACAATGATAAGTATGCCAAAATTGGTGCAGATATCAAAACCTAACTCTAAATAGCATAAAACTAAGAGATTTATAAGTAATTATAAAAAGTTACTTTGAATCCAGGTCAAGCATCAGTCAATAGGATAGACTGAAACAATTAAGACTAAATCATGTTCATAAATCTCTGTTATGAGAAATATCCATCTTGCATAAGCCAGAGATTTCTGAAAATTATTGATCATCACCATTTTGTCACTAAGAGTAGTAAATTTAATTTTCTTACGCCATATGTTAAAAAAAAGTCTAGAAAGTGGATCATAGATGAAACCCAAATCTTCACAGATAATATTGATAGAGCCTTTTTAGACAAACTATGTGAACGCTTGAATACACACTGCATATGGCCATGATTCAGTCCTGTCCATTTTACGTACTCAGCCAAGCATGATTTATAAATTATAAATTATATCCAAATATATAGTCCAGATATTGATAAAGAATATGAGCACTACACAATATAACAACTGACAAATATTACTTTGAAAGCATGTATGACATGTCTATGAAGGGTCAGTTTATATAGAGCACAAATTAATGGATGTTCGAAATTTGATGCCAATTAGTATTTGATGATCTTCTTTGCAGATGTAATTAACGTTATTAGTATTTGATCAATTGTTTAGCCAACGTAATTTACAAGTTACACCCCTTTAATCATTTTACATTAAATTATGACAATACTGAGGTCTGAATACTTGCAGACAATTAATTGGATAATTGTGTATTTCATGTAATTGTTCATTACTGATAAACATGAAACTACTCAATATGTAAATATATATATATATATATATATTATAACCAACATTTTGAAACTGTCCTTGTAGTTACTACCGCAATGTTAATTGAGTTAAAGGTAGCATGTGTTTACTACTTGTGATTGTAAACACATGTTGACACTTGTTAATTGGATTACAGGAGCACTTCCCTACTGTATACAATGCATACACCAAGACCATGAAGAGGATAACAAATTTAATATAGCAATAAACTTCTTTTAGTACAGGTCCTAACTTGACAGATATTTTGTATAACAATATATTTTTATTTTTCATGGTTAGTATAGATTTCAGTTTTTTGTGTGTGTGTGGCAGAATCAGTTACTTTTACACTTCTCACTTATTTCATAATACAATGAAAAACAATACAAATAATGAAATGTTTAGCTTTTCTTGAGCTTTGGTGATCATTAAGAATTATTCGGAATGAATATTATCAACATCCCAATAATTATAAAATATTTTAAAGTTGTATAACTTTGAACTATCTGCACGGCTTGTTGCACTAGCTTTTGAGTGAATTTGTGCTGTTAAAATTGTGTCTTTGCGTGTCTCTGTGGTGTCTTTGTCCATCTTATTTCATTTCTCAAAACTTACCATAATTAAACATATTAAAAATTTGCACAAGAACTTTTCATGGTCAGTAAAAAAATAACGTTAGAAGTAACAATTAATGGAAAAGGAAATTCAGACAAAATGAAAATCACAAAATGAAATTTGTAAACAAATGCATTCTAAAAATCAACAGCTATCAAAACATAGATCATGTACATATATCTTATATATCCTTAGATAAAACATGTTTCAATAACAGTACATTCCAGTTAAGTAAAGTTTTAAAACATCTTTGCATGCTTCTCTTTCCCTAATACTTATCATATATGTACATAAAAAGTATATACTCCTGATGAACTTTCTGCATTATTATTAAATGAGATAATATATGTAACAATTAATGATAAAAAGATTCCATTTTTTTGACAAGTCATTTTTTATATTTACCATAATTTATTACAATGTTGAATAAAAGTAGACATTGAAAAATGTAAACAAAAATGATAACACATAGACAGTGCAAACATTTATAATTGTAATATTATTATTAATTTTGTATCAACATTCAATATTTTCCAGTATTGTTATTTAAAACATCTCAGTACTGTCTTTGTGCATTTTTGCCTGTCTTTTAGTAGTACTGTCAGCCTAGGTTGTTCTACAATATAAAAGGGTTAACTCTGATGGATCTTATGGGGGGAGGGGGTCGCAGACCCCTCCACCACCACCACTATCATATCTATCAGGGTCGACGTCTTATATTGTAGGACAATGGCCAAGAGTGGTATCTGTAATGACTGCTAACGAATTCAATTGCCAACTAATGTACAGGACGTGTAGGTTTGAGGTACCAACTATTTCAGCTATAGGTGTCATTTTTGAGAATTTGATTACACATGCCTTTAAATGGCAATTATGCAGTTTCTTTCACTGCTCGTAAGTCAGTATTCCATGCAATATCATTATACACCTCTCCTTTGATAACTCGCACACAATGGGATCCAAAATTACAGACAGCAGTATAAGCGAGGGACCTCTGAAAAATTAAGAAAGGGATGGACAATAACAGTGACAAGTGGGAGAGGGGAGGCGGGTTAAGTTGTTGAATACTCATTTAATAATCGTGTTGGGAATAATTGTCAATTAATAGCTTTTTCTAATGAAGTTCTTCACTTTTAGATATAAATTACCTTTATTTTCAACATATCCAATCCCTAAAAGATTGTTTAAAACCTTACTTCAAGTGGTTTCAACACATGACGCGTACCAGCGAAAACATTGTGTATTATGTCACCACTTTTTGAATGTGAATGTGGATAAATTCTAGTGTTACTTTAGATTCAGAATAAAACAAGATTATTTAAAAAAACTGACATTAATTTATAGAAAAACATTGTCGAGACTCATTTTGTTTTTCTTTTTCAAATTGTTATATTAGTAAAATGCTGATGCTGTGGTTTCTTTGTAAGTTATAGTGAAATTTCTACTCATCCTTGAGCAAACCTCTGAGTGCAAGTTGGGAATTTTAAGTTCACTATAAACTTTGGATCTCGCTCCTCCATAATGAACTTTATCTGTGAAACAAAGCTATTTACACACATTGTATGCCCAGGGCTGAGCAAATTTTTTTTTAATCACTAGTCAAGGACAAGTGGTTTTAGAAAATTCACTTGTCCCACCTTACTCTTCACTAGTCCCACCTTGCTTTTCACTGGTCCCAAAATGGTAATCACTTGCCGAGATTTGATGAGAGATATGTACTTAATCCATAGAAAAAACAAACGAAATAATATACAATATAATTATTTCATAAAAGAATTTAATTTTTCAAAAACATTGGTTGTTATTATTGGTGTGTTGCAACTCTGACTTCACTGATTTTCTGCTCATGCTGGCTAGTGTCATGCATATATTGTGCTACACAGGCCTTGTGGGGTCCAGACATGTCATGAGACTTGATTGGTTCAATCCTGAATTTGTCAGTTCCACTGACAAATACACTGGGTGAATTTCCAACCTGTGCCAGTTTTGGATATTTTTTGAAATAACTGCAAAACATCTTTCCTTCCGAGTCAATACATTCAAACCAGGGATAACAATCAACCCAATGCGGCTGAAAATTTCTGTCTCTTAGTAGTGTCATATTTGACATTTTTTGCCACCACGTATTCTTGCTTATGTCTCTTTGGAGAAATAGCTAGCGCACACTCAGTAGCAGTCTTACGTTTTATCCCTCCACTTTCAAACAATTTTTCCTTCTCCGAATCACCCTTATTACCTTCCTTGCGAAAATAATTTAGCAAACTCATTTTATCCACAGAGTAACTATCAGCTTGCTTGACAACTACTTCTAAAGTGATCATAACATACATTTTCTCTTTTAAATACGAACAGAGATAGCTCATTAATTAGTGTAATTGTTTCACTTCAAACACAATATCGCACATGGAAGTTAATCCTCTGTATAATCAATTATAAATTAAAGAATCATTACTGTCATTTAATTAGTTCATAAAGGAAACCAACACTGATGTCAGTAAAGTACCTTTTATTAATTTAATTACACTGACTCGCTGGATATAAATCATAGTGAGCCGCACGTGATGATCTGGCTTGAGTAAACACACTGCAACAAAGCCGCTTAAAACACTGCTAATTGATTATACTGGCTTTCTTTTGTTTGATGTGTTTTGATTTGCCAATAATTTGGTCACTTAGCCCAATATGCAGTCAAGCAGTAACAAGATGTAAATGTATACACGAAGAGGGGTAGAATCAAGTATTCAGTACGCCCAGAGGGCATGATTGGCCAAATAAAGGTAGATATAGTGATTAAAGCACGAAAATATAAGGACTTGTGTGACTTTTTTAAAAATCACTTGTCCTGGACTAGCCACTTGGAAAGTTTTTCTTGCCCGACTTCGAAAATTAATAGTCCGGCACGTCGGGCTATGGGATTTGCTCAGCCCTGATGCCTTTCATTTGGTTCCTTTGCTATCGTTGATTACTATGAGAAAACACTGATAAATGTTCATAAGGTTTTACAGTGTTGATTAGTTAATTGAAATGAGTTGATTTAACACACTACCACGACTGCTAGCTCTTAACCAGTAGGATTTGCATGCCTTAACTTTTTTATTCTCCTCCTCTTTACTTGATTTGATACAAAAGACTAATTAACGTGATAAAACAATGCATGTCAACTTTTAATTGATTGTAACAACACTTCCAAAAGTAGGAGATCAAAACACAGTACTTTATTAGGTTCTCACAGAAATGCTCACAGGCATCACTGTGACTGAGAGTCAATTGACTCTTTTTTTCTCAGGTTTGAATACATGAGGGCACATTGCATTTATGATGATTACACTGAATTTCACTTTA
Organism: Margaritifera margaritifera; assembly: GCA_029931535.1. Lineage (NCBI taxonomy): Eukaryota > Metazoa > Mollusca > Bivalvia > Unionida > Margaritiferidae > Margaritifera > Margaritifera margaritifera. The sequence goes on along the minus strand of JAQPZY010001562.1, from coordinate 1,796,017 downwards.
CAGGACTTATTTAATTGGTATTTATTTCTTCAAGTATTGCCACCAGTAGGCATAACTGACATTTAAATTGATCGACATTTCATCATAATGTTATTTACACTGTATTGAGAATTTTTTCTTAAAGAAAATTTAACAAAATATATGACGTTTATTAAGAGTTACAAATTTCATAATTCTGAATCAAATTTCCAGTTTGATTATAATATGAGCAATATATTAAGGTTTAATTTACCAATTTTGATTCAATTTTCTTTACCTTCATCAAATAGGGGCCGGTTCTTTTGGCATTTTATAGAAAAAAAATGGATCTACGCCTGATGCTGCATTATAAGTGAGTTTGCGAGCTATTGAGGGAGAGGTGTATAACATCCCCAGGAAATACAGGCAACAGAATCAATGTTAAAGGATGTGGACATTTTTAGACAAGGCCAACCAAGAACTGTGACTGATTGTAAACTGGTTTTGAGGTCATAATAAAAGCACTGAGTACTTGAATAAATTTGTACTACCCCCTGCACTGGTAATGACTAGATCCAACATTCACTTTTCTTGACCCAGTCTAGTGTCCAGCTGCTACTGTAAAAGTCCAGAGCAGTAGATAATTAATCTGGAAGTTCTGTGATGACAACTGGGTGCAGATCACTCAACAATCAGGAGTGAACACACTTTGATAAAATTGCATTTTTATCATATACAGAGGGCCCTGGGTGGCCAAGTTGTCTAAGGTGCTCGCCTTTACAGATTACTCACACATCTCACCTCTGTCCACGTGGGGTCTAGTGTCAGCTCTGCCAGCATGGGTATGTGAGAAAGCTTGCCAGTAGCTTCCCATGAGTCGGTGGTTCTTCCTGGGGTTTTCCAGGGTTCTTCCTCCACCAAATATACTGTCCGCGAATATATACGGTAGGTCAAAACTTACAATATGTACTCGCTTCTAAGCCAATACCAACTGCACACTGCATAGACCGAGATCTGCTGTCGCATAATGCGCCAGCAGATCTGGGTCTATGTAGCTTGTAAGGACTAATCAATAGAACAAATATCATATACCCTGATCTGCTGGTGCATAATGAGACTACAAATCAGGGTCTATGTTGTTTGCATTTGGACCTAGATTATACACGAGTATAAACGGGTAAGTTTTGACCTACAATGTACATACTCTACTTTCCTTCTATTTTATATTTACTATATTGTTCCTTAAATTTCCACATAGACCTGATGATACACTTGTCATCACCAAGACAATGTCAATTTTTTGTCCCAAGTTTTCTGAGATAACATAAACAATACATAACCAGCAGCCCTGACACATATTCATGGAACTGCCTAATTACCATCATAAATTCACTAATCACATCTTTAAAATCAGATGCATTAGATGATTTCATCATTTATTATGCTTACATGCATATCTTGTAAACCTAGAAATGTTGAAATTATTATTTCTCATTTTGAAACAGGTTCTGAAAATTATGACCTTTCATTGGCCTTGTCTCCAAGCCAAGCTGGAGACTTGCTTTGTGTTCAGCACTTAATGGATGAGCTCTTCAAACGGACTGGAATTCCTGCTAGTGCACAGAGACTGATACATAAAGGTAACAAGTGTAAAACGCAGACTTTACATTCTGGCATTCCTATATATTTTTGATACAATTTGCCCGTTTGAGAAAGTCATGTGGGATATGCCCATAGATTCCACATGAAATGCACCTGATGACCTGAGTTATCATTATCTTCCCTATAACCTATAGGATGTCTAATTAATGTGCAGCATATCACAGTCAATCCACCATTATTATTTTACCACATAGTTTGATCGGGATGACTCTTGTAGGCATGTAGCTGTGCTTTATCCTTTCCTATTGTATGTGGGGCTTTGATAAACCCACTATAAACCTATTACCATATGTCAGTCAAACTACAATTTGAGGGATTCTTCAACTTGTTTTTCAAGAAAACAAGAACTTCCAGGTGCACAATTTTAAAACTAGAATCCCTTATATTATAGCTACCTTTCACAAAAATTCCAGTGTTGTCAGAAATATCATAAGCATGATAATGCAAAATCTCAATTTTAGGAAACATTTTGAGAAATTTATGAAACAGGACCCTGGATCTGATGATCCTTGGTGAAATCAATGCTTTATCCATTTCTTTTACTCATTGTTTTCTTATGCTTATTGGTCTACTTGAATTTAGTTATCCACCAGGAAAGTATTCATTCATTAACGGACCCTAATTCCAGATTTGTGTAATTCTCACAAGACTGTAACTTGGTTATACAGAATAAATATCAATGGTTAATACCATATATACTTGCTTATAAGTCGGGTCTAAATGCAAACTACACAAACCCAGATCTGTCATCTCATAATGTACCAACTGATCTGAGTCTGTGCAGTTTGTTAGGAGTAGTCAGTAGAACAGACAACATAGAGCCTGATCTGCTGGCGCATTATGCGACAACAGAACAGGGTCTATGTTTTTTTGCAGTTGGACTCTACATAAAAGTGAGTATATATGGTATGTCTGTATATTGATTATGAATTGAAGTCTTATTATAACCTGTTGTTGTTTTTTTTTTGTGTTTTGTTTTGTTCTTTTGTTTGTTTTTTTTTTGGTTTAATTAATAATACTTTTTCTTTGTTTAATGTTTTAGGTAAATCTCTGAAGGACCCAGCCCAAAACCTTATAGATGCTGGTTTAAAAGATGGTTCCAAAGTTATGTTTATTGGGAAAAAGGTATGAAAAAATAATGGATGGAGAAACACGTTAATGTCTATAGAATGGAAAAATTTCCATGTTAATGACCATAGTTTTACACACTTACTATATAGATGGTTATTATATACTCTGATTTAGTTGCATACACTTGATTATAATGTACATGAACAATATTTTCCTGTATATACATCATGGATGATCTGCGTGTATGTATAGGGCTCAACAGCACTTCAACACAATCTTGGCTATGTAGAGTCAATAAAAAGTAAAGTTACAAAAACATAAAAGCACAAATTGCAAAACACTTTAGGAATATAAACCTTTCCAGATAAACTTAAACATGAAGTCTTATAAGATTAAAGGTAAAAATGTTAAATTTATAAGAAAGGTATATAAAATAAAGATAAAAAATAGACCAACCTTAACTTCTATACGTCATCAATAAGGACACCGGTAAAGATATTATGATATCATAGAACGTTTTTTATCATGATGTCATTCATCTTGCCTGGTATATTACTGTCTGTCAGGATTGAAATTATTATTGATGGTTAGTAAAGAATAAAATAATTATATTTATTTAAGTGAATACCCACATACAAACAGCATAGACCCTGATCTGCTATTGCATAATCTGCTGGAAGAAAAGGGTCAAGTTATAAATTTCAAGTTTACAGAGTATGCCCTTATCCCATGGCAGAATGCATGATGTTAGCTGTTGGTCTGAGTTTTTTGTTCTACTTGTAATTTTAAGTTAACAGGTTACACTCTTGTCTGCTGGCACAATGTGCAGAGGCAGATGTGGCACTCTGCTTTTTGTTGTACTTCTGATTTCAAGATAACAGAGTATGCCCATTTCTGCAGAACAATGTACAATTTTACGTACACCGCGGATTTCAGAAAATCCATGTTTCCACTGTGGTAATTAATCTGTCTACAATTTTGTCCATCACAGACTGGATATAGTGGTCATTGGGGAATGTCCATGTTCTTTTTTTTACTGGACTGATTAGTAAGTTTTATTGCCCTAGTTTGAAAGTCACAACAATAAAATTATGTAATAGTGACATCCATTACATCACATGGAACTTAACTGTCAGCTGAGCTACAGAAGACAATGCAGAGTGCTCTTTTTAGGTTGTACACAATAATATTCAAAGACTCGCCCACTAAAACACATTGACATGGGTGTATTGCAAGAGATGAAAGATACATTTTTGAGCAACGAATCCCATGAGAATATTTAGGTGCTTCACAATAAGAAAAGTCTAATGATAGTGATTTTAATAACCATGGCTGAGAGAGAGAGAGAGAGAGAGAGAGAGAGAGAGAGAGAGAGAGAGAGAGAGAGAGATGCTGCTTTTAAACAAAGAAAAAGAAATCACTCACAAGTATTAGCAGTATTAAATGGCGTTGAATCTTTGGGAACCAAAACTAAGTTAAAAGTCACTTGAGCAAACTCTGGATTCCAAAGTAGAATTTTTAAACATTTTCTCCATTTGTGAGTTCATTCATGCATCCATCATTCAGACTTTTCATTTTGGAGCATAACTCCAAAACTGTTCAACATATCTCTGTGAATCTTGGTGTACATATTAGATTAGTGTTCCACATATGCCTTTTGCCATTCACAGTTCTTCAGTTTCAGTATTTTTAAAGTTTTTGTCTATGTGTCCTTTCATCATCCATCCACCATTCACATTTTCATTTCTTGAGCAAAACTAGTTGATACTTAGTATTGTTCATATTCAATAATTTTTTATGTTACCATGGATACAAGTGTGGCATAAGTAGTATATAATTTGAGAATGCTACACCATATGGTACTTTCAGTAGAGGTCTTTACATAAGCCATGGACCTGGGGATATGTCATCTCTGGATGATTCATGTTTAACTCATATTTGAACTTTTTGGACAAACTCCATTTTACAAAAACGTTTTAGCATGATGAAGCAAAACCTCATTGAGTAGGAAAATGATAATTTGGTAGGCATATGTATATTAATATGTAAATTACCGTTTAATATTTTCAGGCCATTTTAGTAATGTTTTTTTCAAGGACACTGAGCTAAGGGCAGAGGGTTGGGCTCCTGAAGGCAAAGAGGAGGAACAAGAAGGGCACTGAGGCAAAGGTGGGAGGAAGACCCCTTTATTTCTATATAAATGGAACACTGCACTTTGTGATGATGTGTACAATTTTATTTTTGTAGCCAATTCCCCAGGATGACAGCCAAGTACAGATGTTGAAGACATTGGAAAAATCACTTGAAAAAGAAGATCAGAAACTGAGTGACATAACGTATGAACTGGATGGTGTCCATAGGGTATGACAGTCCTACAGGAGGAAGGGGGCACATAGATGTCCATCTGTTCTTTTCTTTTTGATCATATCTTCACCAGAGTATAACATCTATGCAACCCATTGTTGATATAATTTGATGAAGTTATGGTCATTTCTGGCTAACATGGCTAAAGACCATGTAAGCTTATGATACAGATGTATCCATCCATCGTCCTTCCTTCATCAAAAAATTTGATTCACAAAACTTCTGGGCCAGTTTTTATCAAACTTTGTAGGAATGCTACTTAGGAAGTGCTCATTCAAATTGTGTCCAGGATATTCTATCTATCAGCAGTGGGTGCAAAACCTAGTGTTCACTTCATTTCCAGAACAGCAGAGTCAATTGTGATTAAACTTGATTGGAAAGTTATTTGATACGCCCTAAAAAAAAACATTGTGTCAAGGGTGGCCTCTTAAGAAACTGTGTAGCCTCCATAATAATGACTTCTTTTCCAGAATGGCTTTGGCAATTTATTCATGTAAAGCAGAAATATTCCTTCTGTAATGCTGAAACAAAATTATGATTAAGTTGATCTTATTCGCAAACGGTTATTATCACAACAACCAGGACTCGGGATCTTTATGAGTTTTATACTCTGGGATTGAGATTGAGATCCAGTTTCTACTCTCGACCAATAATAATTTTGATGATCCAAATGTAAAGACCTTTGTGGTTACTTGAGACAAAATTGCAGGCTCAAGGTTTTATGATCTCCTAGCCAGATTTAAAACCTACATTGACCAATTCTCCAGATGGCAGTCAGTTTTGATCAAACTTCGTAGGAATACATGGCAGAGCCAGTTTTGGTATTACTATGGAACTTTACACTCACATTCATCCCAAGCAGACCTTGGACCTTGGCACCTGTCTTGAAAATTTTGTTATGGCTACTCTTCCTGAACAGAAAGCCATATCAGCATAGGGTTTTCAGTGGAACACCTTTTATAGTGTGTAGTTGGTCTTGAGTAAAAATTGTACTGATATGATATCTAGTATGGCCACCAAAGTGGTATTTTTGAAAACCTTATCGCTACACCTCCTAGATTGAAAGTAATATCAACATTGGGTTTTCACCAGAAGACATCTTATGATGTCTAGTTCATACTATATGAAAATGGTGCCAATCTGACATCCAGTGTGACCACCATGCCAGCAGTCTTGAAAATCTTGTTATTGCTACTCTTCCTAAATGGAAAGTCAAATCAATATGGGGTTTCACCAGAAAATTAATTATGATATTTAGTTAATCCTGAATGAAAATGGTGCTGATCTGACCTCAAATATGGTTGCTACAATGAACATATTTAAAATTTTGTCAGTAATTCTCCTGAATGGATGGTCATATCAACATGGGGTTTTCACCAAAGTCTTCTAATGGTATCTAGTTTGTCCTATATGAAAATGGTACCAATCTTACATCCAGTATGGCTGCCACAGTGGCTAATTTGAAAATCTTATTTCTCAAGAATAACCTAGATGATTTCAGCACACAGCAGTTAAAAAGAAGAAATGGTCTTGAATTCCTGGTAATTCTTTTCTTACAGTTGAGCATCAGTCCCTTTGAGGGACTCTTGTTATTCTCTTCTTTTGGCCCACCTGCCAAGGAAAGGTGAAATGGAAATACTTTTTGTTTGTGTGCGCATCTGGCATCCATTTGTGCACAAACTCCCTGTGGGCTTAGGGAGGTAGACTCCATGTTCTCTCCTACAAGTCATAAGAGTATGAGGTTACAGATGGACACAGAAGCCATGGTGGCTTAGTGGTCAGCATGCCGGATTCACAATCAAAATAATCCAGGTTGGAATCCTACCATTTGATAAACCCAGGTTGGCTACCATGGTACGTACATGGGTAAGGCTCTTTACTCCAGTTGCCTTGGCACCAAATAACCTACTTGAGTTGCTGTGCCATAAGACACCAAACCAAACCATATGTGCACAGAAATTTAGTGCATGCAGCTAGTTTCTGTACTTTGGACAAAAATTGAACCATGTTTTCATTTCCATAACAGGAATGCTTTCATTCAGTGACTCTGCAAAGATGTCCTTTTTGATGGTATCTGAAGAAGTCTAAGCTCAATATTGTCCAGATGAGCAATATCAGCCCCTTTTGGGCCTCTTGTTCAACTCAGAATTTGCCTTGTGCCTAAGATGAAAAAGTTCATGATATTCAGCCAAATGGATCAGAAAGAAACATTATCAAGGATGTTTATTGGTGACAAATACAATGTTTACAATGCAACTTGAGATGATGTAATCTGTTCATTTTTATGTCAGTGTTATGACATTCATTAAAACTAGGTAGGTTCATACTTGAAACTTTGAGAGATATTGGACATCATTATGTTATCAAATATTGGACATCATTCTGTTATCAAATATTGAATAGGCAAAGCTCTAAATACTTACAAACTGTATTGATCACATACATAATGTAAAAGAAAACAAAAAAGAGAACTAAGAGGGATGGAAATGCTATGATGTTATGGAATAATCATCATTTTGGACAACTGTAAATCAGCTTCTTACATCACATTTCAGTCACAATCTTGATAAAAACTAAATAGAAAAGATCAGTCAACAACCCACACTTTTCATGGTGTATCAAGTACGAGGAATATATGATTTTCAACCAGTGAGAATTTTTGTGAATTTTTTAAATGCTGCTAATGAAATAATTGTAAGAACAGGAATTATATGTGCTGACAGGGTATCATATCCTATATGTGCTGACGGTGTCATATCCTATATGTGCTGACAGGGTATCATATCCTGTAAGTGCTGACGGGGTACCATATCCTATAAGTTCTGACAGGATATCATATCCAATATGTGCTGACAGGGTATCATATCCAATATGTGCTGACAGGGTATCATATCCTATATGTGCTGACAGGGCATCATATCCTATATGTGCTGACAGGGTATCATATCCAATATGTGCTGACAGGGTATCATATCCTATAAGTGCTGACAGGGGATCATATCCTATATTTGTTAATAGGGTATCATATCCTGTATGTGCTGACAGGGTATCATATCCTATAAGTACTTAAAGGGTATCATATCTAATAATAAGGCTGTGGTATAATAGTGCACCATGTACTGAAATGTGTTCTAATAAGGCTGTGGTATAATAGTGCACCATATACTGAAATGTGTTCTAATAAGGCTGTGGTATAATAGTGCACCATGTACTGAAATGTGTTCTAATAAGGCTATGGTATAATAGTGCACCAAGTGTGTTCTAATAAGGCTGTGGTATAATAGTGCACCATATACTGACATGTGTTCTAATAAGGCTGTGGTATAATAGTGCACCAAGTGTGTTCTAATAAGGCTGTGGTATAATAGTGCACCATGTTACTGAAATGTGTTCTAATAGGGCTGTGGTATAATAGTGCACCATGTACTGACATGTGTTCTAATAAGGCTGTGGTATAATAGTGCAGCAAGTGTGTTCTAATAAGGCTGTGGTATAATAGTGCACCATGTTACTGAAATGTGTTCTAATAAGGCTGTGGTATATTAGTGCACCAAGTGTGTTCTAATAAGGCTGTGGTATAATAGTGCACCATATACTGACGTGCTCTAATAAGGCTGTGGTATAATAGTGCACCATATACTGACATGTGTTCTAATAAGGCTGTGGTATAATAGTGCACCATGTTACTGAAATGCGTTCTAATAAGGCTGTGGTATATTAGTGCACCAAGTGTGTCCTAATAAGGCTGTGACATAATAGTGCACCATATACGGAAGTGTGTTCTAATAAGGCTGTGGTATAATAGTGCATAAAGAAACAAAAATACGATATTCATTGATGTTAACATTGTACTTAGTTCTTATTAGCCAAGAACTAAAATTAAGTGAAATAAATTGAATAGAAATGATGAAACAAAATTTAACAAATTTAATGGATCCATGACCATATCAGTATTATAAAGTCATTATGATGTACTGAAGAGCTTTATAGTAAGGGATTGCTTTATCACAGCATTCAGCCAGGAATATCGGGGGAAACATTATTAAAACTCAGATCATTGTAGGTAGAAGTTGATGGTTGATCAGGTTCACTGACTTAATGATGTTACCAATTCAGACTGTTGGCAGTGTGTTTTTCTAGGGAGAGAGATTTAATTTATTTTTTTTAAATATCTTTTATACACAGGGCTACCTTCCAGAGGATACCAAACTGCCTGCCATCAAGCAGTTTGAAAAACGCCTGATCACCACAGCAGAAAATTTAATGAAACTTTTAGAGAAATTTGATGCTCTGTCATTTGATGAAAACAACAAAGAGGCTCGATCAAAACGCAAAACACTGGTTGACAAGATACATGTAAGGATCTTATCTGTCATGATGCATTTGTTTATTATCTGAATTTCTTCCTTTCATTACAGAACCTCATTTATCCTAAAAACATTTAAAATGAAATATTTACAGTTTGTAATGTTTTTCTTCTTATTTAAATGAAAGTTTTCCTTTTTTATTTAGTTCATGTCCCAGCTCTGAGAATCCTTTTCTTTGTAAATCAAAAAATTTAATTTATTATATGAAAGCCAGTGCGTATCTACATGGTTTTGGTTTGATACTGAAAAATATTGTGCACGAGTTCTTGGGCATATCACACGACCTTGGGTGCACATTATGACCAAGAATGAGTTCACAATATTTTTTAGTTTCAAACCAATAACCTTTTTATACTCCAGAAATATACTAACTTCAAGTCTGAATAAAGTTTATAGTTCACAACAAAATATATTCTTATAAAAAAAAGCAAATTTCAACAACAAGAACCATAAGTAAAATGCATTTGCTAGCATCTTGATGTATGTTTACACGAATAGCTAAATCCCACCCACTAGAATTCCCTGCAGCATCAAAAAATAGCACTGTCTATGAAATCATCAAGAGAGGAATAATGACAAGAATGCTATGCTAAATTTGGATGATGTTATCACAGATACCAAGAACATACAAGAAAAACAGAACTGCAACTGGGAGCAAGTTACTAATATTCACTTGTAGTTCAAGTTTAGTGTCAGATTATTTACGTAGGCTCCTGGAAATAAAGGAGAACATGTGCTGAGGTTGACTTCGGGTAACTGGCAAGATGGCAGATGCTCATCGTCTTGTTTAGGCATTATACACTGCTCGCAGAAGAGGGGCAATATTTTGGACATTTGTTGTTCCACTGAGGATACTGTTCAATCTTGCATGCTCCTCCATGGAAAGCTTCAGTCATATGCTGAAAGGGGAGTATGGTTTATGGTAAGTTCCTGTAGTGGGCTGGGCTTGTATTCCTTATTCAGAAAGTATCTTTGCTTATCTTATAAGGAAAATACTTAATATTAAACGTGTGCAATATTGAAAGTGTCCAATATTGCAGGATGTTTCATATTTTGAATATAAGGGAAAAAGAAGGTCTATTTATGGAGTATCATTATTAATCATTGTTTATGTGTTTACCTATGTTTTAAGTGATTTTTTGCATCTTTTCTTACACATCTAGATATAAAAAAAAATGTTTTTTTCTATTTCATGCAAATTACATGTACCCAAATATGTCTACTGTCTGCCTTATTTTCATTGGCTGGCCAGTAAATCAGTTTGTATACAGCCTAGTTTTATATCTCTTCCCTGATTAAAAAATTATTTTTTAAAACAAATTAGAACAAGACTGAAAACAATTCCTTGTTGATGCCCCTAAAAACAAGTTCAGACTTTGCTGGGCCCATAGTTTTACATTAAATATGAAGGAAAAAAGTTTGAACATGATACAGTTTCAAGAAAATGTCAATTCTGGATAAGTAGTAAGTTTTCATCTTGTCTTCAAAGCATATACAAGATATAAGTATCACTTTCTGATGGCATTGTTGTTGTTGGCATAGGTGTCAATGTTAAGTGCCTGCATTTAGCTCCATTTTCCTGACACTTTTGTATGTACAGTCATGAAACTCATTGGGTGTATTCATTGTGGAGGATATTTCTCATCACATGCAAAAGGTCACAGTGACCAACTTTAATGCATCAGTTACTTTGCTGGTTATTTGGAATATATCTCTGCAAAGCAGATGAGACTAATAGAATACTTCATATATATTGGTGTATGATAGGAAAATTCTGATCCTGAGGGTGGAATTTTTCCTATCCGACACTGATGCATAATGAAGGATTATTTTTCTCACATTTCCGAATGAAAATTGAGGGTCGAAGTCAAACTGGCATATTGCAGATACTGATGTAACTTTAAAACAGCAAAATGCCTATTGAAAATTTCCTCACCTTAAGATATAAAGTAAAATGTTCGGTTTACATTGAGATACTTTAAACTGTAAATTACATTTAATCATGCATCAGTGTTCAAAGAACAGTAGTTGAGACCACTAAGTTAATGGCAATACATAGCAACCAAATTATGACTTGAGCAATGATAAAAATGTGAGCAGGTAATAAATAAAATCCACTTCTGTTTGGCCTGACAGGAGAAAACATTGACTAATTGTGTGCCCATGATGCACAATATATTGTTTTTGTATGTTATGAGATGTCCAGACAGCCATGCATCTGCCTTCAATTAAGTCTGGATGATTGAAGTATTACTGTTAATCTGACAACAATTAGTTACAAGTATAACTAATGTATTTCTCTGTCAAATACATTCTCTGATCACATGACCTTACTAAAATCAACTCTGCTATCTATCAAATCCAGCCCTCCTGGAGAGATGAAATATTTTGACTTTTCCATCTATAGACAAATAAAGGGAAGTAACTATTACCAATTACCATCCCATCCCACCACTTCATGTCTACCCATATACTGGATTTATACCAGTTTCAACTTAACTTGAGCTGTGGTGTGATCAACATCACACCACCTCACCTCTGATTATCCATCAGAAATCAGCTTGAATTCTACCCATCCATCTAGAAAGTTGGTATAGTATTGATTATAAAGCTTTTCGCTGCATATTGGAAATCTTATTTTTTATTTTAGTCAATCATTATGTAACTTTTTTTGCAGTTTATGGACTTTGATTATCTGACCCTTGTAGTCCAAAATGGTATTCTTGGTGCATGCTGTTGGTTGTCTGTTTGCAAATTTACACTGCTTTAATTTTTTTGCTTGTTTATTCAGTCAGAGAGTATGCATGGGAATCTACAACCTGCATTGCCAAGGTGATTAACAGAGCTGCACATCACTCCATGGCTAATGCCCTGACCACTTTTCGCTATTTAGATTCGGTGAGATGCGATGCCTGTTTCTACTCGTTTTCACTTAAGCCTCATCATTCATTGGCTTTATGCTTACTGCTCTTTGGTACAGTATTACTGTTTGGCACCAATATTGAAAATGTGCAGAAGCAGGCAGCACAAGAGCTGCTTCTCTAGTTTTTGAGCCACATCAGTCTCAGCTACAGTAGTGAGATGATCAAAGGCAAAGGATACAAGACTAAAGCCCATTTAACAGCAGACTTTTTGACCATAGTCTAAGTTCCGGCAGCATCAGGCCCCTCAATTTCACAGTCAGCATTATAAAGGGAATGTGAGCCAATTTTCTCCTTCCCCAGGTCTCACAACAATCACTAATGTCTTGCCACCTCACCTCAATCACCTGCCAGACTGTAGGTGCCGACTCCTTCATTGTTGGCAGGCTTCAATTGACCCTATTCTACAAAATGAATGGGTGATCCAAGTTGTTTTGGAAGGGCTTTGGATTTCATTTATCCAGCCCCCTCCCCTTTCGTCCTCCCCTTACATGATGGTTGTCTTCCACTTCCATGACTGAGGTTCCAGCGAATCCATAGAGGTGAAAGTTTTGCAGAAGAAGATCTGCGCTTTACTTACCATATGTGCGATGGAGAACTCTCCTGGATTATATTCTAGGTTTATTCTGGTAACCAAAGCCAATTGACTAGTTATATACCTCAGTTAACTCAAAAATTACAAAGCTGCACTGAAGTTAAAAATGGAGATGATACAGTCTGTCAAACTTTCAGTAAAAACAGGCAAGTTTGCAATCAGTCTAGAATTGAACACTGTATACTTTCAGGTCCCTATTTGTCCGGCTTCACATAAGTTTCTTTGGTTTAGGTACCAAGGTATGTTACAATCTTGGGTGAATGATCTACTTGATCTGACAATAGACATTTCCAGGAATATCCCATCAATGCCCATCCTGCTTAAGCAACCACTGTTGCAGGTTTTCCATCCCTGCCCTTACAGGCTACTCCTACATGCTTAGCTCTTGTCAGGGGAGCTTTGGACAGAAAGGAATTTGGCCCTTTGATTGTGGAAAGTATCTTGTGAGCTAGAAAGCCCTCCATTTTTTCTGGCTCTTTGAGGAGAAAAAGTTAGCAGTCATTACAGTCAGTGGCTACCACTCTATGATCTCTGACACATTCAGACATAGTGGGAGAGAAGGTTTAGGTCACAACAAGGGCCTGTTGGACTTGCTTGCCAATTTTGACCTGAATCAGCCCTGGTCACTCACACACTTTCCCAAGTGCAATCATTCTTGGTTTCTGACATGGTTCAACTCGGACAAGTCTGCAACCCTGGCCAGGACGTAGCTGAAGCTCCTATCTCACAAAATATGTTTTTTGATAGCCTTAACTTTGGCATTCAACGTGAGTGAGTTGCATGCACTTTATGTGGACCTGAACTATCTCCAGTTCACATCAGACAGTTGCATGGTCTTAATTACACAGCAAGAACAGGTTACTATCTGCAGACAATCAGAAGGTGCTAACTCAATCGCTTGAATGATATAACAAGAGAGATAACAATGCAAGATCCAGTCCATGCTCTCAGGCATTACCTGATTTACACAGAAAACAGTCATGAGACCCAATGATGCCTCTTTCTTCCAAAAAGACTGGGAAACATGATATAACCCCTGAGACCCTGTTATCTTGGCTTAAGTGGGTGATGCACTCAGCATTCTCTAAAGTATCTAAGGACCAGGTACTCCTCATGAAAATTTCAGCTCATGATATTCAAGTGATCTCTGCAAGCCTCAAGTTTGAACATGACATTTTGATCCGAGACATCATTGGAGCCATTGGCTGGCATGCAGTCAACGTTCCTAAGCTTGTATTACTGGATCTAGCATCGTAAAGAAGGGAATTGAACCAGGTGGGTCCAGCAGCTGCAGCCCAGATGACCACCAGACCAAGTTTTAACAACAGCACAACCACCTCACAGGCATCGGTGTATAGCTTTTGTGTGATTCAACTGGATTTTTTCTTGTAAGAAAACAATTCATTTCTTGCTATCAGTATACTGATGTCGCATGACCATCAGTTGTGCTGCCTTCTCATTAGAGGAGCAGTTTATCCTCCATATAGGGACTCCTGCCATATCTTCCTCAAATGGTAACTGTGGTAGAGGTTGGATGCTCATGCATTTCCTTCTCCTGTTACCTATTCACCTTACATTAATGTGATTGGGGAAAGTATTTGACAGAGAAAGTAAACTTTTTAGTAAATTATGTTTCTCTGAGAATACTTACCCAAGTACATTACTATAAAGCCTTCCCACATCTCCCCACAAATGCAGCATCCTTGTTGAAGTATCATTCAGCTCAAACTGGTAAACATCTGGAATATAGGTACCCTTTGTCTGTATGATATATAGACAGGAAAGACGAAAATTTCATCGTTCCAATAGGGCTAGATGCAAGAGGTAGACGATTTTTGTTTCCTAACAGTAATATGATCAGGTAAGTATTCTGGGACGAACATAATTTACTAAATAGTGTACTGATGAACATAATTTACTAAATAGTGTACTGATGAACATAATTTACTAAATAGTGTAGTGACGAACATAATTTACTAAATAGTGTACTGACGAACATAATTTACTAAATAGTGTACTGACGAACATAATTTACTAAATAGTGTACTGATGAACATAATTTACTAAATAGTGTACTGATGAACATAATTTACTAAATAGTGTACTGACGAACATAATTTACTAAATAGTGTACTGACGAACATAATTTACTAAATAGTGTACTGATGAACATAATTTACTAAATAGTGTACTGATGAACATAATTTACTAAATAGTGTACTGACGAACATAATTTACTAAATAGTGTACTGACGAACATAATTTACTAAATAGTGTACTGACGAACATAATTTACTTAATAGTGTACTGACGAACATAATTTACTAAATAGTGTACTGATGAACATAATTTACTAAATAGTGTACTAACTCATGCTTGAAATATATTTGGAAAGGATAACAAAATTTCTTTTCTCTACATAGGTACTGCTTGATCGATGTGAAGGTCTCCGGCATGGAGTAAGTGAAATGATTACTCGCATGACTTATATCCTCATCTAGCTAGTGCACATTGTAACCCGCACCAAGTGACTGCTTCCTAGAATGTGCTTCTGGATTTCCTCTTTTGTGCCATGATTATATTTGTATCCCTTTCCTGAATATTTTTAATGTAATATGTTCTTTATATGATACACAATGTGTAAAACGAAAATCTGATTCTTTGTAAATGCTTTTTTATGGGTTACAAAGGTTTATGATCTACAGGGATTTTTTTTTGTTTTCAGTTATCTGTATTCATATTGTACACATCTATGTTTTTGTGTAAATGTAGAAGTCTCTGTGATAGGTACAAAAACAAACAGAACCCATAGCATACCAGAAATGATTGTGGCACTTACTCCAGTAATGATTTAATGATAGAATTTGTTTTTTTCCTTTGGGATAGGGAGGTGGATAAGTATGACTTGGATTTTGATTGTATATGCAGATATAGTCTTATTCCACAAATTCCCATGTTTGTAACCAATGTATGTATACTTCTCCTTTTTCAAATTTGATTTCTTCATTCTTCGTTCTTTATGGTGAACATTTTGCACACTCAAGATGTTAGTGCCTTGATTTCACATTTAGATTGAATTGACTTCCATAAGTTTCCACCTACATTTAACCATCCTAATTGGATAAACAAATATCTATAATTCTCTGTACTTACAGGACATTATTTTGAAACTACATGTATACTAGGGTTATTATACTTGTATTATTATCATATTTGAATTCGGTATGCAAGTATGTTGGGGATTCTGAATTTAGTTAAATTATATGCATCCACATGCATTTAGTTATATGCATGCACATACATTTAGTTATATTATATGCATGCACATACATTTAGTTATATCATATGCATGCACCTGCATTTAGTTATATGCATGCACCTGCATTTAGTTACATGCATGCACCTGCATTTAGTTATATGCATGCACATGCATTTAGTTATATGCATGCACAAACATTTAGTTATATTATATGCATGCACATACATTTAGTTATATTATATGCATGAACATACATTTAGTTATATTATATGCATGCACATGCATTTAGTTATATTATATGCATGCACATGCTAATATTGATATGCAGCCTAGCTTTGTTAGAAAGATTTCAAGGCTTTACTATGGTTTTCCTTAGTCTCGTGGTGTTAAATAAATGTACCAACAAAAATCAGATAGACATTACATTATGTATCATTATATATATATATTTATTTATATATTTATTTATTTATTTATTTATTTATTTATACTTTAAGTCTTCTTTTTTGTGCTATTTTTGTTTATGGGGTTCAAAAAGGATTGCATCCACAAAGTTTAAGAAGTTACATAATCAAGAAGAGATGATCCAGGAAATTAAATTGCTGTGAAATTGTTTGGCATCCTCAAAACCTTTAGATTTCATAGACATGATAAATGATTAGCTTGACAATACAGTGCTCATTGTTTAAGTATATTTATCTTTTGTTAAGCATTTTTAGCATAAATTTATGATCAGAGCAATTTAAAGGATCACAAAAATTAAATTTGATAGAACTTTATACATATGTGACATTTAAGCAGTTCATCAAAGTTTAAAAGTTCAATACTGGCAATTCTGTGCACATGGCTGCTATACATTCTGGCCATTTATCGTGGACATTTATTGCAGGTACACTTCTTGTTACCATTAGTGCACCTTGTAAGAGTTGTCTCCCTTTAAGCTTTTTGTAATTTTGTTCCAAATTATTGGCTTCATTTAATTGAATTATTTGGAAAAAGAATTATCTAAATAAGAATAGATGCTTGATATTATAATCAAACACATGATATCTGAATGAGATTAATTAGGCTTTTTTATTTATTGTAAACAGACAAATTTTCCATTCTATTGTATTGTGATTTATAATTATAAAATTATACATTTGAAACTTTTTACTAACTTTAACATTATTTATCAGTCCAGCTAATTCTGTGTGCACCAAATTTGTAATTTTATAGCAGAAAATAATTACATTAATAATGCACAAGATGTGTTTTAAAATCTATTTTTAGGCTAAATTCCAGCCTCTGTGAAGTAGCTGACTTAAGATGTTGCTATGGAAAAAATGAACAGTTAAAAATGTTACCTTGTTGTGTTACCTGCTGTTTTACAAAATAACAATGCATGATATTAGAACAACAACAGTGTTTACAATGTCTGGTTGAGGTTGCACATATTTCTTTCACATAAGTAACACTGTACATTTAATATGCTTTTTGTATTTTGGGGCATTGTGTGCTTTTTAAAAAGCTTTACAATTCTGGAAAATATTTTCCATGACTTTTTCCATTCTTGCTGTATTGCTTGTTGTATTGCTAATTTGTTGCTTTTATTAATATTCATCTTTTATACATGATTGTGAGATTTACTTTTATTTAAATACATGATTTTAAATCATTCTTGAATATCACTTGGTGATAGCGGTTTTTAATTTGTATTGTTTCTTTTAACTGGAACGATTTCTTGTATATTGGTCTATAACAACAATTCTTCATCTTCCTGATAATAAAAGGTGGTGACAAATGAACAAAATGTACTAAAGATAAAGAGAACAAGAAAATAAAGAAAAAGAGAAAGAAGTATTTTCTTAAAATCTTAAATGTTTATTACTTTCATCAATCTTTTTCTTCTATTCAGACAGCAGAAATCAAAGATAAATTTGCAAAATCTTGATTGAGGGCTTCCATATCTTCGTTGCACAAGATCACCTATCACATTAAAGATGGTTGAAGTGGACATCCTGTTTCCATGCAGAGAGGCAGAAAAAAAGTTGAGACTATTGTTTATTTCCTTGGCCTTCTAGACAGACTCTGTTTTGGGACAGGTTCTAGATATAGGACCTATTCTTTTAGTATGCTCTGTCTGCCTTTCTTTATCTTCTCTATGTCTGTCTTCTGTTGAACTCGCTCCTTTCTTCTATGTTTTTCCTCTACTTCAATCCATCTATCTTACTGTCTGTCTGTTGTTTTTCTTGTTTCTCAGCATAATTATTTCATTTCATGACTGATGTAAAGTGCAGGTGGATTGGCATATGTGCAAGGGTCAAGAGTTGTCATAATCTTATCTAATAACATTTGAGCCCCTGGTTCTCTTCTCACACTTAATTGCCCAGGTTCGATGTGGATGGACCCTATTTAAAAATAGAGTTTTCAAACCAACCTGTTTGTCTGGTACCGTTTTGACATTAAACCTGTCTATTAAAATAATCAGGTATGTAACTGACCTATTAAAGTGCCTATTTAGAGGTCCATTCCCCTCTTCAGTTAGGGAGCAAATGACACGGCTCCTGTTACATAAATCTGTTTTTCCCATGTAAGGAATTTTTTTCCCAATTAAATTTTCTGCACAAATCTGGTTTAATGATGAGTCTCTAAAAACAAAGTTCAAGAGAAGTCCATATTTTTGTTAATTCTGAACTTTTATTTAACCTAAGAAAAGAAAGTTCTTACAGTACTAGAAAGTCAGTATCTATCTTTCTTTCACAAGGAAATTGCTTTAGTTATAAACTATATCTTCAATGTCTTTTGTCTGCAGTGATGTGTTGAGGTTTTTTTGCCAAGTTTACCGAGTACATGTTTGGAAGTAACACATTTTGTACTAACAGTGTTCTGTTTTACATGACATAGGCTTTTATTTACATGTCTTTGCTTATATTAGAATGGTGTTTATTCAAGATAAGCATTTAAAATAAAAGTTATCAGATTTTGCCATTTGCATCAATTACATCATATGGATCAATCAACCTTTTAATTGAGCGCATATTGCAAGTATCGTACATGAATAAACGGGACAGGGAAAGAAGTTGTGTCAACACACTGTTATATATGCCTTTACTAGGCTATAATTACAATGAATTATGGTTTTGAAAGCTGCAAGAAGGAAATAATCACTTTGAATCCTTGAGTTCTAGCCCCAGAAATGCTGTTGTGCTGACAGACTGGTTTAAGAAAAGCTGTTTCAAATTGCCAAATGAAAAATGGATATCTCTCTTTTACAGGTGGCAAATAAATGCATAGATATAGGGCGTTATATGGAAATTTTAAACTGCTATTTATCAAGATTTTTGTGGTAATGGCAAGGTTAGAATCAGAATGAAAGTGTTTAAGTCATTTATTTAATATCATACTGCAACAGATATTTTATATTAACTTTATTCCCTTTACTACAAAATTATCAAAATTTAGGGCTCCTACAGTGTCCAATGGAAGAAAGTTTTTATTAACATTGTTCCCTTGACTGTCCTGTTCATAAGTGCCTTTGGGTTTGTTTTGAATTTTTGATCAATTTTGAATTTCTTATTTAAGGTTGTATTTTTTCCACACACTGATACAGAAAATATTTTTGTGTTATCAGAGCATCTGTATATCAAAATGAAGCACGTAATATCAGTATTTGGCAGATCAGCGGCTGAGAGGTTTAGTACAAACAGTTGCAGTCATTGACCAAATTCAATCAACAAATTCAAGGAACATTTTTCTTGGGAAGATAACATATATTGCATTTTAAGTAC
Organism: Margaritifera margaritifera; assembly: GCA_029931535.1. Taxonomy (NCBI): domain Eukaryota; kingdom Metazoa; phylum Mollusca; class Bivalvia; order Unionida; family Margaritiferidae; genus Margaritifera; species Margaritifera margaritifera. The sequence continues at coordinate 1,776,050 of JAQPZY010001562.1, read as the reverse complement.
TATAATGAAATCATGAATATAAACTTTTAAGATTGGCTTGTATTTGTTGGTGATTTTAGAGCAGAAAATTGGTCATCCCGACTTGCATGCAGTTCCTCATTTTTGTCAACCCTATGTTAGTTGAAAAATGAGACATGGCAGTCACTTTTCTGGTGGCAGTGGCATCCACAGTTTATTGAGGTTTGATTAAAATATATCCTAAACCACTGGGCATAAATCATTATGAAGCAAAGAATTTCATTGTGTGACATTCTTGCTCACCCCTTTGATCTTGGGTTGTTTAGGTTTTGGTTAAAGTTATGCATATATTTCCTAAACCAATTGATGAGTTTTGTTCACACTTGGAATGAAGTATCATCAATCTTAGGCAATTCATTCTGCAACATGCTTACTCACCCCTTTGACCGTGGGGTCAGGCTCGCATATTTTAATGCACTGCATTAATTATGGGCTTAACATACAAGCTCTGGCTTTCAAGTTTTTAAAGAAAGCCTTTTGTGGAAAAAATTTCCACTAAACCTTTAAATAACTTCTAGTCAACAATCACCAACTGAATTGACCAGATTTGACAGAAAACATCCAGCCATACATTGCTTTTGAACTGCTACAAATTCTGCCATTCTACCATCAAAAAAGACCACAATTACTAAAATAGAAAAATGTTTCAACAAGTTCTGATTAAAAACTCATTAACAGAATTTAACGGAACTTTACGGAAAGTGTCATGACATAAAGGGCTTTACGGTTTGTACAAATAATGCCAGTCTGCCATCAAATATGACTGAGGTTACTAAAATTAGGTAAAACTTTAAACAACTTCTTCTCAGAAATTGCTGAGCAGAATTTGACCAAATCTGACAGCATTCTGGTATTAAGGCCTTTAAAATTGATGCAAATTATATCAGTATGCCATCAAATATTGCTGCCATTATTAAAAATGAAAAATCCTTTAAATGACTTCTTCTCTAAAGCCACTCGACAGAATCTGACCAAATTGTGCAAAACTCATTCTGGATTTAAGGGCTTTTAATTTTGTGCAAATGATTCTAATATGCGATTCAATATGGCCAGTGTTACTAAAAATAGAAAAACCTTAAATAACTACAAATAATCGCATAACAGAATTTGACCAAATTTGACAGAAAGTGTCCTAGCTAGCTTAAGCTCCTTTCAGAGTCGTACAAATGATGCCATTCTGCCATCAAATATGGCTGATGTTACTAAAAGTAGAAAAACATTTACACAACTTTATTTAAAAAGAATGCTGAACAGAATTTGACAGTGTCCTATCACAGGGGCCTTTAAATATTGGACAAATGGTACTGATGTGCAAACAGATATGGATGAAGATACATAAATTTGAGAATCCTTGAAACAGTTGATTTCATAACATGCAATCAATAGTATTGGAGAACTTCCAACAGGAAGCATCCTACTGACCCATATTTCTTGGCCAATTGATCGTGCATTTGGATATTTGGCTGATGTCAGCCAGGTAAGTGATCAGAGACCAATTTGGACCTCTTGTTTTTGCCCTGATTGCAGCCATATTCCTATATTGGGACATCATTCTTTTAGTATTCAATTTGACTGCCTTGTATGTCATTTGATTTAGATTTGTCACAATGTACATACAATTTTTATCCTTTGATTTTTTAATATTGATCATGCAAAGAATACTCATTTGGCAGTTTTATATCAAAATAGTAGTCCCTAGTTTGCAGAATTAGTATAATTTTTTATGAAAATATTTTTCACATTTAAACCAAAACTAGGTTACTGGTACTAGATTTCAAATTTTGCCACTGTAGCTCTAATGAAGCTTACTGTGCAAATCAAGATGGACATTCATGGATCTTTTTTGGTATTTAGTCCCATGCTTGAAATTTTACAAGATCAGCAGCAAGTTTGAATTGCATGCCAGGAGACTGTGAATATACATTGACTTATCTATCATTCATTTCAATCAATATATCAATATTTTGCAATATTGAGAATTTTTATATAAAAATTTTGTTTTTGTGAATAGTTTTCTTGTTTGTTGACAATAAAGAATTGACATTTACATGATTCTATCTCTTCTTTAAATCCCTGTCAGACAACAACTACCTACCTGTATAGTGCCTGACATTTCCCTATCAGAAACAAGAAAAAAAATGTAGATTACATGTATATTTATACCCCCAGTGCTTGCAGCCAGAGCATCATGATTTGGTACTGTTGTTTGATCTGTCCATCCTACCACCCAGGAAGTTTGTCAGCATGATTACCCAAAAGCCACTTGACACAGAGAAATACATATGTAAATACTCTTTTTAGATTTTCATGCCAGTAAAACATTTTTATTTTTCAATTTTGTAAGTTTTTGAACTTGGACATTTGTGGTAAAGACTTTTTTTGGCAGGAGCATGCCAAAGAGAACCCATTGATCTAGACACATTGAATTTGGTATGGATGATTTTATGCATTTGTATATTACCTGCTCCATCATAGCAATATTTACAGTTTTTATTTTATATTCATTTCTTTTCTTTTTTTGTACTATTTGACCTTGGACTTTTGGGTAAAAACCTTGTTAGTTACAGATAGCATGATTAAGCAGAAATCACTTGACAAAGGCAAATGTAAGTTGGCATACATGTTCACGTGTCTGTGTGAATGACCTAATATATTGCTGTGGTATTTTAGTAAATTTCACTTTCTTGTAGAAGAAGCCATTTGGGATTCCTTGTATCCATTTTTGTTCTTGCTTCCATATGTCCATCCTTCCATCCATCACACAATCCTGCAAATGCATCTAGCTTCACAGTTTTTAGCTCACCTGGTCATAAGGTCAGGTGAGATTTTGGTATAATCATGCATCTGCCGTGTGTCATCTATTGTCCATCGAACAACACTGGATGTTTACTACTCTGGAGTCCATATTTCTGATCCGGTTTCAAGCAAACTGGGAATATGGGCTTAATCTTGGATGAGTTTGATGATTGAGTAAGATGTGTATTAATGAAGTGATCTTGCATCACATTGGCTAAGCTTATTCTAATCTGGAGTCATTATTTCTGATCCTATTTTGATCAAACTCGAAATATGAGCTTATATCATCAAGATGTTAAATGAGTTCAGTAATGACTGAGATCCAAGCATATTAATGAGGCAGTCTTGCATCTGATTGGCAGAGCTTGTTACCAATCTGGAGGTCATATATTTTATCTGATTTTGACCAAACTTCAAATGTATGCTTATATCATCAAGATCTTGGTTAAGTTCGATAGGAGTGAGATCCATGCATAATAATTACATCATCTTGTATCTGATTAGCTGAGCATTTTACCACTCTGGAGGCCATATTTCTGATCTGACTTTGATCCAACTTGGAATATATGGCTGTAAGATCAAGTTATTGGACAAGTTTGATAATGAGTGACATTCATGCATTTTAATAAGGTGATTTTGCATCTGAAGAGCTGAGCCTTTTGATCAAACTTGGAATATAGGTCTATATAATAAAGATCTCTTGTGAGTTCAATAATGAGTGAGCTCCATATGTATTTATGAGGTGATCTTGCATCTGATTGACTGACCTTGTTACCACTCTAGAGACAATTTCTGATATGAATTTGAGTACATTTGGTGAAATAGATTTAAATCATCAAGATCGTAGATAGGTACAGTTAAGAGCAAGATCACTACATAATGATTAGGTGATCTTGCACCTGATTGGCTGAGATTGTCAATACTTAATGACTATTACTAGATTTTTATCAAATTTAGTAAATAGGCTTTTATCATAAAGATATTCAATGAGTTGTATTATGAGCAAGATCTGCACAAATTAATCAAATTCAGAACAGTTAGAATTAGTTCTCAATGTGTATGCTGTGTATTCAGTTTGTTTTCTCTTTTAACATACTTTGCTTCTTGTTCTAAAGGAAAGCAAAGAGAGTAATTTTGGTCGAGCTCGCCTTGGCAGGATCTTGACATAGTCATCACTTGGACGTCTATATACGTGAACGTCTGTACGTCCGTCCACAAAATTGTTCAAGTTTTGTACTTTTCCTTTATGTATGTCATTTCTAGTGGGCTCAAAAAAGGGGTTCTCTTTTTATTAGAGTTATTGCCTTTTTTCTCTTACAGCTGAATGTGGTGTATGACAAAATATGACAGAATCTTGTACTTGCAACTAGTCTTGCAGTTTTTAGTTCATCAAGCCATGTGACCATGTCTATCCACATTTGCTATTTTTGAACTTTTATCCAAAAATGCTGGACTGATACCAGGATTAAACTTTGCAGGAATTATCAAAATTGTGTCTGGTGTGGCTCCCCTAGCAATAGTGTGGGGTCTATGCAACAGGTGGAAAACCAATTTTCAACTTCTCTTGAACGGTTAAGCTAATTTTTATCAAACTTGGTAGAAATGGTTCTTACGGCATGCTTATCGTGTCTGGGTGGCTCTATAGCAGTGGTGTGGCATCCGTCGTAACTGTATGGAAAACCTATTTTCAACTTATTCAGGACGTCTTAGCCAATTTTGATAAAACTTTAGATGAATGTTTCGTAGGATATGTTGTGTCAAAATTGTGTCCGGGTTGTCTCCCAAGCAGTGGTCAGGCTTTCTTAGCATTCAGGTGGAAAAACTATTTTCAACGTTTTTTCTAGAACAGCTGAGCCAATTTTGATCAAACTTGTTAGAACTGGTTTTGGGATGACTGCTCTGGCAATAGTGTGACTTCCATAACAGCTATATAGAAAAAGTATTGCTAACTTTATACTCCATAACGGCTGACATAATTTTTATCAAACTTGGTAGAAACGTTTATTAGGTTATGCTATATCAGATTTATGTGTGGTGTGGCTCCGTTAGCAATGGTGTGGCTTGCATAACAACCATATCGAAAACCTATTTTCGGCATGTTCTCAAAATGGCTGAGCCAATTATGATTAAACTTTGTAGGAACAATTTGCATGATATGTCCTACCACATATGATACTTGCGTGACTCCCTAGAAACAGTGTCTTCCACAGCGACTAGATGGAAAACCTTTTTTCAACTTCTTTAGAACGGCCGAGCCAATTTTGATCAAACTTGGGAGGAATTATTCAGAGGACATGTTCTATCAGAACTATGATCGGGATGGTTCATCTAGCAACAGTGTGGCTTCCACAGCAACCAGGTGCAAACAGGTATTTTAGATTTATTCTCATGAACGGAAGAGCTAATTTATCATCGAATGTGGTAGGAACAATTTTTAGGACATGCTAAGCCAGAATTTGTCAAGGGTTGAACTCCAAGCACCGGCGTGACTTTAATAGCAGATGGGTAGAAAACCTGTTTTTCGACTTCTTCATCAGAATGGCTGTCAGTTTTGATTAAACTTGATAGGAATGTTCCGTAGGATATGCTGTGCCAGAATTATGTTAAGGGTCGCTTCCCTAGTATCAATATGGCTTCCATAGCAAGCAGGTGGAAAACCTACAAATGACAATAATCTCCCATCAAGTGCAGCTATTGTTACTTATATATATATATATATATATATATATATATATATATATATATATATATATATATATATATATATATATATATATATATAACACGACGTTCTTTCCCAAACAACGTGACCATATCAGACCAAATTTGATAGGTCGAGTCATAGCATGAACAAAGTTCACATTTTTATGAAAAATGCCAATACAGCATCTAGTTCATCTGAAGTTACTCAAAGCAGAAACAGTTAAAGGGCATGTCTAATACCACCAATTTCAACCAAATAGCTGGAAATTATCATGACATGGGTGTCTTTCCACCCAAGCACCCGTTTCATTTGACTACAACATTGGTCCTTTAGAACAATGTATGCAGGTGAGCGATATCAGCCCCACTGAGGCCTCTCGTTTATGGGTGGCTGTGAAGCTTGGTTCATATTAAGATCATCATCTGAAGATGTGCTTATAGATAAATCACAGTCCTCCTACGATCATCATATCCAAATATGCATATCGACCTGTCAGTACTCGCATGAGGAAAATGAGCCATCACTTTATCTCAGATGAACGAGATTGGCTCTTCAGTATTCTACTAAACTATCTTCTAGTCCAACTAATCCCACATATGATGTAGTCTTTAGGACCAAATGCTAAACGTATCCCACATATGATGTAGTCTTTAGGACCAAATGCTAAACGTATCCCACATATGATGTAGTCTTTAGGACCAAATGCTAAACGTATCCCACATATGATGTAGTCTTTAGGACCAAATGCTAAACGTATCCCACATATGATGTAGTCCTTAGGCCCAAATCCTAAACGTATCCCACATATGATGTAGTCTTTAGGACAAAATGCTAAACGTATCCCACATGTGATGTGGTCCTTAAGCCCAAATGCTAAACGTATCCCACATATGATGTAGTCCTTAGGCCTAAATCCTAAACGTATCCCACATATGATGTAGTCTTAAGGACCAAATGCTAAACGTATCCCACATATTATGTAGTCCTTAGGCCCAAATCCTAAACGTATCCCACATATGATGTAGTCTTTAGGACCAAATGCTAAACGTATCCCACATGTGATGTGGTCCTTAGGCCCAAATGCTAAACGTATCCCACATATAATGTAGTCCTTAGGTCCAAATATTAAACGTCATACGCTCGGAGACGAAATGTTATCCCACCTTTTGGCATACGAATTCGGCTTCACCTAGAAGCAGCGGAAATCGATGTTGCAAATGCTACAAAATTATGTTACCAGCTCGTCATCTTATTTATCAAGAAAACCCAAAATGATATTTGGTCTTTTCCAATTGAAAAAGTCCTCAACAAATTCTCTCGTTTTTCAAAGTAAATGCAACACCCCGTGGCACCATCTCGAGCATATACCGAACAAAGATGCAAAGTTTACCGCAAAAAAATACAGCCATACTAAAATCTTTTAACCATATTGAAAATTCTCACAAAACAAATTTAATACTCTTTTCATATTCCTTTTCCACACTGAAAGCCTTAAAAAAACCTTAAATTTGATAACCCGTTAATATCCCAAATCTTTCAGAAGCATGATTTGTTCATACAATCTGGAAAAAAGTATTCTGTACTGTTGGCTGTCATGTCACATAGGTATTAAGGATAATAAAAGGGCAGATATGCTGCCATAATTGCTATGCACTCACTCGTTTCCGAATCTCAGATTCCATATACTGACTTCAAATATTATGTAAATTCGCATGTACTATATACTTCGCAAAATATGTGAAATGAAAACTCCACAGATAAGCTCTGTAATATGAAACCCATCATTGGAAAGTGCCATCTCTCATATAAAACAAAAGGCAGAGATGAGGTGATATAAGGTAAATATAGGACACGTATACCTGACTCGTATGTACCTCATGAAGGGTGAATCTATACCAGAGTACATACATTGACATTTTCCACTGACAGTGGAACGCATTTTTGTCGAGTGTATGGACTTCCACTCTGTGAGACAATTTTTTTAAAAATTTTTGTTATGCGAACTCAATTTAGGAACTTTATGATGATGTACCACCGGAGAAAATCGTGTATTTTTTAGGGGAATGCGGTTTACATAAGAAATTTTGATTCTATATTTTAAGGGTTTTATATCTGTTACATTTATCTTTTTATTTATGCACATTTGACAGAATTGTAACACATTTACTTTTTTAGATATATTTTTTTTTTTTTTTTTTTTGCATCTTGTAGAATTTCATGTTTACGTTTATTTGGAAGGATTTATGTACCTTTTTTTCAATTATATATATATATATATATATATATATATATATATATATATATATATATATATATATATATTACACTTACACTTGAGGTAGCTTTATTTTGTTTTGGTTCACATCTGCCTTCAGTGCGGAGACATTGATGTTCCATGTACACATCTGCCTTCAATGCAGGACATTGATGATCTATGTACACATCTGCCTTTAAAGCGGGGACATTAATGGTCTATGTACACATTACCATATTTTTTAAATGTTCCCCCTCTCATTGAGTATAACACTATAACTAATAATAAGCTTCCCTCTCAAACGAAGATACATGCATATATCATAGATCGTGTTGTGGTTTCAATTTCTCTTGGCATAGCGCAATAATTGTTGACACTCAATTTTTTTAAAAATGTGCTTTAATCAGACTTTTGATTTTTGTAATGCCTTGGGATTGAAATTCCAAAAGCTGCATAAATGATGGGCGTGGAACGTGTTAATTTCAGGATTAGGAATTGCATGAAGATGTCATGAGTCATGATGGAAACTTGTCACTCAACTTAAGGCGCAGAATATATCGACATGCCAAACATGGGATTTACAAAGTTCGAGAGAACAAAATTTTAAGAAAAAAACGTTTTCTTATCTGAGTGACGTTAAGGTACCTTTGGTGTTTTCGTTTTTTCTTTCTTCAAAAATAGTTACACCTACTTCAAATGAAAATATGTTCGTACACCGAGAGAAACTGTGAAACACGTATATTGTTCATCTAAGGCCCTATGAATCATGACGCGCAAAAATGCTAAAGAAAACATGCATATTTATAATGAAAATAACAATTATTAATAAAGACTAATTGAAAAGTAAACAGTGCAGTCGTATCACTTTGAAATCATTAAAAACGTAATCTCTCTCTCTCTCTCTCTCTCTCTCTCTCTCTCTCTCTCTCTCTCTCTCTCGCATTAATTCAGCTATAATAGTTCAACATGCAAATGTGCAAAAACTCACATTAAGCACATATACTAAAAAATAAAAAATCAAGGTGAACTATTGTTATGAACTTTCTGTAGTCGGTTTATTCTGATCACGGTGAACTATTGTTATGAACTTTCTGTAGTCGGTTTATTCTGATCACGGTGAACTATTGTTATGAACTTTCTGTAGTCGGTTTATTCTGATCACGGTGAACTATTGTTATGAACTTTCTGTAGTCGGTTTATTCTGATCACGGTGAACTATTGTTATGAACTTTCTGTAGTCGGTTTATTCTGATCACGGTGAACTATTGTTGTGAACTTTCTGTAGTCGGTTTATTCTGATCACGGTGAACTATTGTTATGAACTTTCTTAGTCGGTTTATTCGGGTGGCTTGGAAATCTACAAAGTCAAGCTACGGAGTGCATTATAATCTGTTCTCATATAATTCATCTTTAATTTTGGGGAGATAAATTGCTGTTGTTATTATTATTATTATTATTATTATTATTATTATTATTATTATTATTATTATTATTATTATCATCATTTGCTATGTCATTGCCATTACTATGAAATGAATAGGCTACGATATTTCTGGCCGTGTACGTTATAAGTTACTGATAAAAAATGAGTATTATCGAGAAATTTATATTCGTACAAAGTATATTTTTGTGCTTTTTTTGCGTGAAATTCAAATTACGGTCAATGTATTTTTTTTCTTCTTCATTTAATCGAGTTTTGAACTGATAATTAAATTAAAAAGCATACATTTAACTGTTTTGTACACCATAAAACCATTTACTGCAATCAAAATGTGAGCGTATGTATCATTATCTAGGGATTTCACCTCCTGATTTCCCGATTGGTATTATGACCTATGATCCGGGATAAATTCATGAATGGACCCAATGACAGAGACGGAGTTTTCGTCCCATAAAAATAATATGTAAGGGGTTATTTCCAGCTGTGGCCAGATTTCAAACATTTGAGTTTTTATTTGACTGAATAAAGAATTTATATAGAAGTATGCCTTTATGTTATCAAGCAATGTGTTGTATTTTTTTTTTATAACTTTACAGCTACGTTCCATATAATTAGTGAAACACATTTTTTGGGGGTGGGGTGGGGGTGTGGGGCATTTTGGAATGTTGAAGATTTCTGATATTTAATAACTGAAAGACTATCCTCTGTGTGTACCAATGTCTTAGAGTTAATAAAATAATGATGACTACACTACTAAGAAATAGGAAGTATACTCACGTTCATAGATGTTAAAATTAACACATTATTAACCCTTTGTTGGCATTGCTCGATAGGGGTAGTACACTACAGTTGTTAGAAAATACAAGAACCCTACTACCGTGCCTATCAGTAACTCGTATACTCCAATTATTACAAATAATATTAAAAATTAATAAATTAAAACGAATAACAGGTCTAATTGACAACATATTATGATGTCTCTACAGGCCATTACAGTCACCAGCTTCTCCGCGAATAGCACGGTGTATTGTATTGGCATCATTCTTATAACGTGTGTCGCGTACCACGTTAGTGGTCCTAAGTTCATGGTCATTGGTTCAGTATTTTAAGTTTTCCCTCCCACTTTCCTTTATGCTCTTTAAGTTTGGAGCCTTTTAAGGTTCAGGTATGCAACTTAGTATTTATTCACCATAATCCGATGTGTCAAATACCACTTTGGGGTTTTTATCGTTAAGGACAAGCTCACGATTCAATGTTTTCTGTTTTCCGTCACATTTTCTTTCTGCTCTGTAACTTTAGAGCCGTTTGAGATTAAGGGATGACACTTTTGTATACTTGTACATCATAACTAGAACGCGTGTCATATACCACATTGGGGGTCTATTTTCAAGATCAAGGCCACTGGTCAATATTTTACGTTGCAGTCGCATTTTCCTATCTGCACTATAGATTAATAGATGTTTAAGTCAGAATTGATGAAAATTTGTATATTTATATATTGTCACTAAAAGATGTTTAAAATTCCACATTTGGAATCCTGTCTTCAATGTTACGGTCACGGATCAATATTTTAAGGTTTCTTTTGCTTCTGGTTTATATCCTAAAGCTGTTTGAGGTACATGGATGACCCATGGTATACTTCAGTTTCTCAATTTGGTGGCATTTCATGTATTTTAGTCAAGGTTTTATCTTCAAGTCCAGGTCACTGATACATTTTTCCCTATTATCTCAAGCTCGTGCTCTAAAACCCTTTAAAACAGTACCATAAAACTTGGTTATGTTTTAATATCAGAACGGTAATTCTACAGCTGTGTCACAAAGATCAGTCAGATAGACGGGGAACTAAAATTCACTGAATTTGCTTGTTACCCTTAAATGTGCGAAAAATGTCAAAAGTTTATTTGCCAACCGACTAATGAAACGTGTATTCTGCATGCTTCCTTTATAGATACAGCCAATTGTGACACAGTTATTTAATTTAATGATATTGGTCGTAGACCAGAAGAGCTCATGGGATGGCTTGTTATCCGTCGTCCATAAGTCCGTTGGCACAAGTTTGGTATCGCTACTCTTCCTATACGGAAAGTCATAGTGGCATGGAGTTTTCACCAAAAGACTTCATAGTTGTGGTACGTAGTTGCTCCTAAATGAAAACGATGCCAATATTTCATCCAATATGGCCGCCATGGCGATCAGGTTGAAATTCTTATTATCTGTACTCCTGAACGAATGGTTAGATTGACATGTGGTTTTCACCGAAAGACTTCTTATGATATTTAGTTGGCCCTAAATGAAAATGGTCCCAATCTTGCATCCAATATGGCCGCCATGACGGCCATCTTGAAAATCTTGTTATTACTACTCCCACTGAATGGATGGTTATATGGACATGGGGTTTTCACCAAAATACGTCTTATTGACGTATAGTTGGTCTCAAATGAAAATGGTGTCGGTCTTTCATCCAATATGACCGCCATGGCGGCCATCTTGAAAATCTTATCACTCAAGAATGTCGGAGATGGTTTCAACATGCAGCAGTTACAAAGAAGTAACGGTCGTATCTTGGATTCCTAGAAATTCTTTTCAGGCAGTAGATCGTCTGTCCATTTGAGGGACTCTTTTTGTCTGTTTGTTTTCCTAAAGATATTCCAGACACGTAACTTTACAAATATAGAGTATATTTAATGCACGCGAAAGTCAAATTTCTCATTTAATCTTTAAAGTTCATTCACAAAGACAAACTATAAAATTCCTGACAATATTTTAAAACTTACAACTTACTGGACAGGCTAAGGTCGGCTCGATGTAAATAATTGCGATGAAATCTCGAATTTTGTAGGACGTGCGAAAATTAGACATTATATGATACATGCAAAGTGTTATATATTCTACCGTATCAAAATTGTATGATTTTGTGTTTTCTGACATGGACTTGCAAGACGTACATTATCAATAAGTAATGATTCCTAACAGAAAATATGCGACTTTCCTATCCTAATTAGCCACTTTGTTAATTCTTGGAGTAAATTGTTACAATGAGCAATAAACACCTTTGAATGTATCATTCAGAGTGTGTGTACTTCAGTATTATGTTACCTATTTCTGACTGGTGCACTCATTTATCATGTTAACTATTTCGGACTGGTGCACTCATGTATTATGTTAACTATTTCGGACTGGTGCACTCTTATGTTACCTATTTCAGACTGGTGCACTCATGTATTATGTTAACTATTTCTGACAGGTGCACTCATGTATTATGTTAACTATTTCTGACTAGTGCACTCATGGATTATGTTACCTATTTCAGACTGGTGCACTCTTATGTTACCTATTTCAGACTGGTGCACTCATGGATTATGTTACCTATTTCAGACTGGTACACTCATGTATTATGTTAACTATTTCAGAAATTGTAGGTGTATAAGGTGTTTTGTAGGCTAAAAGTTGGAAGATTGTTTAAAACACGCTTTGTTTTGTGTCATTTCGACTGATCCATTAATAATGGCACTATGTCAATTATAGACGAACACATCGATGAAAAATTACTATTTGTTTTGTGTGCATATATACGTGCTTAAGCATCAAGCCAAAGTCCAAGTTTCACTGATTGGATTGCCATTGACATGTTTTAATTTTTAGCGCTTCTTTTGGAAAGGCAAGGGTGATAAAAATAGCAATATACAGCTGATTTCAAGTTTTCAAATTTTTTATATTAAAAAAATAGGTCCATGAAAGCGGTTACAAATGTTTTGGAGAAACAATATTTCTTTTAATCAAACTCACGGCTAAAAGAGTACGGGTTAGAATTCTACCATTTTATCAGCCGCGTAAGCTAACGCGGCTGATTGCGGTGTTTCCTTGGGCAAGGCATTTTATTTCAATTGCCTCAGCACTAATTAATCTACTTACTCTGCTGTGCCGTGAAGCACGAAACCAAATTATTTTAAGGAAAGGAAGATCATTTGTTTATTTGGTAACTATATATTTCCCTCAATGCCCTACCGTCAATAATCAAGGTAACTTAACAACTGAAGGCCTTCCAACGTATCAACACTGAGTGTATAAAGCTTGTTTGTCTCCACAGTAATTCATAAACTTTGCAGATATCTATAAACAAACACATGTTACCAATCTGTCGTTAGCTCTTGGTCGCTAGACAAACTTGTCGATTAAATGGAGTGGGCAAAGTGTATTGACACTAATCTCTGTTTATTTTTTTTACTAACTTAACGAGCAATATCATAAGTTTTCCGTTTTATTTCTTTAACAAAAAAAAATATTCACGAGTTGCCATTATCCTTTAACTTTCGAAAGAACTTTTTTTTCGAGCCTGCCTTGGTGAAAGCTATACATAGCGATCACTTTGGCGTCCATGTGCGTGTCCGTACGTCCGTCTGTTTGTCCACAACCTTGGTTAAGGTCAGTGGGTTTTATTTCTTCTTCAGATTAAACTCATTGTTAAAGTTTTTTACTTTCTAGCTAAATAAAAGTCTGGCTCAACAAAGAGAGGGTCTCTTGTTTTACGAAGTAGATAATGGTAATTTATGGATACGTTTTATGTTATATATGATACGTTTTATGTTATGTATGGATACGCTTTTATGTGATTTATGGATACGCTTTATGTGATTTTTATGTGGATGGTTTTAGGTAAATATTTATAAGGCTAAGAAAAATCTATCTTAATAAGCCGACATTCGCATTCTTTTTTAATTTTTTTTTTTTTTTTTTTTTTTTTTTTTTACAAGCATACACAGTTTGGTTCAGTGTCGGATTTATAAATTTCCAACTTTACAAAGAAGAACAAGAAAAATAGATTAGACAAGATAAATATCAGCGAAAATTATATGACAGCTTTAAAGTTTCAGCCAAACAAATACATGTAATTTTCTTGACTTGTTTTACAATGGAAGTAAAATTTAAATTAAGTTATTTATCACGTAAGTCTTTGTATCACAATAATTGAATGAATTAAAAAAATATGATGTCCTTGTAATGAACGCCATTTACTATCATTGATAATGTAAAACTTACAAACAGCTAAATAATTTACATAATCTTCATATCATGTGACTGTAAAGGAAGGCTCATTCATATTAACGGCGCATTCAAATTAAGGGCTTATTCAAATTAACGGCTCATTCAAATTAACGGTTCATTCAAATTAACGGCTTATTCAAATTAAGGGCTCATTCAAATTAACGGCTCATTCAAATTAACGTATTTATTGTTGAAATTTCCTTCAAAATAATGATGTATCTAGACAACTTCTCAGCAGAGGCTGCGATTTATAGGGATAGTAGTTGAAAACGTGTTTTGGAGGAAAAAACATTACCTGTAAGACAGATCACGGTCATTTAGTGTGTGCTAGCAAATGATTTCACTCTATATATCATCTGATTTTCAGTCCTAGTTAATTTAAATTAATGTTTCTTTCCTGATAACAACATTCATCGTAGGTGTGAAAACACTTAGCTTGTTTCCATAGCAAATAATACGCATTGATAAATATGTAATTAAAAGAAGTTTGCTCGCCAGGCAAACTTGAGCGCTCAAATTAAGCGATCGGAATGCAATAAAGTACAAGCATAACAATGGTACTTTAGAAAAGTACCAAGAGAGGATGCGAGTGAAAACGGAAATGTTACTGTGTTTTTCATCCATGAAATCAATCAAAATTAAATATTTGTTCTGTTCTTTCACGCTTATAATTGATAAAAAAAAGTTGAAGGTCTGTGTTAAGACAGAACCAAGAGGAAATTCTGTAAAATTTTATGTCCCGACCGCTTCGTCGGCACATACAGCCATTTTACCAAGAAAAGTCGGTCATTACAACCACAATTTACTTTTTATCTGTGTTAACAAGTGATAAAGGTAAATGCGCACATAAAAGTTTATGACCATACATGCCATAGTGTATAGTAACAGCTACATGCCAATTTAAAAAATGACAATGTTCATTTAAGCATGAAAAGTACATGTTTGTCACTTTTGCATACATGTACCTTCTGCCTGTGGTGATTAAAATGTCAACACACCCATCTAATTTTGTGACTGTATGTGCAAAAGTTTCTGTGATCACTTTAGTTGGAAATGTAAGTCCCTAAGACATACTTTTGGCGATATTTAGTACTACCCTGCAAGGTGAGTGTATATGTACCACTACGTTTCACCACAGTACATACAAGAGTGTCAGAGAAACAGCAAAATACAAAAAGTTAACGTAAAGTCACCGGAGTGTTAAAAGTAGGTAGCTATGACTTACATGTTTTGACTTTTAATGGGTAGCATCTTCTAATATGAATACATCCATCAAGTTTCAGGACGTTTACGACAGGATCAGAGAAACTGAACTAAATGTAGAACTTGGCGTATGCAATGAAACGTCAATGGAAATCACTGTGACCAACTTTTGTGTGTGATGGGTACACTAAGCACCTTCCAAGAATAATACAAACATCACGTTTCATGACAAAATAGAACAATGCTAGATAAACTGAGCTAAATTTTAAATAATATAACGTAGACTCATGTGCCTAAAACGCTGTCGTAAAAAGTGATGTATACGTCTCGCACATGCTTTGCAGACGTCACGCCTATGCTTTACAGACGAGAGAAAAAAAACAAAGTGTTCTTCAAGAACAAAAACTGTTAATCATCATCGATGGTTATTTTACGAAGCTGACTGCTCTTACTTTCTATGATTTCATGATTGATAAAAAAAATGTTATAAAGTTCACTGAGCTATTCAGTATGAAGTAAACACATTTGTAGGCTATCCAGTCATTTCGTGTAAACTGATGCTGCAAAAAATATTGCATGAGGATGGCTGGAAAAGCAACTTTTGCTTTTGAAGATGTCATCAAAGCCTTGCTATTGTATGTGAGAGATGTTTGGTATTTAATACGTTCAATGGAGATCTTTTGGTATCTGACGTTACTATGACCAGTTGAAGGTACAGAAATATAGGCGGAAATGTTAGATGTTCCTCAGCTCAGGATTATGCAGGGGTAGTAAATATTCCAGCATACTGGGCACGTTAACACGAAGAACTCTAAAACAGAAACACCGGTTTTGTTGTCAAGTACACATTCATCAAACCTGGCGACTCTTCTGAGCACTGTATGCAGTACTGCGCATGCTCAGCAGTTTCCAGTTCAGCCAGAAAGGCCAACAGGATTCCTATTGTGCTACGCACTGGGATGTTTGACAAGTCTATTCTTATTCTCTTTGCATTGTCCTTCTTGTGCATCATTCTTTTATTATAGCCAGCTTTTCTTGTATGAAGCTCAGAAAGACAGTCCAATAAGGAAGTACCCTTTCCTTTAAGAAATAAAAACAGCTAAACAAATACCCATTTCTAATAAACCAAATCTAATAAAGAAGAATTCTCTGGCGTACTGTAATTATTATAATATCTTTCTTCTATTACCATATATATATATATATATATATATATAGATATATATATATATATAGATATATATATATATATATATATATATATATATATATATCAGTGGCGTAGCAAGAAATTCTGCCCCCCGCAAAACCTAATTATGGGGGCCCTGTAGCGTACTAAAAGGGGGGGGGAGGAGGTTGCCCCGGGTGCCAGAGGTCAAAACAGCTGATAAAAATTCGGGCCTCGTATTCTGGCCCTTTAAGACATCATCGTTGCCCCGGGCACCATTTACCCTTAGCACGCCACTGTGGGTGCCCCTCCCAATTCAATTTCGCATGTTTGATGGAAATTTTGGGCCACCACCACTACCACCAACACCACCCACCTCTGCAGTTGGGCGGTTTGACTGGGGAGAGGGTAGCACCAAAAAAAAAAAAAAATTGTTGAAATTTTCATTATGAATGTTATCGGCTTATGTTGGGGGCAATACGTGAGCAAAATAGTTTTCAAATATATTGTAGATACATATATCTAGCAATCATACATGTAATTGCTTTGGCAAAGTGCGTCAGAATCTCTTACGTGCGTAGATACGTCGGCCTGTATTCTATTGCGTGTGCGAAATTTCAAGTGACCGCTGACTAATCCTACTGAGTTATCGCTAAAGAGTACTCTCTCCTTGGAGGGTACTACTATTGGCAAAGCAGGTCACAATTATCTACTTTTCAAGATCAAGTGAGCACATACACTTTGTATATACAGTCATAAAAGTTTATGAGTGAGTTCACATTTCAAATTACCATAGACAAAAGGAACATAGATGTGAAAGTGACATCCGTGTACCTTTTATGCTTAATTGAATATTATCATTGTTTGCAATATACATATAGCTCCGTTTCCTAGACACTGTTCCATGTATGGTCATTAAATGTAATGTGTGCATTCACCTTTATCACGCATGTTGGCACCCATAACAAAATGTGGCTGTAATGACCTACTTTTCTTGCTAAACTAACTATGCTAACTATTCGATTGTATCTGGCGTAGCATGGCATCAACAGAATTTCTGGTTGGTTCGTTCTTAGCACGGACCTTCTTTAGCAATCATAAGCGTGAAAGAAGATATAAAAATCGGTAATTTGGATTGATTTTAAGAATCGAAAATACAGTAACAACTCTGTTTCACGCTATATTTCACCAGCGTCATCTCTTTGTATTTTAAGCTCCTCTGGTCATAGACCAATAGAGTTTATGGGATAGCCTGTTGTCCGTCATCCGTCGTCAGATATCCGTCGTTCGTCCGACGATCTATTAACACAAGTTTTTTATCGCTACTCCTCCTACACTACTTCGAGGATCGCCATGAAACTTTAAACACACATTCATCCAAAGGTCTTGTTGATCCTAAATGAAAATGGTGGTATTAGGATATCCGGTTGACTGCTACAGCGGCCATCTTCAAAATCGCTTCTCCTCCTGAATAGATAGTCATGTCAAAATGGGGTTTTCACTTAAAGAATTCTTATGATGTCTAGTTGAGCCTAAAAGAAAATGGTGCCGATCTGATGTCCAGTATGGCTGAGACGGCAGCCATCTTGAAAATAAATCTCGTGATCGCTAATCCTCCTGGATGGAAAGTCATATCGGCCTTTTGGTTTTCGTTCAAAGACTTCTTATGATGTCTAGTGTACCATAAATGAAAATGGTGCCGGTCTGACCTCAAATATGGCCACCATGGCGGCCATCTCGAAAATCTTCTTTTCACTACTCTTTCTAAATGGAATTTCATATAGATATGGGGTTTTCACCAGAAGACTTCTTATGGCGTCTGGTTGGTCCTAAATGAAAATGGTGTCGAAAATGGTGTCACTTGGACACCCAATATATCCGCCACTCCTCCTGAATGGATGGTCATATCAGCATGGGGTTTTCACTAACAGATTTCTTATGATGTTTAGTTGGTCCTAAATGAGAATAGTGCCGGTGATATACCCAATATGGTCTCCACTGCAGTCATCTTGAAAATCTGGTTATTGCTACTCCTCCTAAATGGAAAGTCATATCGACATGGGGCTTTCACCGGAAGATTATATCTAGTTGATCCTAAATGAAAATGGTGCCGGTCTGACTCAAATATAGCTGCCATGGCGGCCATCTTAAAAATTTCTTTTCACTACTCCTTCTAAATGGAATGTCATATAGAAATGGGGTTTTCACCAGAAGATTTCTTATGGCGTCTGGTTGGTCCTAAATGACAATGGTGCCGATCATATCTCCAATATGGCCACCATAGCGTCCATCTGGAAAATATTGTTATCGCTACACCTCCAGAATTTATCGTCATATCGGCATAGGGTTTTCACCAACTGACTTCTTGTGATCTCTAGTTGGTCTTAAATGAAAATGGTGCATCGCAGACATCCAATATGGCTGCCACAATGTTTTTATTGAAAATCTTGTTGTCACTAATTCTCCTGAATAGATGGTCTAATTGGCATGGGATTTTCACCAAATGTCTTCTAATGGTGTCTAGTTCGTCCTAAATAAAATGGTGCCAATTTTACATCCAATATGGCCGCCAGAGTGACTAATTTCAAAATTGTATCGCTCAAGGATATCAGAGATGGTTTCAACACTCAGCAGTTAAAAAGAAAAAATGGTCATGTCTTGAATTCCTGGAAATTCTTTTGGACAGTAGAACGTCAGTTCCTTCGAGGGGCTCTTGTTTTAAAGTACGACTGTTATTCATGTCCTAGTAATGTATGTGGCTTGTTTGTAAAGTGACGCATGTTGTAATTATTTAATTCATTATTCCGTCGATTAAGCTTACGTCGGTGTCCCTTTACCCGTGACTACAATTTTCAGATTTTGTTCGTTATTACCCGTCCACGTTATAGATTTGCAGTATTCCGATCATTTGGATCGACTGATTTCTTGAGTTTAGTTTATGCAAACATGCCAGATTATAGGTCGTGTAATGTTTGGAAACCAGTCATTGCTTTGAGTTTTACTTTGTAAAATTGGGACTATGGGCACTGTTTTTAAAATTAATATGTTTTCTACAGCATGGCTACAAGTAAGTCTAATAATAAGTTGTTGGTTTGTTTGTTTGTTTGTATGTTTGTTGTGTTTATTTGTTTGGGTTTATTTTGTTTTTTTGGGGGGGTGGGGGTGGGGGTTGGTTAAGAGGTTATTTTTGTATACTTTCTATTTAAAAGTATTTATCTCTTTTTGGTCTTGTGAAAGAGTCCTCTTAAAGCAACAACACCAACATCATCATTATTATTATTATTATTATTATTATTATTTTTATTATTATTATTATTATTATTATTATTATTATTATTATTATTATTATTATTATTATTTAAGTACATTTAACAATTACTATACAAATGAATATTTGCTACCAAATATAAAAGGTTTTTATTTTTACAATGATTAGGAAAGAACAAATGAATACTAAAATAAAGGATAAAAGAAATAAATTGAGAGAGAAAGAAATAATGAATGAAACCACATGCACGTAATTTATATAAGTATGCATGAGTTATGACTAGGAAGGTACACATAACGTTTAATTTTCTTTGAATTGAAATAATAACGAAATGTGTAATGTTGGACTTTTTATCTAAAAATTTTTAATCAGTTACAAAATTTTTACATAGTTTAAGTTTGAACAAAAGACATTTTGTCGCCAGAAAGTGTTATAGCGCCAGAAAGTGTTATAGCGACAGAAATATTGTGTCCGTAAAGAAAGCATAACTTAAGCAAATACAGGGATTCTTTTTATTATGTGTTGAGCAGGGTTTCGGGTAGCGCAAACTATCGTATTGAACGGTAGTAACTGACTCAAGGTAACAAAACACATATAAACATTCACGTGTAACCAATTAGTTGTTAACCTTAGATCACGAAAACTGCATTGATAATAATCAATATTGATCGCTGCTATTAGCAACAATTATATCGTCGACTCTCCCTCTCTCTCTCTCTCTCTCTCTCTCTCTCTCTCTCTCTCTCTCTCTCTCTCTCTCTCTCTTTTCAGAAAAGTCCGCCTGAAAGGAAAAATTAACTTTTCGAAGACACTATATTGCCAGTAAATAAGTTTACAGATAATGTTCTTAGGATATTATCGCAAAAATATTTCCATCACTCCCAAGATTTAATTTTATCCGTATATAGCAGTTTAAAATCCAGCAGAGATAATTAGTATTGACACCGTTCTTCAGTGAAAGGTTACATAACTGATCTTTACACCTCTTCTCCCTCATCATTATAGAAAATACAAAGAAGATAGGTAGATGGCTGATTGAAGTTTACTGAAATTACTAGTTTGGGATTATTTATTTTTTTAAGTCATCTTTTCTAAGCAAGGATGTCACTCTGAAAAGCATAATGCAATTATTTTGATTTATTTTCGCAGGTTGGCAGGTTGAATTCATTCAAAACTCTTTGTATAGATGAACTGCAATATTATATATATATATATATATATATATATATATATATATATATATATATATACATGTGTATATATATATGTGTGTGTGTGTGTGTGTGTGTGTGTGTGTTGATTACCACTTTTCACAGGTAGATGCAAGTTCCTCTCTTTATTTGAGGACTTTATTAGCCTGAATAGGCTATGCAGTTGATGCAAACAAACGCAATTACCATAACTTTTTTGTCACTACTACAAAATGAAATTGAGTTCTCAAGAGGAAACATTCAATGTATAATGGTTATATTATGATTAAAACTCTAATAAGCTACATCGACCAAGCATGTGACTTGAAATGAATTTCTGTCAGTTGGAGAAAAACGTAGCCGTAAAATTGTCCAATGCTTCCGTTCAGATGAAAATCTCCCAGGTAGTAAAAGACTTAGTGAAAAAAGCCCTTCCTTCCGAAAAACTTAAGTCTACTTGAAATATATTCGATACGTTAAACCGGAAGCATCATTTCTGTCCAAAATTAAAGCTCGAAAGTTTTTTGTTTGTTAAGAGTAGTTTTTGTCTCGCCTGCGAAGTATAGGTGAGGCATGGCGATGTCGTTTTGTAGTCGTTGGCAAAGGCGTCAACGTTAGCTTTTTGCATTTAGCTCAGTTTATCTTACACTGTTGATGAGTGCATTTATTTTAGAGGATACTAATCACCAGGGGCAAAAGTAGATCACAGTGACCAACTTTTCACGCCTCAGTGATTACGTTTAGTTTGTACATTTAGCTCAGTTTCTCTTGCACTCTTGTAAGTACAGTCATGAAACTTGAAGGGTATATTTATTGTAGAGGGTGTTACCTATCACAAGCAAAAGAAGGTCGCAGTGACCTGCTTTTCTGGCTATTGCAACTTTACCAAATTTGTTAATTTAGCCACGGCAGAGTAGACAAGGCAAAGCATGCCCCATAATTATTGCATGAAATTTGTGGCAAGGATCAGACATTTGGAGCTATTTGCGCTCACTAAGAACAGAACTACATTAGTTTTATGATATTTGTGGCAAGCATCTGATATTAAAAGGTATTTATGCCCATGTGGTGCCCAATATATTACCAAGAGAACAAAGAGCATGAAAATTATTTAAAAATAAACAACCACAAATAGTTTACAAGAAATGTATGAGAATTGTGATGTTATCGTGTTATAAGAAAGTATCACTTTTGATAAAGCGGGGGGGGGGGGGGTCAAAACAGGACGAAGAGGATATATTGAGGTCTCTTTAGTGAAGAAATATTGGTTGTTTCTCTGGAAAAAGGACATTTGTAAACATTTTTTTCATTTGAAACTTCAACAACATTGTCTCACACATTCCCACGAAATGAGGCAAGAATGTTACTAGTCAGGTTGACACTAATGCAAAGTACCACAAGTCCGAAACTACTGAAACAAAAGAGATGTTACGAAAGAGAAAAAGTATGGCATGGGAGGTATCAAGCATTTTGCCATGACATTACGAAATGTTCATGATAAATTTGAAAAATTATCATAATGATTCAAATTGGCCATTCTCTGCACTCTTGAAGCCTGGTTCCGTAGTCACGAAAATGAGCACACAAACTGAACTGAAACTCACAACACCAACATTTAAATTCGTACACTCCCTTTCTCCGTGGCTTTTTTCATCTTGGCTGAGACTAGAAACCCTATCTCAAACTCACGACGCCAACATTCGAAATCTTACACTTCTTTTCTCCGTGCTTCTTTCTCATGATGGCTGAGACTAGAAACTGTATCTCAAACTCAAGCTACAAGTTTTATTATCTCAATGGCTCTGTATTCTCGAAACATTTTGTACATGAAACTCGAGCTTAAGCTCAGAACCACCAAATAAAGTCCGATAATCCAGCAGTTTGTTTGCTTTTAAAGTCAAATGATCCAGCAGGTTCTATGGTTTTAAATTCAGATAATCCAGCAGGTTCTGTGGTTTTAAAGTCAGATAATCCAGCAGATTGTATGGTTTTAAAGTCAGATGATCCAGCAGGTTCTATGGTTTTTAAGTCAGATAATCCAGCAGATTCTATGGCTTTAAAGTCAGATAATCCAGCAGGTTATGTGGTTTTAAAGTCAGATAATCCAGCAGGTTATGTGGTTTTAAAGTCAGATAATCCAGCAGGTTCTGTAGTCTAAAAGTTAGATAATCCAGCAAGTTATGTGGTTTTAACCTCAATCTGATCATAGACACAGAATGTCATCGTATTCTGACTTTTAGCTGGAGTTTTGTGCTAAGAACGTTTTGAAAATAGACCCAAGCCTGATGCTGATCTTTTGCAATGAAAAACGATGTTCTCTAGGTAGAAATAAAGAAGAGCAGAGTGCTCGTGTAACTTACGTTGTTGCCTTGGATCGTTTGTATTTCAGTGTGTAACAGTTATATCTCAATCAGGCTACTACATATTTTTGAAATAAAGAGATAATAGGAATGGTTGATATTGTCTTTTTTAATATTTTCATTTATTAGGAGTTATTTTTAATTATTGTGATTATATTTGTTTCACAATGTGGCCTTATTTTGTATATGCAAAATTATGATAAAAGTTACTGCACGCGCCTCGTCATTACTACTAACATATTGTAATCGTCAGACGTCACTTCCTGATATTAGAACGTTTTCAAGCAAAATAAAAACAGAAAGATTGCTATTCTATGTAAATTTAAGAATTCAAACAACAGGTAGATACAATTATTTAAATTATGCAATGTTTTATATATTATTCACAATTGCAAGTGATTTCATTCAAAAGAAGATAGATAGATGGATAGATAGGCAGGTAGGTAGGTAAATAGATCGATAGATAGATAGGTAGTATTGTTTTAAGGAGCAAATATAACTTGTGGACAATCAGTTAATGACAGATGATGCAGCCATGTCTCTATTATGAAAGGCAAAGCGTAATTTACTTCTGTCATTCATATGCACGTGTTTCATTGCGGTTTTTGTTTTTCCTCATTAAGGAAAATGAACTAAATTACATGCTAATCATTTAAAAAAAATATTAAATTTAAATCCAAAAACTTGTATAGTTTCTCTATCCTTCTTAAACACACACACACACACACACACACACACACACACACACACACACACACACACACACTATAGAATTTATATAACCCATAACAGGCCAAAACAATATTAAAGATGACGATTGTGAAGGACCAATCTAGCAAAAAATCCAATTCAAGTATTTGGAAGCGTGCACCCATATCAACGCCATATCTGCCACTTTTTCAGGAAAAATATATTGTTACACAGACAATTACTAATACTAAATATTGACCCTGGTATATTCAGGAAACGGTTACTAAATATTAATCCCTTGGAATGTTACCTATTTCAAAGTAGTGTAAAAGAAAGCATGTAGGGTTCCAGTTCGATACAAAAATGCCTGATGGATTTCGGTGGCAAGATTACCAAGAACTAGTTAAACATAAAGGAATAAACCCGTCATCTCAGTTTTATCTTAGTTTCCAGAAGAAGGCAGTTTTAACTATTTCTATAAAGATTTTCATATGTTCCATTTTTCTAAGACGAATTATGATATGCGGCGCGAGGGGGGGGGGTCGGCGGGATAGGGGAATTGCCTGCGGGCGCCAGGCAATGGGGGGCGCCGTCGAGAGCTTTTGTTTTGCAGCTGTAACCGGGGCGAATATGGGGGCGGAGGGGGAGGGTGTTTGGAGGTTGGCAACTGACATAAACACTTCACCCTGTGGCAAAGTAGGGTCACCATTAAAGAACATTGCCCCCTGGCGCCTCGAACCCTCGTGCCGACACTGCGAATTATCCAAATGACTCATGAACAGAAATTAAATCTTAAGATTCTTGAGACAGTGACAAAATATTTCTTGTATGGTTTATCCGATAAATGTTAACATAAATTTATTTTATCTTCGACCAATGGATATTTTATGAGATGTGAGAAAACGGTTTAATCCCCGGCGAGGCGTGTACAAAATCCCTCCCATGTTGATGATAAATCTCCACTGGGGTCACGATAACTCTATTGAAATACACGTACCGAGGTCCCGACCAATTCTTTGTTTTGGAGTTGGGCCTTCTAAAACTCACGTTTACTTTCAGTTTTATGTCCATATTGTGTCGAACCACTGCTAAAGACGTAAACAATAGCCTAACCTTCAATACTTTGGGTGTAACAAGATTATTCACATCATATCAAACTACTTGTCAAGCTCTTACAACGATCATGACCTCTAATTTGAGGCCCAGAAAAAGGGTACGGGCAGTTGTACATTAATAATTCCGAGATTGCCTTTCACAACAAATGTGGATTTTGATTTCGAGACAACGTCAATTTTCATCGGTTTTCTATACAATAAAATCAAGAAATACTCCAGAAATTCTAAGGTCTGGTTTTTCACCTCTTTTGCTCTTCATATACTCAAATGGCAACAACTATGTGTCTCAGCGGACATCTTCATATAAAAACCACCTGCTTATAATGGAAAGAATCTCTGAAACACTTTTGTGAATTTTACTTACATATGATGGACACATGTTCACAAAGGTCAAACTTCATATAGTTCCTTTACAGACGGGTTTAATGTTAACATTTTGTACTTTCCTAAAAAAAAAAATCTCCATTTTTTCGATATTCTTCATTCCTTTAGTGAAGAAAGTAAATAAGAAATCAACCAAGCACTCAAATAAATAAATAAATTTTGTTCATTGTTAATAACTACATAAAGTTGGTTAATAAATACATAAATAAATAATTTTTGTTTACAAATAAAATAAATCAAGATCAGATGAGAGGAGTGTTCAAATGAAAATTGTATTATTAGCGAAAATATAATATTGGTTACTTGAAGAACCTGACAACTCTTACACAATTAGCACGAAGCAAGTCATATTCCCCGTTGGTGTCCCCATAACTCCTTGCTTGTGGTCAATTAAAATACCAGACTAAATACTGAATTGTATCAATTATGTAAACAAATGATAAAGTAATCGAATGCAATAGAAACTACCTCCCACAATGTTGTCAACACAATATAATAAGTCCCTTGAGATATTAGTATAAATAGGGTAACCTTAGTTGTGGTCAAAATTCGGGATTCGACGACCATAAGGAATGGTTGATACACAACACAAGATGAAGACTTTAATTATATTTGGTAAGAAAGTAAAACATTTATTATTAATATTATTATTATTATTATTATTATTATTATTATTATTATTATTATTATTATTATTATTATTAAAACATTTAATTCTCTTACGTAGGAATACGAAATTAATTTTGTTTAACAATACGTTTCTCGTCCTTTCAAGCACGTTTCCAACTTGCATTAATTTCAAAAACATTTGTTTTTCTTCAAATGCTACCGCATATGTTTATATATGTAATTAAATATCACATATGAAAGATTTTTTTAAAGCTGTAGATAGATAGATATTGGGGTATTTTATTTTAAAAAAATGCATGTTGGACAACCAGAATACCATACATAATTTTGTAGCATAAGATAATTGTTTTCTGAATGTCATCTTTGCAAATTTAAAATGTCTTAAACATACTTTATGAACATCATGTATAATAGCAATTATTTTAAAGTGATACTTGCTTTAATGGTCACC
Organism: Margaritifera margaritifera; assembly: GCA_029931535.1. Taxonomy (NCBI): domain Eukaryota; kingdom Metazoa; phylum Mollusca; class Bivalvia; order Unionida; family Margaritiferidae; genus Margaritifera; species Margaritifera margaritifera. Next base: position 1,749,335 of record JAQPZY010001562.1, on the reverse strand, counting down.
TGTATTAAACAATATCCTGTTTCAAACATGTATTTTTCATGCACCTGTCTTCAGAGTCTAATTTATTCAGTTCCCAGAGCTGGTTGCATAAGACAGATTTGACTCTGTTTACTAAGGAATTTTCACAGTTCTGTTTGTCTTACCATTTTCAGCCTTTTTACCAGTTTTGACATTGGGAATAATATGTAAGTATATATTTTTGTCTCACTCTGACAGTCTCTATCTGTATATTCGTAAACAGTGAAAAAATGTTTAGTAAAGATAAAGTGATAACATTGAAATAATTGTATAAAGACAGTAGTCATAACAAATAGCTGTTAAGATTTAATTATAACTATATTGCACCATAATAACTATATTATACCATAATAACTATATTATACCATAATAACTATATTATACCATTATAACTATATTATACCATAATAACTATATTATACCATAATAACTACATTATACCATAATAACTATATTATACCATAATAACTATATTTTACCATAATAACTATATTGTACCATTATAACTATATTATACCATAATAACTATATTGTACCATAACAACTATATTATACCATTATAACTATATTGTACCATAATAACTATATTGTACCATAATAACTATATTATACCATAATAACTATATTATACCATAATAACTATATTATACCATTATAACTATATTATACCATTATAACTATATTATACAATTATAACTATATTGTACCATAATAACTATGTTATACCATAATAACTATATTATACCATTATAACTATATTGTACCATAATAACTATATTATACCATAATAACTATATTATACCATAATAACTATATTATACCATAATAACTATATTATACCATAATAACTATATTATACCATTATAACTATATTGTACCTTAATAACTATATTGTACCATAATAACTATATTATACCATAATAACTATATTATACCATTATAACTATATTATACCATAATAACTATATTATACCATAATAATTTAACATGATAGGAACGTTGTCGTTACTCTGAGTCTGACCAGATGAAACAAAAACATCTATTTTAAGAAAATAAATTGGTTTTACAGATGATGCGGAAATTATGTCAGAATGGCACTTATCTAATTATTACAATTGATTGAAAATTGCTTTTAATCTGAGTGTGTCATCAGATCAATTATTAATAAAAAAATTAACTTCGAAAAGGAAGCGACATTTTTATGTTTTTTTCCGCTTGACTCCAACTGTGTCAGGCTCTTTGAATAATTACTCCGCGTTTACTGTGCAAAAAGCAAACCAGCTATTAAAAAAAAAAAAGGGCCGCAATAAATTTTATCCGGGAAGTTTATACAGACAGCATGTGAAGCAACGAAGAAGTGTAAGGAAAGGAATTGACTTTTATCCTCCATATTTGATTCTTTAGAACAGTGCCACTGTCATTTTATGGAAATAAAAATTTTCTGCAGCTTAGAGGAATTAATATGGGAATGTGTACTCTCATCGCTAACAAACATAACAACTGATAGAGTAGCCCACTAGTCTCGTTTTGGAACTATGGTGTCTCGTAAGAATCATTTACCATAAGCAGTTGGAACCAAAAAACCTATAACCTATACTAGTCATGAAAAGTGCTTGTTTTCAGATTTACATAAGATGTCGTGAAAGTCAAATGAGAGTCTGTATTTCAAAGCATTTTAGTAATACATGTACATTTTTATGTTTTCTGTTTAATCTTTTAGCATTAAAATATATAATGATTTAGTACAAATAAACAAGACACGATAAGACATATCATGACCCTTACCGCAAAATAAAAACAGGAACATAGTCAATTTCCCTTGACCTAATTACCCATCATTCCTCACTCAGACATACTATCTGGAATAACGTATTCATCAAAGATCAGACTGATTGGAATTTGGAAATTGTGTAATATTCAAAATGCATGCATGCCAAATGAGTAGGCAGTGGGGTTGACGCACAAGTTACACGTTATAAACGACAGCCAAATCAACGCATTTTCATTACCCGGTTAATATTGAAAGAATTATCTGCATTATGACAAGAAAGAGATCATTATGAACAGATAGATAAAGGCTCATATAGACAAGAAATGTTGACATCCCCTGTCCCCACCCCCAGCCCCATCCTGTAGTTATTGTTTGCGAGATAGTTTTGAAAATACATATTGACATGGTTATTACATGTAATATTTGCAGTAAAACTGGAATTAGGTATACATTTTTATTCTAGCATCACAGTTGATATGCGAACTGAAAGGAGAATACATTAGCTGTCCCTTTGGATATGTTCTGCAGATGACATCGGTCGAGTACGGGCGGCAACAACTTGGAATTTGTAACCCGTACAGCGTACCAAACTTGGTTACAAACTGCTTCTCTACGCAAATCACCGTCAACACCGTTAACAACATGTGCAATGGAAACACCATGTGCTTCCTGCAGGCAGACAATACCATCTTAGGTGACGACTGTTCCTTTATTTGCACCGTAATAAACATTATGTATTAAAGTGTGTGTGTGTGTGTGTGTGTGTGTGTGTGTGTGTGTGTGTGTGTGTGTGTGTGTGTGTGTGTCATATTGTACAGGAACATTTTAGTTTGATTCTTGGCCTGTGGATGCTTGAAGGGAAAATATTTTAAGAAACATTCGTTAAACTTTGATCTTTTATTAATACACGCATTCACTTAACGGTCTTAAAAAAAAAAACAGAAGCATTGTGCTATGTTTTTTGTTCAGTATTACCTTTCACGCACCTTGATCTATTCTGATAAATTACTGCGATAGACTTATACTACAGTAGCTTAGTATTCTGGCTCCAAAAATACATTATCTATCTTGAAATATAGAGTAGGATATCATGATGAAGTTTGCTTATCATTTGTATAAACAGTCGTCGAATTATTATAAGTTAATTTATTTATAAAATCTTTAATATGGAACATTTAGCTCTTTTTACTAATTGAAATTCAATACATATAATTTGCCAGATATGTATCACGGAGCTGTATGATTATGTTCTGCCTCTGAAATTACATTAATAGTTATTTTTGCAAAGATCAATTCTGGTCAAATTTCAGAGAAAAGAAAAAATAAAGTTATGTCAAAAGTTTACTCTTCGTGTCTCTATAAATTTAGTAATTATATGCATCCTAAAACCCGTTTTTAATTCACGACAGTTTCAAAATGTCAAGAAAAAAGGGGTGGGTGGGTGGGTGGATTGATCAGCCCATATCTAGTTTCCAATATTAGTTGCATCACATCTGACGGGTTTTGTCTGATTAAACTACTACCTACGTACCTGATTTTTGGAGATTTGCTTTTGAAATTCTAGCAAATCCATACAAAGGTTGTCTCGATTTTTACTTTTCTCAATCAGTTATTATAGATAAACAACGTCTTTTATTTAGAGAAAGCGTCCATCTTGAAACAGCAAATGTTAACTGGAAAATGAATATATCTATATACGTATGGCCATTATTTCTGATTGCAGATAACACAGACTTGTTGTAAAATGACAACTGGGATTTTGCCAATGCTTTACAATGCTACAATGTGACGTTTGATAGTTTTAGAGGTCATTTACGACTAAAGCAATTGAAGATCAGAATAAATATTTGTATTTTGTGATAAATTATCCATACTAATAAAATGAGACATTCTATATCGCTGCGGCTTTACAATTTATTGTAGCAACTTTGCATGCACTCTAGGTCAGAGGAGTTAATGCTTTTTATGAAGAAATAGATATAGTGGTAGTTCGATGTGATGGTCAATCAGTGAATAAGTATTGTAGTATGAATCGTAGTGACTATTAGTCTCATGCTGTAAATCAGGTCTAAAGGGTAGAAAACTTTGATAGCTTTTGAAGCATAATTTCATAAATGCTGGAAACATTTTGAAATTTTTTTTTTAGATCCTATCAACATATTGTAAATCTGAAATGAAATCTAAGAAAAGAATTATTCACCTGAATATTTATTTTAGACCGTTTTCTCCCCTTTCATGTATGATGAAATAACTTTTACATTATATTCTTGTAAAAAGGAAATATGTGAGCTAAGATAGGTTGTATCAATTATATATATATATATATATATATATATATATATATATATATATATATATATATATATATAGTTCATACTGTAAAGTGTCTCTGAATTAATAAACTACATGGATGGAGCAGTTGTTCTTAATTATCTCAACGATTGTTATCATCATTACCATCGTTACTTTTGATCATCATCGTCATCATTATCACCATCATCATCATTATTATTATTATTTTTTACAGGAGAGGATCCTTGTCCTAGCATACCAAAATACCTAAGGGTTTCATATGATTGTGTTTTGCCAACTACAACGACGGCTGCAACCACACCAACCACCCCCACAAAAACAACTCCTACAACAACTCCAACAACAACTCCAACAACAACGCCAACAACAACGCCAACAACAACATCGACAAGATCTTCAACAGTTAGCACAACAACTTCGACAACTACGCCAACAACTACGCCAACAACTACTTCAACAACCCCTACAACAACGCCTACAACAACCCCTACAACCCCGTCAACAACTGCTACAACAACAAAGACAACGCCAACAACTACAGCGACCACGACTATACATACACCATTTGTTCCATTTGCGCCTTTCAATGCACCCAATGGTTTGTATTGTAGATTTTTCACCTTCATGGTGCTTAATGTTTGCCTTGCAAAAATAAGTGACAAATTCCAAGGATTAAATATGTTTACGTTATTGAAACTCACATAGGTTAATATTGTCTATTTTTACATATATTTCACGTTTTCGCCACCCTCTTTCAATTCTTTTGATATGTTTAAACCAAGCAAAATGTTCTTAATTTCTGACAGTACCCAATATTGGTAAGAGTATTTAAGATGGGGAAGAGATTAGTTTGATGTGATTATCCTTCAGTTAGGAAATGCTTTTTCGTTTGATTTAGTGACAAAGCAAATATTTGATCATGGATAATAACTTTTGACACCACAAGCATTTCATTAATAAATGTGTCGTTTCTGGGAAATATTTCATTTTGGAAAACCACTTACAACATGTATCAAACCATCAGCGCATGAATGAATTTGTTTGAAGTCGAACTATATGAATATATGTGTAATAATTTGTAGCTATTTTTATACAAAATCTTTAATATAATATTTCAAAGACAAATGTATTTCTTACGTTAATATATCTGAGTTTTAATCATGGATTCTTGTAGATAATATCCTGAAACCTCGTATCTAAAATACTCCATTATCGCTACTTATACTAAAAGAGTCGTCAAAATATGAGTTGTGAAAGTTTTGTTTTGCAAAATTTTAATAATGTTTGAATTATTTGAGTTCAATTACTATTTGAAAGAAAGCTGATTAAGTCGTATGAAGAGGATATTACATTAGTGTTAATTTTATATGACCTTTATGAAATGGGTTGAATAATGTCTATGTTTTTCAAGTTGCGGTGAGCAGAGAATTTAATTTATTCAATGAATTGCATAAATATCATACAATTTGGAACACATATAAGATTATCTCTGTCTCATTACAAATACGGCTGCGTTTCTTTAATGAAATTCATGCAAATATTCAGTGTTATCATGTGAGCTCAATAACAATGGACGTCTCTGACAGCACGCTTATACCCATTAAACAGATTTATCACACATTTGCATTTAGAAATGCTACATGATATCTTGAACCAATATGTCTTCATATACATTATATTCGCGGAGGAATCCGTGTGCTCAGGTCATGATTTCAAGCATTTTACTGCTTTTATAGGTTCTCAGGTCTGCCACGACTATCTTGTATCCGGACCTAACGGTGTGAAAGACAGTCAGCTCACAGCATCAAGCGTATTTGGCACCATGCCAGACAACCATGGACCCAGCAGAGGACGCTTGTATAATGATGCTGTCCAGCATCCAAATGGGTCATATGACAGAGGGGCTTGGTCTGCAGCCAACGACAATCAACAACAGTACATACAGGTGAGTGCAACTGGCAGAGAAACAAAGTTACGAATGAACAAACAAAAACGAACAAAATAACATGTTCACAAATGGATCAACGCTCGATAGAAAGAACACTGACACATATTTCATTGATCTTACATGTTTTCCTAGATTTTGTTTCCCATATGTCTCATAATTTTCTGACTTTTTGAAAATTCACAGTAAGTAGAATGTTCAACCAGTAAAACAATTCTCAGCTGTGGCAAATCCAGTGAACATAGAGATGTAAATGGATCTCATCTGTTGTTGCTTAAAATTTGCTTAAAGTTTTTAAATTAATGTTTACTTACTTTAGCTACATTTATCTAAAATTTTGACAATTCATTGTCCATAGATTAAAATTAGATTTTAAATAATTACAATTAAAAGAGTCGCATGAAAACACTGGAGCTAGTTTACGCACTGTCATATAATTACGAATTTTTACCAAGCCTTTGTAACAAGCATTTCGACTGGTTAAAATCTCATCTTGTGACGCAGAAAAACATGAATTTGTAACCTTCACGACTTTGTTAATCCTGTAAATATGAAGTTCAGTTCTAAAAAAAACATTAGATTTTTTTTTAAATCAGTGTTTTTTTAAAACGGGATTTAGATAGATCAACTAGTTTTCTTTTTGCTTCTGTTTTTTGTTTTTATCTCTTCAATTAAACGAAAAAAGATGGGGGGGGGGGGGGGGGCGGAAAATAGCACTTTGTCCCAAGATCGTGCAGTACAACATACACCTTATTGACCTAAATGCATATTTATTAAACATAATTCTCAAGACCTGTTTTATGCCTACCGTTAACTGTTGAACTTACTTCGGCATCGACTTCCATCCACTGTTTCCCTGGAGATTTGTTTGTGCAAGGTTATAATATTTATTTATTATATGCATATTTATTATATATATATATATATATATATATATATATATATATATATATATATATATTCTTTACATGTTTTTGATATGTTTATTCATATTTGTATACATTGCAAATTGAAAATCATTTTGAAAACACAAAAAACATCCTTTAACTCGAATCCTGATCAAAATGGGTAATAATCGTTAAAATTAACGTTTCTGATTTCAAACACTCATATCCTACCTGATTTCGTTTGATGTTGGTAATTGATATGTAAAGATAGAGAGGAATATAGCTAAAACTATACTTTCTTAGTGCAACATCAAGCTTAAATAATACAGAAGAAAAAAAATCAGCTTGAAATGTTTATCAAGCATTTAACTTTCAAATTTGTTTCAGTATCTTTGAAGTTAAATTATTTTCGTTCTTCCTCGTAAACTAGTATTATCTATAATTATGCCGGTTACAGCTGGTTTGATGCGTGCGATCCTGTCACGTCCGGCGTAGTCAACCATCGTTATTGCACGTGCTCCTTCAGTAAATGTTTTCTCGCTTTTAAAAAAAAGAAAAACATATTTTTTTTTCTTGTAAGAGGAAGATATGATATATTTATTTAGTGAATGATCATGTAAGATTATTGATTATACAACTTTTGCTGCGTGCAAACGTTTGCACGAGCACCGAGAAAAGGCTTGAACCCTCGAGTTTGAATTCTTCCTGCGTGCTCTGACAAACGAATGCACAAAGCAAATCTTGTATGATCCCTATGTGAAAAGGTATTGATGGATTCATGTTTCAAGGTCGAACTAAACCAACCGAGCATCATCCGCGGTGTGTCCACCCAAGGTCGCCATGTCAACCCAGCTGACAACTGCTGCTTCCAGAGAGTCACAAAGTATAGAATTTTCTACAGCCTGGACGGTGTGAACTATGAAACAGTGACGGACGCTAACGGCAAAGATATGGTAGGGTTGAAAATAGTTAGAATTAATAAGACATGCTGTTATTATTGAAAACATGAAACACAGAATTACCAACCACACAATGTTTATTAGACAAAGACACTTGTCCCAAACTCTAACTGATGGAAGTAAAATGGCTTTGACCAAGACCCAAGGGGCTATGCTAACTGCCTACTGAAACAGTGTCCTGGCCCGTCAGTGTTAACCATGTGATCGAAGCTGACATACAATCCCCTCCTGGCATACTCGAGAGAGAGGGCAAGACCCAAGGTCCCCAATCTCATATGCTTCAAGTAACCTGCCTCCCTGGTTTTCCTGTCATAAGGTGGGCTGGATATTCGCCATAGGTAACGAATGTCGAGTGGGGATCTCTGGCAAACTGTAGAGTGGGACATCCATTTACCTATACCTACAAACTACTGTAAAATAGGTAGGGCATTTACCTATACCTACTCCCTACTGTAAAATAGGTAGGGCATTTACCTATACCTACCCACTACTGTAAAATAGGTAGGGCATTTACCTATACCTACCCACTACTGTAAAATAGGTAGGGCATTTACCTATATCTACCCACTACTGTAAAATAGGTAGGACATTTACCTATATCTACCCACTACTGTAAAATAGGTAGGACATTTACCTATACCTACCCACTACTGTAAAATAGGTAGGGCATTTACCTATATCTACCCACTACTGTAAAATAGGTAGGACCTAACACCTGGGATAGATGGACATTGGATCCGTACCCGTCTCCAAGGGTCCCGCCACTTCGACGGTCCCGACTTTACTTTGAAAAAAGAATAAAAATGGCAAAATTATGAAATTCTACATATACTTTTGACGATTGATTAATTAAAGATCCCTTAGAGAAAATTACTGTATTTGCCCTAATATCCTTAAACCTAACAAAGCATGACAAAACTTCCGTTCAATTTGTTTCACTTTAAGTAAAGGCGGTTATCGATTAGGGATAACCGCAAAATAACTAAGGAGACGTATTGAATGATCAATATCGATATTTTGCAATCGATGTCGCGGGAGATGTATTATATAAGCTTTCAGATTGAAAATTGATGATATGAAATGAGCGCACGTATCATACGCTGTTTTTTGGGTTACACGAATCGCTATAGAATTGGGGGTTGAGGTTGAGGGTGTTACACGAATTTGTATAGAATTTTTTTTTGGGGGGGGGGTTACACGAATCTCTATAGAATTTTTTGGGGGGTTACACGAATCTCTATAGAATTTTTTTTGGGGGGTTACACGAATCTCAAGAATTTTTTTGGGGGGTTACACAAATCTCTTTAGAATTTTTTGGGTGGTGTTACACGAATCTCTATAGAATTTTTTTGGTGGGGTTACACGAATCTCTATATAATTTTTTTTTGGGTGGGGTTACACGAATCTCTATAGAATTGGGGTTGGGGGGGGTTGGGGGGGGTACACGAATCTCTATAGAATTGTTTTTTTTTATGATTCAAATTATATTTAGTCGCCTTTCAGTTACGCCTATTTTTGTGACGTCATGACGCCTTATTAGACTTCGGTCTTTTTTTTATATACAAAAAGGGTGTTAATAGCCTTAAATCAATGACGTCGTGGGTAAACAAGTATTGTGGTATGATAAATTATTGCTTTGTGAAAAACATGCATGGCAAGAATTGAATATTTACATTTTCACAGCATACGCGGTTTTTATTGGCATCTTTCTACCCCATATTGATTCATATTTCCTGTTTCCTTAAATTTGCATGATAATATAATTGTTAGCATAATAAATCAACGTCTTGACCATTCAATTAGCAAATGGTATTTTTATGCATTGATGGTGGGAGGTAATTGGAGTAATTGGTAGTCATTACCTTCAAAGAATGTTGGTAATTACAGGCTAAGATAAAGCAGAGTTTTGCTGTGTCGCGAGCCATATAGTTTACTATCAGTTGAGTCTTATTTTGTGTGAATCTTATCTTTTAAGTTATTTAAATGGCTTACCCACTAAGCGTAATGAATCTCTTCCACGAATCACGTCTCCCTTTGAGGAAAGAGATGTAGTTCCTATCCCTGTTTATACTGACCTATAGATTTATTAGCTGTCATAATTAGACCTATGCAGATATAACGGAGACTGGTTTTGTGTATGCAGCTATGGTTGTGTTGACCATGACTTCAAGAATTAATGTGTTATAAGACCACACTGATGGCAGAAGATCAAAATACCCGTATACAGGACTTTAAAAGAAAAAGAAACCTCTAAGACGAAAGGAAAGGCGTAGAATTGATGAAAGATATATGTGTTTTGTTTTTTGTCATTTAAAATGCAAATAACCACTGGTATACTGGTAAATAAAGATATTTCACACATTAATATCTAAAAATATTACAAGTATCTCGAAATTTGTTTCGGTTAAATTATTAAATCTTTAATGCAAAAAATATATTAGCCTGTTATACATTTCTTAGGTTTCGATTTCGAAAAAAAATATTGCCAGGAGTAACGTTTGTACAATCAATAACACGGTTACATTTAAAATATCTCTCTCTCTCTCTCTCTCTCTCTCTCTCTCTCTCTCTCTCTCTCTCTCTCTCTCTCTCTCTCTCTCTCTCTCTCTCCTAACCGAAAAGTATACACGTTTGTACATAAACATATACATACATTTTGATCAGTGCTACTTCATGACTTTAGGATGTGTAATTACAAGTAAGTAATGTCCAAAAATTTTAAAATCACGATTATCATAGCATTTGATGTATAGTGCATTTGTGAGATCACTAATTGTGCTCAGACCGGTATCATGGGATATCACCTGGTCAGAATGGCCGCTGATATGAAACAAACATCATATCGGTCAGTCTGACGTTTGTATCAGTATCTGACCTATGGTAATGAAAATAATAACACGCATACAATTATATTCATATGATCGAACTATAGGCAGAAATTCAATGACTTTTACTCATAAGTGTGACTGGCGACGAAATTCTTTACTGATAGGGAGGAAACTGGCTGAGAAATAGGCATACTTAGTTTTCATATTATCTCCCCTTTGTTAGATATGAAAACAGATAATTATTGTAAATGTTTGCCTTGGTGGGGGTGTTTTAAACGTATGTCCGATTTAAATATTATTTGCAAATAGAATTTATCGAAAGTGTCCGTGTAAGTAAAGTCTGTGAGGAGTATAGCGTGAAAAGGAATTAAGCACATTTATATATATAGCACAAACCAGAATTTTATCAAGAAAAATTTAAATCTCTTTCTTTTTTTCAGATATTCGTCGGCAATGCTGACCAAGACTCAGTCGTAACCCACATGTTACCGTGTCCAATCATGGCTCGGTATGTGAGAATCAACCCTGTTGAATGGGTTGACAAAGTCTCCATGAGATTCGACCTTTTAGGGTGCAGTGCCAATACAGGTAGACAGACAACATGACAACATGTTTATTCTCGAACACAACCTCCACCCCACCCCCACCCCCCGTTCCAAAATATATCTACTGAATCAAACTAAAACAGACTTTACAAGAAACTAAAGAAATGTTACACAAGGCTTATGAGCACTCATGCTTTTAATTTCACCATATCATCTTTCAAAATTATTGACTATCCTCGCGCTATTTTGTGTAAGTTTTGCTGATATAAGATTTTTTAAATTTATTATATTATGTAATATTGGTTATTGATTTATTATAATTAATTTGATATTTTTCATAATTTAGCGCTTTATACGTAAAAGATCAGACATAATTATTTTAGATATGACCTTAAGGAAACACGTTGAAAAATATCTAAAATTACGCTTGAAGTTCATGGCAAGTTGTATTATTCGACGACTTCATTACATTTCATGCTGCACGAACAACACGTTCGAATATTACTTGTCGAAGAATGGCAAAGACTTTACGTTTCTCAATGACGTTGCTATGTCACATAGGTGTTGTTTCTTAGCATGAAATACGATTCTTACGACCTGATGTTTTGACCCCAAAAATATGGATGGTATCTGATAAAGTCTTTATGTAGTATATTAATGGACCTAACTATAATCAATAATTTATATTTATTTAAAAAAAAAAAAAAAAAAAAAAAAACATGTTTTCACGGGGAAGTGTTTTGTCTCTATGGGCATGATAAGGTCTTCCTGAAGAAATTTCAACAATATAACACCGCGTGAATATCACACAGTAAATTCTGAAAATTAGGTCGCTATCAAATCTATCCCTTATGTTTATATTTACACTTTCCTTTTAAGATATATTTACTGATTCTATTTAGAGACATATAAATGAATGGAATTTTATTTTATTTTCATCCTCAAGATGATCTAGGAAGCTGTCCATCTGGTTGGAAAGAGAGGTCTGGAAGCAGCACTTGTTATTTAATTACGGATGTTCATGACATGCGAACATTTGATGACGCTAACAAACAGTGCCGCCTCCAACAGTCACATCTTGTCAAAGTGGACTCAGTCCCAGAAAGAGTAAGAAAAATTCCGTCAGATATATCTTTTCCATTAAATTTATGTTCAGGTTCATTAAAAATCTGACTCGTTGGTGAATATTTATTGTTAAATTCATGTGGTGGGTATATTCATTCTTGGTAATAATGGATGCTATTACATGTATTGAACTTTCTATTGGTTCTCATCAGTCGTTTTCTAACAAGCATGGAATTCATAAACTTGTTTGAGCACAAGACGGTCTTTGAATCAAAGCTCATTGCTTCAAACTTACACTTTTATTGAAGCTTTAGCTTCAAAATTTGTCGGGGAATATTTTTGATAGTACAGTGGCTGGTACGCTTAAAGTTCATGCCTTTAGTTGAATAATCCTTTGAAACTTTCAAGTTAAAGGTTTAACGGCTTGTTCTCAGTCTCAGACGTCATGGTTTTTATGAATTCGATGTTAAAGTTTATACATGAATGCCTCAGAATCATTCAGACCTCTTTGATCAAAGCTTGTGGAATGATGCAAAGGAACAGTTTTTTGCAACAAAACTGTAATCGGGGTCCCGAATAAATCTGATTTACTTACCTCGAAATCAGCAAAAGTGCTCCATTTTAGCAGATGATTTTCACTACGGCCTCGATTTGTCTTTTGTTGTTACCTGTACTTGTTTTCTGAATGTCATCATATGAAAGCTTTTTAATGTTTTCAGGTCACGGCGACTGACTCCACATAAATTGGCTCATATGGGATTCTTTTTTCGCATTACCCAGACCCCCCTTCGCTTATTAGTGAGTCAGAAAGATTACTGTTTTCTTGTACATTAACTTTAGTGTTGCAGCTGAGCACCTGCAATATTGCAGATGACTTCGTACGTTGATGATGATACTGTCCTTCTCCTCGGTTGAGATATATTTCAGTTCAGCTGATGCGGTTGAAACAACAGAGTCATATGCAATACCGCAACATCTTTTAATTTTTAAGAATTACTTCTTGTTCAGAGATTTTGAAAAAGAAAGAACGGGATGTTGCCTACAGTGAACTTGATTGTTCTATATCTCTACCTGATCCGTACTTTATCGGTTGTTGCACAATTCAAGAGAAATCTAAGAACTCGCCATAAAATGGCGTAAGAATGTAGAATGATCATAATCTGAATAATCTCTAATAAAATATGCGAAAAGTTCATCAGTCTCTTCTATAAATGCAGATGTTTTCAATTTTTATATCGACATTATCTATGACAATATGGTTTGGGTCATTTAGTTGTAAATTCCAGTCTATTAGACCTATTTTAGCATTAATCCAGTAACAGCAACAAAACGTTACACTTCATCATAACCAATATTTGGTTGTGTCATAATTATACGGCTTTGCTTGGCTGTTAACAAAAGAACATACTTTTACTTGTAAACTTAGATATTGCACGGGTTCGACGAGAATGATGACAATATCAGTATTATAGTCTGACAAACACGTCGTGGGAGTGTTTTGTAATATTCATAGCGGTTGGTTCCATTATCTATTTTAAAGGTAGATAGGTGAATGAAGAAAATTTCAACTTAAAATGCAAGGACAAAATTTCTTTATACTTGGATTGAGCACTGCAAATTTCGCTCGTTCATGTAGTAGTCTATAGTCACACCGGCTATCTTAACATAGTATTAATGAGTTTGTATGCTTTGTGCACTAGCCAAGGTACATGTATTGAGTTCAGCTTAACAAGAAACCGGTGCATTCAGGGCGTATGAGAGAGAGAGAGAGAGAGAGAGAGAGAGAGAGAGAGAGAGAGAGAGAGAGAGAGAGAGAGAGAGAGAGGTGTATCTTTTTTTGGCTGAAGTCACACATACATACCCTTTTAAAAACAATGGATCCGAATTAGTATTCACGAATATATTCCCAGAGTAGAGCGAATTTGTCTAGCTATCGTGTCATTATTGGTAGCATGTTTAAATACATTTTTAAGCACTCTTTCAAACAGACATATTTGCTCCGCACTAAAAGGCGGAGTATATTAATTTCAAAGGATATTTAAGCCATTTTGAGGCATATGTATCCGAATTTCATATAAGAAAGGACACCTGATTGGCCGAAGTGTTACACTGCCATACTCGTGCAGAACTAAATTATTGTCTCATGTCGATGTAGACGGGACATGCAGGCCTTTTCTTTTAGCAGTTTCAGTTGGCAAAGGAGGTATTAATGGCAGACAGGTTAATAATACAATTTTGGCATGTATAGTTTTGTACACACCAATAAAGCTTATATGGTGGCATGTACATGCACGAGACCACATGATGTCAATCTATTTTACAATTAGAAATTTCAAAAAGTTTTATGTATCATGATTCTTAATCTGATTGGCGTAATCTGCAACGGAAGAATTTGACAATAACTGTAATCACTGGCAAGAGGCATGTAACGTTCAATAGACTTGCAAGGGAGGCAACTTGTGATAGCACGAACGCGTTGCAAGCACAGGTCTCACAAACTATTTGTATTCACTCATTGTTACTATATAAAAAATTATCTCAGTTTGCAGATATTCCTTGAATACATGAAATAACAAAGATAAAATATATATGTACTTAAATGAAATTATAACGTCTTGAAATGGTCCACGGTCGAAACTACATGTAAGTATGGTACTAGATGTAACTTTTTGCACTTTACTTGACAAAAATCCATATTCATCAGTTTCGCTTGTCAGCAACCAGTACCACAGTAAAGTGGTATAGTAGTATAAATATCTGCTAATGAAGAAAGAAACAAAATGAAAGCATTTAGCATCATTCTAGGCTAAGTGACACTAAACTAGGCCTAACTAAACATTTTTGTCAACTATGTTTTGAGGTCACAACGAAACCGCATTGCATTAGTTCCGTTATACCAGAAGCGCATATATGTGACTAGAAGTAAGCTACATGTACTTTGTGAAATTTTCTATTTGAGAGGAAATCCAACTCGTGCTCTGATATTTCAAGATATAGGGACTTCCTTGGTCATCATAAGCCAATTGTGCTCAACAGTGACGAGACATTAAAACAAATTCCACATTAAAGTTATCCCACACCTACTCAATATAAAACAAATTCCACATTAAAGTTATCCCACACCTACTCAATATAAAACTAATTCCACATTAAAGTTATCCCACACCTACTCAATATAAACAAATTCCACATTAAAGTTATCCCACACCTACTCGATATAAAACAAATTCCACATTAAAGTTATCCCACACCTACTCAATACAAAAAGAATATCCCTGCCTCGAATAGATTACCTGACCTACCCATCAATCCCTTGCCAGAATTTGTTTTAAAGCTTCTTTCTTTCGAAACCAAACAGCCTTTTTGAAAAGCTAATACTTGTTTGTAATAAATTACAAAGGAAGCAACATATATGGACAATCTACATACAATTTTGAAATCGTTGATTACCCCTCAGTGTAGTAAGGGTACTATATGTGTGTGGGGTTTTTTTTGTTTGTTTGTTGTTTTTTTTTTGGGGGGGGTGGGGGTGGGGTGGGGGGAGTTTGCATTTGCTTTTTTCAGTGAATCAGAAGCCGAATACAGTGTCGCTCAAAAATGACAATACGTTCGCTTTTTAAGATCACTTTGAAAGCCGTGATTAACAGAGGATTAACCCATAAAAAAATGTAGATCCTGCAAGATATCCATGTTTACAATATAAAAAGCAGCATTTTGTCCTCTGTAAAAAAATAGCAGTTGCCCAAATTCGCACTTGAAAATTGCAACTTCAGGAAACATACAGTCGTTACTACAGTCTGATTAGTTATAATACTGATTTACATATATTAACGTTACCCCCATGTGTTTACAATAGGACTGGTTGAGACAGGAAATGGCCTACCTTCGTCAGACACAAGGTCAACAGCATTTCTGGACTGGACTGGAAAACCGACCCCGGACTGACAGTATTGATCACAAATGGCACGATGGAACACCCTTGGACACTTCTATCCTGTAAGTATCATAGCTATCTAAATAGCGTCGGAACTACTGGGACATTATAGCAACCCTATTATTATTATTATTATTATTATTATTGTTATTATTATTATTATTATTATTATTATTATTATTGTGGTTGTTGTTGCTGCTGCTGCTGCTGTGTTGCTGCTGCTGCTGCTGTTGTCAAGCTCAAAACTCAAAGGTGAAATGTTATACATGGAGTACATACATATATTGAGCATATTTGCATCGAATAATCTGATGAAAGTTCTATATTTCATTTTTATTTTTTAATAATAAAGACATACTATCAGAATTGTTAGATTTTGGACTTGAGACTGAGGTTCCTGTTCAGAAATAAACTTTTCTAGAATACAGAGCAAACTTTACACACACACAAAAAAAGAAATGAGGATAGTGTCATTTACACCATCTGTTAAGAATGAATTTTTTATCATTGTTTCACCCCTTCAATGAATTTTACAGTCTAATCTATCTGAAGTAAATGCAAAGTGATGGTTATGTATGTTTTGTATGCCTTTTTGGAGATTCCTAAATTTACGCAGCACTACATAGCCAGAATTGTGCCCGGTTAAACCCTATACATACATACATACATACATACATACATACATACATACATACATACATACATACATACATACATACATACATACATACATACATACATACATACATACATACATACTACCTTGCATAGACCATTTAGCTTTGGCATTTTGTCCCTTCGGTTAGCAAGGCGTTTCGATAAGCTTTCATCATCATGTCAGAGCCGAACTCTTTGTGATTAAGACGATGCCACTGATTGTACTGGGTAATGTAAGGACACCGGCTCAAAATAGATTAAAATATCACGAAAAAAGTACAGCCGCAGAGCATCTGTATAAAAAAAAAATACTGAAAAGCTTTAAACAAGGCCAACAATTCACGTTACTTGTACTTAATGATTATGGAGCAATTTAAATGCCGTTTTAAAGGTTTACAACTTCGGTTGAATGAATCAGCTTCTAATTTATTTATGTAGATCTTCGACCCTGATCACGTGGTACAGACTTTCTTTTCTATGTGATATTTATATGGTTTATTTTGTTGATTTATTTATTTTTTAACGGCACTATTAGCACATTATTGTCTATGTCATGCCGAGGAAATGGGAGCTAAGTGCCTTTCCCAAGGACACACCGAAGCAGCCGACCCGGGCTGGCCTAGGCGGGTATCGAACCAACGACATTTGTATTACGTGTCCGACGCTCTACCAACTGAGCTACCGCGGCTCCTTCTATGTATTATACTTTGATACATGCCCTATCGTATACTCCACGACACGACATCATACACGTGTACTTAATTTATTTCCAAGAAATGAATATTAGCAATTTGTGATAATCATCCGTATGTTGATGTAAATAGACATTTAAATATTTATGATTACCTGACGACATGAATTCATCACTTAGTTCTTTCAATAGCGTGCAGAATTAGTAAGTAATGAAAAAATGTAATGTTTTTGTTAACGTGAACAGCTTTTCAATAAAAATTACATAGTAAATTGAAACGGACCAAACGCCATCAATGTCAATGTCGTAATAGAACTTTTTAATAACCACTTCGTAGAGGTGCCCGCAATCAGAAATGCACATTCAAAGCAGAAGAATGTGCGATGCCGCATTCTCAAAATTGTTGTTATTATTATTTTTATTATTATTATTATTATTATTATTATTATTATTATTATTCCACAGGCCGTGGGGAAATGGTCAACCAGATAACACCGGTGGTTCAGAACATTGTGATGAACTATGGGACGGGGACCTCAATGACAACGACTGCAATCAACACTATCCCTACATTTGCGAAAAAGATAAATGTACGTGTGTCTATGCGTGTTATCTTCTTCGTCATTTTTTATGTTCTTTTCTGAAACGCACGTATGCGTGTAATGTGGTGTGACTCTTCCCTTCACCACAGGGATACTAGTATAGATTTAAATCGTGTGATCTACTGTGAATTCGTTTAATTTATTAGGTATATATTTTCGTGGGCTTTGTACAGAAAATATATTTACATCGTTATTTTTATTTGTGGATTGGGAGATTGAAAGGATGAGGGAATGATGGAACACGATGCCTTGCTGCAGGTGTCAAACATTAAACACGCCCATGTCGTCTATAATAATTTAGTTCTAAATTGTCTTTCCTTGAAAATACAAGGAAAAATAATAATTCCAGTAGAAGTAAAATAGCTGGAGTAAAATTCTAAAGTATAAATTACATTATTTTACCTTTATCAGGAAACATACAGTCCCGAACATTTTATTTTAATAAAAATGATGATTCTCAAATTTGATAAATGAAAACTAATTCCAGTA
Organism: Margaritifera margaritifera; assembly: GCA_029931535.1. NCBI lineage: Eukaryota > Metazoa > Mollusca > Bivalvia > Unionida > Margaritiferidae > Margaritifera > Margaritifera margaritifera. Next base: position 1,730,631 of record JAQPZY010001562.1, on the reverse strand, counting down.
TATGAGAAACATGGAACGTTTTAAATATATTTCCCAAACAAGATTAATGATATGTGGTAGCCTGTAATTAATGTCAGAAATCTTATTTATTTTGCAGTCTGGAATGCGGCATACAATAAACCAAATTCAAACCCAGTAATGATAACTCCAACCACCAGACAGACACTTGCACCAACCACACGTAAGTATACAAGAATCAACTCTTTACTGACACTACAACCGATTTGTTTCTTCGTCACATTAAAAGGATCGTAAGGTCGGAGGTCATTTGTAGCCAAGCAGTCTTCATTAGAAGGGATTTCATGTGATTACAGGGTAAAAAGCAGAAGATTACATCTGGACTACAAATTTACGTTTATCCTGAAGAGAAACCAAATTTATGCATATTTTGTTCATAACTCATTTTTTTTTTTTTTAAATTGTAACCTTAAAATACACTTGACGTAATCCGCGTATAGTTTGACATTGTATACACTCTAGCCAAAAACGAACCATTTTGTATCTCCTCTCAGAGAACGTGTAAGTCGGTCCATAAGTGCATACACACATTACATTACATGTATATAAGAGATATGAGGAAATTGTTTAAGCATATATTTATTGCAAATTATGCAACTGGGATTTGCTAGAAAGTTCTAACAACTTATTATTTCCTTTCCCATAAAAAAAAATACTTTCTAAATCAAAATGTTTAAGATGGCTGGCTTATGTACAAAATGAATCTTATAAATACATATTATGAGGAAATGCAAATTTCCATGTACATGGAGCGTGTCTGAGACTTATATCAACCGTTGCTAACATCCCATGGCAAAGATATTGATTCACTTAATGTGTTCCTACTTTTCTATTGAACATAATTTTTTAAATAATTTTCTCTTTAATCGAATGACACGTTGCATTGACTTATTTCAGATTTGTCATACATTTTCTAGTGAACATATTAAATATTACGTCACAAATACTGTATAGGTGTAATCAAAGTGCTCTCCAGTGACGTAAGTAAACAATGCGTTTTGATTCGTTGACGACTGGGTCACACTTCCGGTGCTCGTGAGACTGCAGAAAACTATCATCCTCCATCTTAGCGAATTTCCGTACTTTTTTCCATTATGCGCCGCGCTGATGTAAAGTTACCAACCAATCAGTGAAATTCAGGAGAAAGTTTTTAAACCAGCCGTTATGGGAATAATACCACTGTTGTGCGAATGACGTCGCTGACTAAACCATCGTGTGACACAGATTTTAGTAGTTACCGGCGTATGATATTGGCTTGCCAATTTAGACTGGGTGCCAGTAAACGCGTTTCGAGAGTAGCGTGAGGGCCACCTGGGGAGCAGTTTGAGGTGTAATGACAATCGGAACACAAAGGTGGCTTTTCTATCAAATTCCATGTCAGAAATACATCCGTGGAGTGATGCAGCGCAAAAAGGGGAAAATGGCGGAGAACTCAGTCACACGCTAAATACGTTAGAAAATTCAGAATATTGTCAAAAGCATTATGCTATCTTCATGGAATTATCTTTATATGTTGAGTAAAAGAAAATACTCTAGTGAGTTAATGCTTCAGAAAATAAACTTAGGAATGTTTGGGCCAAGAATAAATCATCTTAGTACAATCGCTGTAATGAACGCCATAATGGTCTGTAATATGCGCATAACGTCATTTCATAAACATGGTACATGTAGGTGCAATGGCGGATACTGTAGTATTTCCGCAATCAGAACTCCCTCGGCCTTTTCCGTCAAGGCGAGAAAGCTTCAAACATCCGAATATATTTTTAAATCAGTTTTGTACAATACTTTGCGGTTTTGTTAAAATAAATCCATGATTTCCGTCATGTGATAAATAAAATCTTAACTTTGAGTTTACTTTGAATGCAATATATATGAGACTTGTTTAATAAGTTGTATCATTATCTAGCCACGGCTTTTAAAAAAGAGAAATCATTAAACTTGTTTCATAAATTTCATATAAAATAAGTACAAATGTAAGTTTCTCTATTTATAATGTACGTCTATTTTAAATTTGATATCATTAAACCAAATTTGACGAGCTACAATATAATATCCTTGTATTTACACTGGCATTTTTTTTAATGCTACGAAGGGAGCCATTTTTGTTATAAATAGTATGTGCATGCAGGTTCATTGTGAACATGTCTATTAATAATTGCAAGCGTCATGGGAAATGTACAGATTTTCTACAAGTTTTTTTTTTTTTATAATTATTTTACATTAAATGACTTATCTACTTTTCAAGGTGTATATATTATATTTCCATGAGATATACTGATGCTTATGGTTTTGATACCTGATCTTCCTTGCAGAGCCATATTTTATACCACCTCAGAAGCCTGGTGTTGGAAATGGTGTTCAGATCGGTCAGAACTTCTTTGCGAGTAAGTACTAATTATAACTATTATAACATTATCATTGACGTCATCATTGTTATTAAAACATCAAAGGATGTGCTTGATTTGTTTGGTAATTAGCAATAATGATAAATATCACCCTTCAGGGTAGCACTATACTAACAAGGTTCCTTTATATTTCCTTCATTTTTCTACATTATTCGTGAAATCCAGTGCATTAGTTTTAAGATTCACAAAGGCTATTTTACTTATGTTAGTCACTGAATTGGACACAACATATACATTTGATAAATTCTACTACTGCATTACATACACATACAATATATAATTGTGTTTATGAAGCCTAACACATTATATAGAAGAAGACACAAATCATCGAGGTAATATTGAGCAACGTACACTGTTTATTGTTATATGTACATGAGCAAATGTTTTGCTGAACACCGTGGTTATTTGTCACGTGGAGTTCAGATGATTACTGTGTTTAGTTCAGTGCTTCTTTGTCACGTGGAGTTCAGACGATTAATGTGTTTAATTCAGTGGTTCTTTGTCACGTTAAAGATGATTACTACGTTTAGTTCAGTGGTTCTTTGTCATTTTAAAGATGATTACTACGTTTAGTTCAGTGGTTCTTTGTCACGTTAAAGATGATTACTACGTTTAGTTCAGTGGTTCTTTGTCACGTTAAAGATGATTACTACGTTTCGTTCAGTGGTTCTTTGTCACGTTAAAGATGATTACTACGTTTAGTTCAGTGGTTCTTTGTCACGTTAAAGATGATTACTACGTTTAGTTCAGTGGTTCTTTGTCACGTAGAGTTCAGACGATTACTACGTTTAGTTCAGTGGTTCTTGCACTAAGGAATACATGTAATACTTTCTTTTCACAGCTGGATGCCTGTCTCTACAAAATGGCTGTGCAAATAAACCTCTTGGCGACTACCAGTCATGTCAAAGCTGCCATTTCTACATGACATGCGCACCGAGTGGTGTCTTCACGCGCCCTTGTCCGGCAAATCTTGTTTGGGACGATAACATCAAAACATGCGCAGCTCTATCGTCGACCTGCCAAGGGCCTTAAGCAATTCGACATAAAATGCAATGTTTGAGTTCCGAGTCTATATTTGGACTTGAAGACTCTATTCCTTTTTTATTTAATAAACTTTTTCTGTTATGAAATTTCTTTGTATACTGGACCACAACGCCATTGAATTCGTTTATATGTCTAATATATAACACTCATCCATAAAAGATTTGCACAGCTTATGGCCAGAGTCTTTTTCAGCTCCAATATTTGACACAATAATTTTAAAAAATGCTTTGCGGCTATGGATATATCGTCAACACGCATTAGCGGTCAACCCCAGATAAAGATCACGTGCGCATTATGGTCAGAGTCGCTCCTTGTTTTCACTTTTTTCTTGCATATAGTAGCCACCATCACAATGTGATCGCCAAAACTGATATTGCTTGTGCATGCATTAGTTAGCTTGCCACATATCCGCGCATTTGTAGTCTCCAATTTTGAGGATTCAGACTTTATTTTATTGATCAGGTAAATCAATAATAAAAAACAACATATTTTCTATTTTCTTGACTCATAATTCCAAATACTGTTTGAACTTTCGTGCTTTTTTATTTTTTGTATTCTCAATCTTTCGAGTAGACCGATTAGGTGATTTATATGAAGACCACCTGTTTATAAAGACAATTTGAGAATGTGTCCACGGTGACCACTATAGACCCAGAGAAATGATATCCATTAAGCAATTTGTTAACAAATATAAGTGTTTGATATTCAGCATAGGTATGAAGTATAGTGAATAATATCGGTCAAAATTACTTTAATATATTACAAGCAATTCAGATTTCCGTTGTTTCGACTGTTTTAATTCTGTGACTGCGTGAATAACTGACGTGAGATTACTAATATGACGACTATGTGGCAAAACAAGCCAACTGACATTAAATGCATGATTTGGTCCTTTCATAATTTCAGACAGAATTGAACCGTAAATGTTTTTTGCAATATAATGTTGGTATTTTTACTCTGTTTTATTGGACACGGTGTCTTTATATCGTAAGACGATGAATATAAATGTGCCGATTGCGGGTTAGGTATGGCATATCTTGTGTTCTGATGTAAGAAGTATGCTGAATGTATTTAAAGTACATACGTATCTTGTCTCTTGCATTTGAATGACATACTCTTTTGAGAATACAATGCTCTTTTGTACTTTGAGTTGTGTTATTGTTACGCAGAACATGCTCCATTTTCATGTATATACATGTATTTCTTATATATTCATACATTCATCCATTCATCAACATTATCTATCTATCTATCTATCTATCTATCTATCTATCTATCTATCTATCTATCTATCTACCTATCTATCTATCTATCTATCTATCTATCTATCTATCTATCTATTCAACCCACAACACACATACATATCTGGCCATCCTTCAAAAATACTCACACCTGCATATACTCGCTGACCAGGGTAATGTATGTATTACTCTACTCGATCCAAATCAACCTCACGGACATTTCCGGGCAGAGTAATTTATTTGAACTGAAACATGTTGTAATGTATTTCCATACAATGTTAAAACACGTTGTAATGTATTTACATGCAATGTTAAAACACGTTGTAATGTATTTACATACAATGTTAAAACATGTTGTAATGTATTTACATACAATGTCATGAAACACGTTATAATGTATTTACATATAATGTTTCAACAGTTTCAGTATATACCATGTCTACAGTTTAATTTGAGATAAATTGTGTTCTTAAAATAGACAAAGACTACATATTCAGAAAATTCCCTTATGTAAAAGTTTAAATGAAATCGACTTAAAAATGCATTACTGATCTATTTTTAAATTCATTCATAAGACTTAATATATATTCAACCCATTTCAATATGTACGACTTACTTCTGAAACTCAGCTATAAACTTTTATGAGAGAAGATTAAATTCCCAAATTGACTGAAACTTGTCGTAAAAGACTGAAACAAAGAAATGAAATGTATTCTTTTTATCGATCCAGAACGCCAGGCATGTCGTTTGAAAGCATAATGCCATGAAGAATTAATAGTTTCTTTAGAATCGTTTGATTATGATGGGATTTACCCTTTGCAAAAAGTATGGGACGATCCACAAATTTTGTTTTACTTTAAATTAGAAGCAACCAGTTGACTTTCCTGTAATTCACTCACTTACACAAATATATGAATTTGAAACATCATGACACGGACGATGTTGTTAATACTTTTACCCTAAAATTCAACATATGTTTGGATCGCTGGGAAACATTAAAGCTCCATTCCCTCGCAAAAGATCGTAAATTTAGATAATGACATGACATGACATGATTTTGTGGCTCTCCCGGTGAAGAATAATTAAAACTATTTTGTACAAATGTACATCAGAGTCAAGAAAAAGGGGGAATCCGAACGGGGATAACATTTTCATAAGCTGGGGGTGATTCCCAATATATTGTTAGTCACGCATGTGTATCACGATGGAAAGGATCAGACTGAAATGTCAGCAAGGCACACGCAACCGTATACAAGCTATTTACAATTAATTAGAGGGTTTGCAAAGTAAAGTGCAGAGCACGTGCTACCAATGTCCCTGTGTCGCTTTATCAGAGTATCTGCGCCCAATCTAAATTATGTGATACCTGAAGGAAACAAAACTATTTTAATTTTTTTTTAATAAACCCTATCAAAAAGCAAAACACGGTGAATGTATAAATTCGGGAACAAGTAAGTCTCATTTTTAAAATCTTCCACGTCACTGAGTGTCATCAATATTTAGTCTGCAAAACCGGGATTCCCCCAAAAACTAATCAAGCCGGATTGGACGATCGAATTATGTGGGCAAGACAATCGTTTTAAATAGTTATGAGTCTGAAAGAACACACTCGTCATATTAGTTTAAAATTTGTTTCTTTTAATGCAACTTTCAAGTCTCTAAATGTCAAAAGATAGTATTGCTGAAATTTGACCGTTACTGAAATTTAAATATAGAAAATGAATATGTGCCACTCTGACCTCATTGACGGAATTTTCCAGTAAAACTTCAGACCTTTCATTTTCTAGCAGACATACAGTGGCAATTAGCCAAAATTATGATGCGTGTTCGTATCGTTCTTTCGTAAAATATATTCTTCCTTTACAAAACGAGACCTTTCTGCATATCTGATCGTAGAAAAAAAGTAATTATTTTGTCATTTAGTCAAGAAAACATTACATCAAGATTTATCAGTATTTCGAAGACAGTGAACTGGAAAGGTCTCAAAATTGGCATTGTATTTATAGTGAGAGAACTGCTTGTCCCAAAGTTTTTTTACGATATGGCTTGATCACACTGTCTATGCAAAATAAAGCAGCACATTTAATAAATCATGCCTAAAACTCAAGGACTTCATGATGAAAAAAAAGTTTTGCATTAATTGTGTCTGGATGGAGGAATCTATTATTGTACCCATTAGCTGAAAATAGCAACTCCTGACTTCCAGATCCCAATTTTTTTAAAAAAAGAATCAGATATAAATGGCACCTGAGTCTAACCTACAGTATTAAAGTCACGAATCTAAATCTGTATATAAAAAAATGTACGTGATGTGATCCATCTTTTTTTAATTATCAGAGTGCATTTTCAACAAGTAAAAAAATCGACGTTCCATTGTTCGGTCTGTATTTTATCCAAATAAGCTGGTCATTTTATCGTTTCAGTAAATAAAGCCATGCTGAAATATATGAAGATAAACTAATATTTGCTGTAAGGACAAGGACCTATTTTTACCGCAGAAGAATGAAGGGCGACCCGAAAATACATTAATGTAAAAATGTCCCTTTTGTTGAGAAACGTTCACAATGAGCTGCACGTGTCTTTTTATCATATGGTCAAAATAGATCATTTATAATCTTTTAATGGATTCAACGTGCTGTGCTAGACCTTTGGACGTTCCTGTAGTTTACATCCGAAGTTGGTTATCTGTTTAGTAGATGATTATTTCCCGTAGTTTACATCCGGAGTTGGTTATCTGTTTAGTAGATGATTATATCTTCTTTAAAAGACCTAATTCCCTGATATAATGTTTTCCAAACTTCGCACTTGAAGCGAATCTTTCTAATCACGCTAGAGGTGTTAGAGTAAACATGATATATTAATTCCGGACAAAGTTTTACTCTTGGGCGTTGAATAAGTCTGCCAAGATGGTAGCTCCCATTAACCTTTGGTTAGACAGTGCACACGTTACTCATATTCAAGTAGCCAAGGGTCTGGAAACAAAGTTGAACATTCTTGTGTCACATCGTGGCGCGAACACTCGTACACGTCTAATACTCCATCCCAAAATAAAAGTTTCAGAATGGGTAGTTGATATGGGTCACTACGCATTAGTTGCGCCCTTAGATTTTTCGAAATCCCTACTTAAACTATCGGGCGTTTAGATTGGTGTTGACGGGTCTTACACACTAAGTAATGAAATGTAAACTTTTGAGTGGGATTCACAATGTCAGTGATACTTTCAAACTTCAACTCAGCCTTAAATTACACTCAGGTCCAAATAAAAGTTACATACGAGATATTGGTAATGATAAAAATGTTTGCATCCAACATTTTTGACCATGCATGTAAAGGATGAAAACTAAGAGACCTAAATTCATACTTATTTAAGTTACGTAGATTAGTTTTGACGGGTATTAATCCCTAAATTCATACTTATTTAAGTTACGTAGATTCGCTTTGACGGGTATTAATTCCTAAATTTATACTTATTTAAGTTACGTAGATTAGTTTTGACGGGTATTAATCAGTAAATTTATACTTATTTAAGTTACGTAGATTAGTTTTGACGGGTATTAATTCCTAAATTTATACTTATTTAAGTTACGTAGATTAGTTTTGACGGGTATTAATTCCTAAATTTATACTTATTTAAGTTCCGTAGATTAGCTTTGACGGGTATTAATTCCTAAATGTATACTTATTTAAGTTACGTAGATTAGTTTTGACAGTTATTAATCCCTAAATTCATACTTATTTAAATTACGTAGATTAGTTTTGACGGGTATTAATCCCTAAATTCATACTTATTTAAATTACGTAGATTAATTTTGACGGGTATTAATCCCTAAATTCATACTTATTTAAGTTACGTAGATTAGTTTTGACGGGTATTAATCCCTAAGCAATAAAATGTGAACTTTTCTTTCTGTTACATTTCTTTTTCACTGTTGTACGTGTGACTGCTCATTTTAAAAACTTTTTTGTTTAAAAGTTAGTATATATTGGATCTTGATATATTTCGTCGTATCAACCGAATGACTTTACATACCTTTCCTTTACTTTTTCTTCTGTAGACAACAATAGAACGTTGCTAAAGACTATTGTTCGAATAAGAACTTTATTGCATACTCCGTTTTAAAAGACATACGTTCTAGAGTGATTTTTTTTCCCAGTATTTGTGAACTTTCGGTATAATAGACTTATAAATTTCATCACATAAAATCAATATATTCCTGCATATCTGTGATGGATATTCAAATGACAGTATATAACGATTATAAAAATTGCAACATATTACAATGCCAATAACAAAGAAGTATATGTGCTTATCAAACTCTTTTTGAATGTTTAAGCATATTTAACGTAATTGCCCCCAAAGATTAAATGGCCCCAACGTTTTTGTTTGGTCATGTGGGAGGTATCTTGAATCGTATATACAACCCCATTAACATATCGCCTCTGCGGGCAATTGATCCACCAAACAGGTTTACCCTTTGATAATTTGGTAACCACAGCCATGACATAAGCTATTTCACAAAAATTCCAATTTATTAAATGAGATTTTATATTTTAACAAATGACGTAAAATAAGGTGTGAAACTTGGGTACTTAACAACTTATAGCATATTTAGTCAGAAGTTGTTCTTCAAGCACGTGTGCGCAGACACAGGCATACAAGATGAATTTAATGCGTGTTATTATTCTAGGTAAGTAAGTTTTGTTACTTATATGATTATTTAAGATAGCTTACTCTGTATATGACGAATACATGAGATAAAATAATCTATTTCTTATATGTAATGTTTAACAAAATGCTTAATGCCTGGGGGTTTTTTTTCTTTCTTAATTCTGTAAATGTAACCTTTAAACCTTAATGAAACAATTAATAATATATAAATAGATGTTTTATTTGAATTTTATATATATATATATATATATATATATATATATATATATATATATATATATATATATATGATAACATACTTGGGTTGGGTCGAGAGTGAGTGAATATACATACGTGTTTTTGTGCCCGTATATATGTATTATATCTATTGTACACTTTAATCAGTACCTATAATACACATAGGCAGATTTGTATTTTAATATGTTTTTTGTCACGTGCATGCTTTTATACAATAAATGCTGCTAAAAAATAAGTCATGGGCATTAGACTGCCACAATTGTTAATATGGAAAAAGTCATCAATTCCTAAGTCAGTTGAAAGGAAAATCTTTCAAATTTAAATGTAAAAAAGCATATACTGAAGTCGAAGTTTAAAAAGATATATGAAACAAAAATCTTTGAGAAAGAAGTCTTATAATGTTCGGGGCAGGGTTAACATTTATCTTTGCATCGATTATGATGTTAGTAAAAATACGATCTTGAGAAAGAACTTTGAATAATAACAAAACCGTTTTCTTTTTTTTTTTTTTTTGTAACTTCACCGCAAATTGTAACTATGGTGTTCATTTCTTCGCAGTGCTTTGGCAGACACTTGGATCAAAAGGTAAGTGTAAAAGCTCGATTGAATGTAACGTAGAGGGCATATGTCACACTGGCTTTATGTACATGGAAACAGCGGGTATGTCACATTGGTTTTATATACAGAGATGCTTCCTAATAAAAAGTCGCCTGCACATAAAGTACTTTCATAAATCTCTTGTTTAATTTCATCACCATTATAAACCTCTGTATAAAGGACATCTGTCCACAAAGGACAAATTTTGATGATCCCTTTAATGTTTTTGTATACATTGTTCACTGTACAGTGCAACGTTCCTTAACGTTCACCTCCCGTAAACAACTACCTCCCATAACCAGCCAGGTACTAATATTCCCCTTTCTTCTTTGTATCTATACATTTTACCTCCCCTAAGCAGCCATCTTCCTGATACAGCCAGTTTTGTTTCTTCCCTTAGATTGCTGGTAAACAGAGGTTCTATTGTATTAATATCTCTGTGAGAATTTTGAGTTCAGTGCACCAGTACTTTTAGCCGTTAGTGCAGTTTTTGACTGATAATTCATAGTGCGTCAATGTTCATGTACATAGTTTCAGTTCAATCGATAATCCACTTAGTTCTGTCCGTGATATTTTACGCAAAATGAGTGATGAGGTCATCAAACAGAGACTTTAGTACCGTATCAATTTCGAATGTGTTCATGATATCTTTAAAACTCGTTGAGTAGTAAAGCGTTTTATTTCCTTTTTCTCTATCACTATCTTTGATCATTTCAATTCCGAATTGTACTAATATAAAGTTAAAAATTGTTATTTTCCTGTTAATGATTTTCTTTGCATGCTGTTTAACTTAAAATAAATAGTAAATGCCAAAGCAGTGCCCATACTGCCCTTATACATGTCGGGATATGTGGAATTTAACAATGCATGTGAAAGGCAAATACCCTAACGAGCTAGAAGAATTCAACGCATTACGAGCTGTAAAATCTTTGCAAGCAGCTGAAGAAAAAGAACAGGAGAAAATACAACGCCTTGAGATAAAAAATGTTGTTGAGGAAAATTTTGCAAAAGCAGATACAAACAACTTCAACTAAGAAAGTGTACAATTTAATTTCAAAAAAATTACAAATTTTGAGTAAGAAAATAATTGGCTTGCACAGAAGGATTGATGACTTGCAAGGATGTGTGAAACGATTACTTGTACTAGATAAGACACACGATGCCGAACTAGATGAAGATAATAAAGAGTTGGAAAATTAATAAGTAAGGAAAAAAGAACTACGAAGAAAATTGAGGCAGATTTTAAATCGATGTCATGGTCTAGTTATTTCAGCATACATTTTACGATATTCCTTGTCATTAAAGCTGATGACACAAAGACCAAGCCAGTTGAAAAGCAAAATGAAGAAACAAAGTTGAACTGAACGTAACAGTTTCATATGTCAATTACCAGAATTGATGCAATCCCGAGATATTGTTAAAAAAATGTTACAGTTTTCACTTTGAGCGCAATGAAGGGCTGTCATAAAGTATGTTATTAAAAACAACATTTTGTGATACAATTATAGGACCGCCCCAACATATTAAGAATTGTTAAAGCTAATTGTGCCAGTGTGTTTGACTCAATTGACTAAGAACGTTCTCATTAGTTATGGTTTGAAGCTCGATAAGATTTAAGATTGTACTCTAATGAGTTTTTTTTTTTTTTTTTTTTTTTTTTTTTTTTTTTTTTTTTTGTCTACCTTCACATTTCTGGCGCAGTAGCTATGATTTTTACATACGTATTTGTTAACTATAGAGCATGTGTTATATTTCGTCCACAATCGAATTTTTGGCGTAATTGTTAGTTTTGCTTATTCATTATACGTTGGATTTCTAGCGCAGTCTGTATTGTGTAATGTAGACTTGGCTCGTTCTAGAGAAATCACTACTGTGTTGAGTCATTCTTTTTTTTTATTTTGAGTAGATTGGGTCATTACAATTTAAGTGTATATTTTATAAATCAACAGAGTGAAACGAAGTTGCTACTACATCTTTCAAATTTTGTATTTTAATAGGTATTCAATCGCACTTAGAAATTTGAAAAACAATCAACCATAAAACAATAGCGACTGCGCTAGATGAGGCCACTTCTATATTACTTGCTTGCATAAAAGGTATTTATTTTATGTTTTCAAGCTGCACAGAAACTTGTATGCGAACAAAAATTGGACACCATCTCTTGCCCGCTTGGCGAATTGATCACCATTGTATCTGTCCAATATGGAAGGACTCAAGCAAATATATGTAACCCATCTGGACTTATCATCAGTAACCTGAACTGCAGATCAACGCAGATAAGCACCAACGCTATTCTCAGCTCTTGTCAAGGGAGAACAATATGCCTACTTAGTGCGGACAATCGGATACTGGGAGAGGACCCGTGTCCCAATATTCCGAAATATTTAGAGGTATTACGAGTATGCATAGATTTGTACCAATATAAAAAACAGAAGTTTGTATTTAATGCTATTATAGAATTCAGCAATTAGATGATAATGTGAAACAGACAAAGTTTAAATAGCGAACTCGGCTGACTAATATGCTAATACATTAATACATCGCGTGATCCCAAGGAGATTACTTGCCATTAATGTAGCCAGTGGCGGCGCGAGGGTTTGAGGCGCCCGGGGACAATGTTCTTTAGTGGCGCCCCCTACTTTGCCACAGAGAACAGTTTTTATGTTTGCCCCACCCACCCCTACCCCTGACTCCCCCCCCCCTCGCGCCGCCACTGAATGTAGCCTCATGTTTTGAGTCGTGAAGCAATCAGAAACATCATCTTAAGCTGAAAGCTTTCTAGACGCTGTACTTTATAAAATCATTAGAAGATTGTGAGAAAAATAAATCTGATATTCATAACTAAGAATGAGTTCATAGTATGAATGTATTCCACATCATATCACATGTACCCATTTTTTTTTTAAATATGAGCGATTTTAATCGACAATCATAGTCAAAACTCGGAGAGTACAAAGACAACGGAATGCGCAAAGGTAAACTTGGCAGACAGTTGGATCTGTCGACTATTCATAACATATAAAGAGGTATCAAGCGCATTAACTTGAAAAAGCCCAATGTCATCCATGGCTGATCCTAGAAACAACAAGTCCTAAAGACAACGTTAAATAGATCAAACATTAGTTGGAGTACCTTACTTTGAGAATAATATTCAAACATTAGTTGGAGTACCTTACGTGTAGAATAATATTCAAAAGTTCGTTGGAGTACCTTACTTTGAGAATAGTATTCAAGTATTAGTTGGAGTACCTTACGTTGAGAATAATATTCAAACATTAGTTCGAGTACCTTACGTTGAGAATAATATTCAAACATTAGTTGGAGTACCTTACGTTGAGAATAATATTCAAACATTAGTTGGAGTACCTTACGTTGAGAATAATATTTAAACATTAGTTGGAGTACCTTACATTGAGAATAATATTCAAACACTAGTTGGAGTACTTTACTTTGAGAATAATATTAAAAAGTTCTCAAATAAGCTGACTTCGAGTGCAAATTTTACTTAACAAAAAAGTCCAGATTCTACAAGGCTGTTTCTAAAAAAGCCAAAATAATTTCTTTGTTTAAATCTTTCAAAATAAGATTATATTCCTTCACATGCACATGTATGAAGATACACAGGTAGAGAGTTTTCATTAAAATAAGTAAATATTTACTGAGAGACACACACAAAATTTAACAGCTAATTCAACCTGAGGGATATAACCATCTGAAAGTTATATTGACCTTTAAATAAATTTCATACATTTTTCATGGGTGTATAGTGAAATATAACAATTTCAGAAATTAATCTCCATTTTGTAAGCTCTCATTGTGATTATCACCACCTAAACTGTTCTATCAATAATTGTCCTATTACGTCATCACTGGCATTTAACCAATCAGAAACTGATGTTGGGTTCATTCGAAGAGGTGATTATCTCGGTTTTTATCCCTTCAGACCTTTGATTTCGTTGGTGAATAAACTCCTTATGAACTGCTATTCTTGTTTGAGGACTAATTACTTTTTTTTTTTTAAAAAAAACACGTTAACAATAATTCCCATAATTTTCCAATATTAACTCTTAAAATCATATGATGACAAAATTGGAGAATTTTAAACCAAGCTGAGGGACAAGACATGAGTAAACCGAATGTTTTTACCCAAAGGAAACATGAGTTATCGTCTAGTCTGTTATAAGTATGGATATGTCTTCCATTAGTTCCATTCAAAATACCATTTTCTTCGCTCCAGCAAGTAATGCTGGCCATATTTTGCAAACCTGTATGCCTACCTTGAAACTGAACCAACCTATATAAAGAGTACACTTTGATTCAGATACCTGGTATATAATATGAATGCAGACAAAACATGTATGAACGATGAAACCATTAATTTTTGCACTTATATTTAAGCTGTATAATTTCAATTATTAGGTTTTATACGATTGTGTGACGCAGTTGAGCGCAGGAATAACAACTTCTCCACTAGCACCAAGGTATGTTTACTTAGAATGTCTCGTATGGAATTAAGAGCGATACTTGCAAACAAATATATTAATAATAGTATACACCTGCAAAAATTAACATCAGGGAAAGTTTAAATCTGTCAGAAGAGTGGAATTTAGAAATTAGTATCTGAAGATCATCTTCAATTATTTCACGAATTTGTAGTTAAATGTAGGTCTATTTCATTGCATGGATTCAAGAAAATGTATCCATTTGTTATGAGAATAGTAAAAAAATTAAATACTAACAAACTTCTCTCTGAATCTAGTAAATAGATAAAATCGAAATTTTCTTCATTGTGTCCTTCTCCTTCCTTCAAGCAGTGCATCAACAATAACACAATCAACGCCGACTACAACTATACCAACAACTACTTCGTCTATTTCAACGCCAACGTCAACTAGTTCCACGCCAACATCCACTATATCTACGACTACATCAACAAGATCAACACCAATGTCGACTGCTTCTACGCAAGCTTCTACAGCATCAACACCAATAACGACAACATCCAGCCTTTTTAATTTAGTACCACCTGGCATCAATGGTATGATGCAAAATTGCTCAAGACAATACATGTGAAACAACCCCAGACGTTTTACAGTAAAACATGCTTATAAAGAACATATCCAGGCCTCAAAATTTATTTCTCTGTAATAATAAATTGTCATATCACTTATATAATGGATCACGCTTCATTGGGCAAGCAATTCACTTCGTGCAGGCCGTAAAATTTTTTTGCATTCTAGTTCCTATTAACCGTGTTTTCCTGTATACCATTTGTTGAGGATGTTCACTGTGGCGTCTGTTCTTATCATGGTATTCGATGTATCTGTTTGTATACCAAACCAAAAGACTAATTTATCACATTTAAATGTACCTTATCCTGCGCGATTTGAAAAACAAAAACAAGATCCGAACTGACTTTTTTTGCAACCACAACTCGACATGGCTATTTCATTAAGTATGATTTGCTCATCTGTCTCTATGTAATTTCTTTTAAACTGTGTGACAAACCTTTTATATTTTATTGTAATGGTTACAGATAAAATAAACGGAATCTTTACTCCTGATATATGTCTTTCAATAATTAGATCATGATACCTGTTGTTTGTTTTTATTTCAACAAAGGGACTTCTCTAACCTCAAAACCATTCTGCAAATGCATCTTTACGATCGAGAACACAACATGGACGCGTACAAACCCTGTTGTATAATTGGAGTAAAGAATGTAAAACTTATTATTATTATTATTATTATTATTATTATTATTATTATTATTATTATTATTATTATTAGGCCTCAAAGTGTGCCATGAATATCTAGTATCTGGTTCTAGAGGGGTCGCAGACAGCCAACTCAGTGCCTCCTCAATATTAGGGCCGGGACACGAAGCCAGACGGGGAAGATTATATGTGCATGCACAACAGTACCCCAATGGATTCAAGTTAATGGGAGGATGGAGCGCACTCAGTACTGACTCTAATCCATGGATACAAGTAACTTTTCGTTTGTGTGTGCAAAAACTGTATTTTTGTCCCTCTGTCTCGCTGTCTTTTTTTCTGTCATAAAGACAGGGTTGGATTAGTAAATGAGGAGAACAGAGTTGTGTCTTTTTCTCTCCAGCTGGTACGATGAATAGGCACGTGATTGGTCAGTTACAAATCTTACTGTTTTGATAGACAGACCCAGCCTCATACCTGTAATATATAAACCGTTTGGTTTTAAAACCCTGTCTTTAATGTTCTATAAAGGCTTCATTTTTCTTGCTGTATCAATCTTTTCCGATCTCTATCTCGATGTCTCTGTGACATTTTGCTCCTTTAATCCTTACATTCGCAAGTTTTGTTCTGTATCTCCCTCCCTCTGTCACTCTGTCTTTCTTCCTTAGAAGGGGCATAAACAAGAAAACTTATATTAGCGCGTCAAAACAAGTAATGACTTATCCATGTGCAGAACATATATATGTCCATAATGAATTCATGTTAAACAATGTATAGACCTATAGAATATATATATGTCCATAATGAATTCATGTTAAACAATGTATAGACCTATAGAACATATATATGTCCATAATGAATTCATGTTAAACAATGTATGGACCTATATAACATATATATGTCCATAATGAATTTCATGTTAACAATGTATGGACCTATATAATATATATATGTCAATAATGAATTTCATGTTAAACAATGTATAGACCTATAGAACATATATATGTCCATAATGAATTTCATGTTAAACAATGTATGGACCTATATAACATTATTTATAGAATACCTTTATCTATTCGAAAATCTAGCATGCGACTCATGCTTCCAAGGATGTCAACTGGTGGTCGCTCATAACCTAAAGACTGCAATAAACTTAAGGAAATGCTAAGAATTGAATAAGAATAAAGACAGAGCTTCCACAACTTGATTGATTATTACTTGATTAATAGTATATAATATATTAATTTTCTGAAATAATATAGTCAAAGTTAGCGTCGATCCTGATGATATGAATGATCACAAGATATGTAAAATACAGAACAGCAGTGACTTTCTTTTCTGTTCCCATTTCTACTCCAGGGCTTTCCTTTTCTATCCCCATTTTTTGTCCTGAAACCGATAATCCTTTTTCTGACTTGGGTCTTTTAAATCCACAAAATTAAACTCCAAGAGTTGTAAAGGTCTTTGACTCTATACATGAAATTCAAAGGTAAGTTCTGTTGAAATTCATAGAATGCTTGCATATCATGCAATTATGTAAAGTCAAAAGTCATTTACAATAAAAGTCTTCAATCAAAATTAACAAGAAGTACGAGAGGTTTGTATGAGTTTAATCTATTCATTTTACATTATCCTTATAGTCCGAGTATATCCTACTTTAATTGACTTTAATCTATACTACTTTACCTTTTTTTTTTTTTTTTTTTTTTTTTTTTCACCAGGTGAGATTTAACTGGCTCAGCATTGTCCAAGGTGTCGTCACACAAGGTAGACATGTTGACACGCAAACAGGATGCTGTGATCAATGGGTCACTCAGTACAAAGTCGAGTACAGCTTGGATGGGATCACTTGGCAGACTGTACAGAACCAAAGTAATGATGTGGTAAAAATCCGACTTTTTGAAATTTGATGTTTCAAAGTGCTAAATAGTCTTTAAAATTGTATGGTCTGCAAATTAATTTAAAGTTGGGCACGTTTCTCTTTCTTTACGTATCGGTTACACGCTTAATTTGCCGTCATATTTCTCAAAGCACATACAAGTATAAAGTTTGATTGTAAATTCGTCAGTTCCTTTGCTCATATTCATTCGTTTCTTCGTTAGTCATTTGGTAACTTAGTTAGTTGATTAATAAGTTCATTTATTGGTTGGTTGGTTGGTTGGTTGGATGGATGGTTGATTATTCAGATATTCAGCTTGCTAGTTAGTATGTTTGTATGTCTGTTTGTTCTAAATCCATTAATTTCTATGATAGGCTTAAGAGTGGAAATATGACGCAGAGATTCCATTATTTTATTATAAATGTTATGACTTTGTATATGTTTGTCGTGTCTTTTTCCTTCCTTCCTTTAATCTCTATCTTTCTTCTTTGCTTTTCTTCTTCATTAATTTTCTTAAATATTTTCCTCCTAGTTCATCCGTATGTATTTATGTATGTATGTATGTATGTATGTATGTATGTATGTATGTATGTATGTATGTATGTATGTATGTATGTATGTATGTATGTATGTATGTATGTATGTATTTATGTTTTTTCTCACTTTTTGTGAGTTTTTAGATGAATTTTTTTAAAAGATAAATTTTATTGTTTCCATTTTGGTTTAAAAGATATTCAACGCTAACAAGGACCAAGATAGCCCAGTTACTCATATGTTACCATGTCCACTCATGGCGAGGTTTCTACGGATTAAAGTAGACAAGTTTTACCAAAATCCATCCCTAAGGTTTGATGTAATCGGTTGTCCAGCCACTACAGGTACTATGTTATCTACTGAATTTTTCCAGTGATATTATGTACACTATTTTGTTTTACCTGGATAGCGTAGCGGCAGCTCGCTTGGTTGGCACCTCTGGGGTCTCGGACTCAATATCAGACTCCGGCATGTGCAAGGGTAGGTGGTCGATCATCCAATGTCTGTTGTTTCCTTCGTGTTCTTCGGTTTCCTCCACCATGAAAGATCACACTATCCCAATATTTGATCCGTCGAAAGCGTGTTTGTTGGAAGAACCTGTTGTGCCATCAACGTAAAATAAAATAAAGTTTAAACTTTAAACAAAAATGGAATTGTTCTTTCGATACAAGCTCATCCTAACCAATATTGCTACCGTAAATAGGTCTTTAACGTGAACAACAACACCAACAAAAGAGACAATTACGAAGTTCTCTTTATTTATTTTTTTATCACATTAATTAAGATTATATTATTTTAACAATAAAATGTCGACAAGATTTGTAAACAGAATTATTATGATATGACAAATATACAGTGTTTTTAGATGTGCTAATTAGACCATTTACAGTCACTGAATACCATTCATTTTCTCTAGACGTTCTTTGTCTTGATTGAATAGAAAAGCTCATCCAAAGATAAATGGCATACTTGAAATGGATTTATCTTGCAAGTCTAAAATTTTGATGATTTATTTAAACGTTTGGACAAAATAATGCCTGGGAGTGGGAAGAAATATTAATCCAAAAGATTAAATAACTTTCTTATATTTCTCATTACTTGCTATTATTTGTCTGTGAAAAGTACCCGAGACATTCATTACACCACTCAAGAATAAGTATTCAATCTAGCACCTAG
Organism: Margaritifera margaritifera; assembly: GCA_029931535.1. NCBI lineage: Eukaryota > Metazoa > Mollusca > Bivalvia > Unionida > Margaritiferidae > Margaritifera > Margaritifera margaritifera. The sequence continues at coordinate 1,711,117 of JAQPZY010001562.1, read as the reverse complement.
TTTAGTGATCCTTTAATATAGAATATTATTTATCAAAATAAAATTGTAATTTAGTCTATAGCAGTTAGGCAACTTTGGGATCGCTTAAGAAAAACACTAGTAAAGTTGTTTTTTTTTATTATATACACTTTCACAATTCATATTGGCCTCTACATTGCATGTCATTAATTTACATTGGTTGACCAAAAATAAATTTAATATTGTGGTCTGTGAAAGTACCAATATCAACAGTACTGTAAGTTCATTAAGCCTTGAATGTGTACTTACAGTTGACATTGGGTCGTGTACTTCCGGCTGGATTGAACGACCCGGAAGTGACGAATGCTACTTCATCACCAACAACTCTAACATGAAATCATGGGAAGAAGCAGAAGCCACGTGCAAAAGGCAGCAAGGAGAAATGGTTAAGATAGATTCAGTGCAGGAAAAGGTAAGAAATCTAGCCAAAATATAGCTTCACGAGTAGCTCAAGATAAAGTGTGTGTATGCGTGCGGTTTGCGCCTCAGATAGTGAATTTTTGAAGCTTCTCAAGAAAGAAACTTTTAGTGGAACAACTCACTATATTTGTCCATCTTAAGGTCACACTAAGGCAGTTTCATAATTGATTTTTTGAAGGAACAAGCTCACTAAACATTTGCGTCGACTGTAGATTAAATAAAATCAAACCTATTTATCGTTGACTACTTGGAACGTCTTTTCTCCTCATCGTGATCTCTCAGATAGATTTTTCAGTTTTTGTCTAATTCATTTTGATTTGAAAATGACACAGCAGTTTAATACATGACATATTGTCATCAAACTGTGAGCTAACAGAATAATGGAAGCTACAGTTTCAAAAGCTTACAAATTTATTCCAGGATAAAAGCTGTGTTATAAGGTTGTATTAATATATTAGTAATACTAATAAAGTCGCAAAATGATCAAATTAATGTAATTTTTAATATTGTACTGATCTATGGTAATGAATATCGGTTTATAGAGCTCACTTAATGTTTATCATTCTTGGCCTCCGAAGCAATGGGGGTTGTTTAAAAAAAATAAATCGAACAATATAACCAGGAGAACTGTACTGAATCTATCCACCATTGCTTCCACGAATATTTATGATTCAAAATTTAAATAAGATACGATGGACATGCAAAACATTTCAAATCACTGTTGTTAGAATCAACATGAACTTAAGAAAATGCAAATTCACATCTTCTATATTAACGTCTTTCAGAAATAGATTGTTCAAAAACAGATCAACGTCTGCAAGATATTTGAGTATACATTCTAGTATTTCTGTACAGTGAAACTGTACAGTGAAACTATCTTAAACCATAAACCCGACTTCCTTACTAAAACCGTAATCCCAACTTTTTTACTTAAACTTTAAACCCGACTCTTTTACTTAAACCGTAAACCTGACTTATTACTTAAACCATAAACCCGACTTATTACTTAAACCGTAAACCCGACTTATTACTTAAGCCATAAACCCGACTTTCTCAGCACGCAAGCCATATAAACGTAATTTGTTCCCTGTAAAGGCCGTTCTAGTTTTTACAAAAACTCACAAAAAACACACTTGTACACACTGGCCACTTCTATCAAACGACCAAAATTGTTGGTGTCAAACGTGTCCAGTTTAGAATAGTTTTACTGTATTGAATTTCGTTGCAGAATTGGCTCAGCGCACAACTTCAAGCCTTAAACAAAGCATCCAGTAATCTGAATGCCTGGTGGACTTCTCTGAATAATATACCACGAACAGACAACCAGGACTACAGATGGACGGATGGAACAGCACTGGACGCTAATGTCTTGTATATAAAACAAACAAACATGAAAAACATACATACATACAACCAAACATACATACATACCCACCTACCTCTGTAAATACAGACAAATTAAAATCTATTCCCATTTTGTAACTAATTGCATATACACATGCACACATATGCATACATGTGTAACTGGGCTACATTATTTACACAGAAACTAAGGTTATAACCATTTTATGAATATTTTAATCCTTTCATTTTCTTCTGAAGTCATACAAAATTATATAAAAAAGTCTGTATGGTAACAAGACCTATTTATTTATCAATAATCGCAAAAATGATAACTCTGTATCAATTCCAGTATACTATACTCTTCGGTATTTCAAGAAAATCTGTGCGAAATGTTCTAGCTTCTTATCGTGTCAGAACAAAGTACAGAAGATACATTTACTGAAAGAAAAATTATTGCATTAAAAGACTCTTGAATTTGTTACTTAACAACCAAGGATACTTTTTAAGTGGGTGTGGAGGTAACTATGACCACACAGTATATAACTTTAGAGGTTACGAACTTTAAAGTATTTTTAAAATTATAAAGAAAAATCTTTTTTGAAAGTTCCTGCCTGTCGCTTTCTTTTTCCTTTATTTCATCAAAAGAAGCATTGTTCTCTTTAACAAGATCGCATTCCCTACCTAAACTACCTTAAGTTAAAGTACAAGACAGAATTGCTTTTAAAATATTCCTGAACTCAAGGATGTTTTTATTATTATTATTATTATTTTTAAAGAAAGTCATTCAAACACAGAAAAGTCTGAAGCATATGACTGACTTTGTATACGTATTTCTTTATTTTTTAATCCATGGTTTTCCATTTTTTCCCCAAAGGCAATGGAGACCCAATGAGCCCAGCAATGCTGGAGGCAATGAGCACTGTGGAACTCTGATTGTAGATCAGTTGAATGATCTAGACTGTGATGTCAAGCTTCCTTTTATTTGCGAATCTACAAAATGTATGTAAACTAATTAAAATAATCAAGATAAAATAAATTAAACTAAAAATGTAGAATCATTGTACATCTTGCTATACATCAATAATAATAATAATAATAATAATAATAATAATAATAATAATAATAATAATAATAATAATAGTAATACAATAATAATAATAATAATAATAATAATAATAATAATAATAATAATAACAACAACAATAATAATAATAATAATAATAATAACAACAACAATAATCAAAACAACTCACATAAATAAAACGAGAGATAGATAGATAGATAGATAGAATGAAAATGCATCGAATATATAACAAATACACAATAAATAAGGAAATAAACTTCATTGCAATTGATATAATGTTGTTTTTTGTTTACTTAATTCTTTAATTAAAGTTGCATCATATATAAATTTAAAATGATTTGATTTTACATACATCATAGTGACCAGCAAAGAGGACATAATTTTACATCTTTCAATACGAATACCTTTACAATCTTTATTTCAGTCTGGAAGTCCCCCGTTAATATACCGCAGTTAATGACGTTATCACCAACTACACCAAGTACATTGGCTCCTACGACAGGTAAATTGTACCGTATGATGCACACATACATTCATGCATACATACATACATACATACATACATACATACATACATACATACATACATACATACATACATTAAAAGCTAAAATTCATATTTTCCGAATAGCATTTGTATGCTTCTTCAGTTATACACATTCAAATCATAACTTATCAGATTTCTTCAATTTATTTTAAACTACAGGTATTTACATTTTACAGGTATATTGTAGAGAATTCATTAGAATAGTAGGTATGTATTTAAATGTTTAGTCTTATACTCCTGAAAGACGTTTACATTTTGGATCTTATTTTTATATTTTAGAGAATTCATATATTCTGTAACGATGATATCTTTAGGAGTATAGCCAATATTCAGCTAGGTTATTGTAAATCATATCGTATTAAATGATATTTCATAATATTAACAATTGAAAATATGTCATCCGTAAAAGCTTTCCCTTTTTTCCTGTTGGATACATAGAGTAAGAAGATTATCTTTAGCACATTCAATGACCGATTATTTCTCATGTTTCAGCTCGATATAATGTTCCTATACCGTCTGGCCTAGGGCCCGCTGTAGCTATGGGACAAAATGTATTTTCAAGTGAGTGTGATTCAGAGTTCACAAATGTATTAAATTTAACAAAGTCATTATTTCGTTTTTAGTCATTGTAAGAAATTAGACTGATAGTGTGACTGTCAAATCTATATGACTATATAGATTTTTTTTTAATTACATACCCATTTAATCTTACATATCAGATCTTGCCTTCGATACAGACTTTCAATCCGCCTTTCCATATCGCACACCCAGATTGGAACTATTTAAACTTTTTTAATGGCGTCCACGCATCGATACAATAAAATACAGTTTGTAACACTTTTTAGTTTTTATTTTATAAATCTCAATTTGTTTTTATTAAACTATTGAGAAAGCGTTAAAGAGGAAATATGTGATATGCAAAACCGCATTTTTGGAGGGTTTTCTACTGAGTTAGGGAAAAGTTATGGCGTATGAATACGTTTATGCCTAATGGCCTCGATGTATCCTTATGTCTATCAAACTCGCCCCCCCCCCCCCCCGACTAGGAATAAAACATTTATTTAGTTTGTATCATAGCTTTATCTCATCTAATATTCATACATGAAATTTCATTATTTTTTTTTGCAAACACGTGCTTATGAAAATTAGTAGTGGAATGTAACAAACTGAAAGGGTTCGCTACAGATATAATTCGACTATTTTAAATAATTTTCATCATTCATGTATTCGTTCTTTTTTTAAATTTTTTTTTTTTCACGACCATTACAAATGGATTAACCATGGCCACTCATTCTCATAATAATAATAAAAAAGATAGATCAAGTTGCTTCGGTTTTCAAATGCAAATTTGGGGCTAAATTCGTATTAATTAAACAAAGTATTAACTGTTATAGAGAGTAATGAATTAGGCATTTTAAGCGAAGCATGAAACGCGCATATTCATTAAAAATCAAAAGAGAATTAAAATTTTGGAGAAAAAATGTTTTTGGAAATCTGCTCTTCACAAAAGAATTAATTTAATTATTGCATACATTACAAAGTATAAAAATTACTTGTATTATCAGTATATTCATTTAAACAAAATTGTTTCTAATGTCATCATAACTTTCGCATTTTGCTCACAGCCGGATGTTACAACGTTACAAACTGCTCCAATATGAAATGGGGAGACTACCAATCATGTAACGGATGTGGATTCTACATGACATGCGCACCAAACGGAGCCTTCTTACGCCCATGTCCGTCAAATCTGAAGTATGACGATAACCTGGTGGCCTGTACAACCCAGTCATCCACCTGTCAAGGACCGTGAAAACAACCATTAAAGTTTAAAATTGTTGAATATTTATTGATTTGAAATTCAAATGAAATAAATAATTTCAGAGAAAGTTAGTCTTCTTCATGGCGTCTAATTATAATATATATCTTTATATCCATCTTCATGCATCAGAGTATTTCAAGAGTCAAATAAGTGTTAAAGGTGTCACATAAGTTCAAGACAATTCAGAGATGTAAAGTCATTATCTTGGAAAAAAATAGGACTATTATTTTCAAGTGTACTGAGTCGCGTTGTAAAGGAAAATTGAACTAAAGCAGTTAATAATCCGTGACTCACAAAATTATTCTGTATACTTATACTTTTTTTCTTTACACATCATCACCACCACCATTCCGTCTGCTCCTGTTTCTCCTTCTGCTACTACTACTATTGCTGCTGCTATTCTACTACTTATACCACCGCTTCCACTACTAAATGTATAGGTGCAGAGGGGCAAGATAATGTAAATAAATAGACACGACGAGTCCATTATGGATTGTTAATAAGTGCACTTCGTACACACAGGTGAGCACATACATTGCCTGAGCCAACTCGTGACACTCATGAACTTACCAATGATGTGGAATCAACCATTCAGTGCCAATGCGGTTAACACAATCAGACGAATAAGTTGCATTAATACATCGATAAAAAGAATTTCCGTTATTTTCAATAGTTCAGGACAGTTACTTTTTTGCACATTTATCTCGTTCTTATAATGCTCCAGATTGTGTCTTTGGCTAACAATGACTGTTTTCATTTGAAAAATGAAACGATTTTTATTCTCATTAACACGTTGCTTGTTCGGATTGATACATTAAAGATTTTTGGGGTAGGGTAGCATCACTACAAAGCGGTCCGATCCGACAGTCGTCAGAGCGTAACATCGTTTAAGCAACAAATTTTAACGACAGTGAGTTAACCTTTCAAGATTTTGCTTAATAATGTTGTTTATGTCTGCGTTCAAACGTGAATTCTGTGGCCTTGGCAAGTTTGCAGTCTAGTTTAGTAACAGACTATGTACCCAAATTTATATGATCACTTAATACGGATTGCAAGTAACACTCACCCATCCTCAATTTCTCCGTCGTTTTGAAACATGGTGATGGGCGTGGTGAGAATTAAAATCACTAATGAATTTTTTTTAGTATTATATTTAATTAAGAGTTTTACCATTAAGAAAAAAACTGTTACAGATTTCCTAGGGCGTAACAGATACGTGTAGACATCAGGAAAGATAAGATGAGCGCAGCCTGTACAGGATCCAATTCGTAGCCAGTGGGTCATAAATTTGAACATCTATGCCGACGGGCTGTTTCGAGTACCCTTGAGCAAGGTACCTTGCCTCAGTTCAGCTTATTAGAACTGTTGTTTGTGGCCAAACTATCTGATAACAGCTCCTGTTACTTTTGGAAATGAAAAGCCACGTTTAATAAAGATATTTATTTATTATGGGTGATGCTGAATATGGAATAGAAATATGTCATGTAAGCTTAGTCAATGAAAATTTGCATCATTCATGTGGAAAACCATTTTAAATAAGTTATACTTGAGACGACCTACTTGTTGTTGTTTGATGTTTCTTTTAAGCATTTTTGATGGCTCCTTGGTCTTCCACATTGCTTACATAAAATGTACACTGTCGACATATTTTAAGATCTGTTCATCGTGTGTGTGTGTGTGAGAGAGAGAGAGAGAGAGAGAGAGAGAGAGAGAGAGAGAGAGAGAGAGAGAAGAAGAAGAAGAAGTCGAAGAAGAAGACGAAGAAGTCGAAGAAGAAGGAAAAGAAAGTTAATTAGGCCTAAATATGAAAATGTACCATACGTAAGGGCAGACATATTTCATAAATCGGCAGACGTATTTCATAAATGGGCAAGAAAGAGTTTCAAGAGGTGATATTGTTATATATATATATATATATATATATATATATATATATATATGTGTGTGTGTGTGTGTGTATGTGTCTGTGTGTTGTTTGACTTAGTGTCTATAATATCGTTTTTCAACTCTCCTCTTTGGGTCTCTCTCATCTACTCTTTCCTCTCCCTCCTGTCTTTCAGCTCCTTGCTGTCTGATGTTCTCCCCCTGGTTAGCCGAAATTCTTCCATGCCGGTCTTTTTTTTCTGAAACATTTTTGTTTCTTCTCTGACGTCCTCTGCAACTTCTTTTGATGCCCTGGCTGAGTCTTAAAGCATCCACCGTCATTCACATCGTCCTGTTCAGACCGGAGATGACACTACCAAGTTTAGTTATATTAAATTGTCAATGGCATACGTATCCATAACCACGAATATAAAATAGCTTGACAGCCACGAAATAATTTGACGGAAATAATTTCAAAAGTCGTGCAATTCAAATACGGGATGTGTAAAACAATTTACATTCACACAAATTTAAAGAGGCAGACATTACTGCAGTTACAGTATTCAGCAACAACAACGGAAAAAAACACAAAAATGTAATAAAGTATTATGTAGAAGTTTGGTGGCAGCCAGCCATGGGGAGTATGTTATATAGACTATACATTTATCCCTCACCCAAAAAAAGTGTACACCAGAGTAGCAACGTTTCTCTTTCGAAGTGTATTACTCAGAAGTTATCGTATCTCCATTATTCAGAACCAAACAGACATAAAAAGGGCATATTCGAGTGTCTCCTAGAATGGATATTTAGTTTGAAATATTACAACTATAAGAAAAAAGATGAAATGGAAATTTGCTATGACAACGAGGTTTTTTGATAAATAAGTACTGGAAGGCCGCTGTTCCTCTGAAATACATATTAGACTCTTACTAAAAGATAATGTTGATAAGATAACTCCCGTGTCTTAACATGTATAAAGATGCTGTCATTCGGCCTTTTAAAGGTGATTAAACTTCATTTATATGCACTCAAAATGAATAAATAATGACACGAAACACAGAGAAATATTCACACTGAATGACGATATCAGGAGTTTTTTGTTCACACAAAAGAAATAAAATTACCCGGTATATGACAACGACAAAAAATACATGTACAATGCATACGGGGCTAAAAAAAATTCTAACTAAGGACAGTACATAAAGGTCGTGTGAATACGTCAGCAAATATTGCACAGGCATGTAAGCATTACAAAAACAATATATATTTGAAAATGTAACTTTAAATCAAAGACATAGTTCATTGCATTTACAATAAAGACACAGAGATTTATTCGAAACAGATTTATTAATAAAACAGCTTGACGTAACATCAGCAAGTCAGAAATGTAGTAAAAGCAGACTTGATTGGGGCTGGAATAAGCCGAATGCATTTGGAATTCTATAGACGCTATGGACAATCGTTGAATTGACCCAATAATACACAAACTACAGATGTGAACCAGAAAAGAAACATACCCATTTCTAAGTATATGTCAAAAATATATAAATTCCCTATTTTTCCCTATTTTCAGGGTCAAAACACCACCTGGGCGCATTTAGGCATCTGCAACGAATTACATTATCAAAGGTAACTTTAATGGAGCTAAAGTATCATCTATTGCAAAAACTGTAAGGACTTAAAAATTCAACTTCAAAATGCTAAATATTAGCTCTGGAAAGTTCCTATACCTCTGGAAATAACAGTATGATTCATAGTGAACATTGATATTTTTAAGATAAATCATTTTCATTTACAGGAAGAACTGATTCTATTTAAAAAATTCTGTTAATGTTATCAAGCATTCTCCTGTAGAATCCAGGGATAGCACTTTGCGCTCTGTTTGGTGTATATTTGTAATTCTCTCTCTCACACACACACACTCTCCCTCTCTCTCTCTCTCTCTCTCTCTCTCTCTCTCTCTCTCTCTCTCTATATATATATATATATATATATATATATATATATATATATATATATATATGGCTAGATAGACAGATAGATAGATTTAATATTATAATATCTGCAATTCAAAACTAATTTGAAAGCACACTCGTTAAAGCCACTGAGCATGAGGATTTGAGAAATAAGACGTGATTGGCATTCTATAGACGCCAAGGAGGATCGTGGATACAGACAATACTAAACCAAACCTAAAGGTGTGATTCTGCAAACAAACGTATAATTTGCAAGTGTACCATTCCGAAGTCATCAAATCGCGATTTTCAGATGCAAACAGATAGCGAAGCAAGGGCACTAATGCATCAGCCCAGAAACACATCCTCGATAGGTTCATCAAATGGCGGTTGAACATCCTCCATTCCAAATGTTTGTAACTGACTTTAAAAGTAGATGTCAAACTTTAAGTTTTTCATAAAAACAAGACGTTTTATTAATTGGCTTTAAACTACAGCTGTACTTCAGAAAATGTCGGTTTGATTTTAGATTAACCTCGAAAACGTTTTCAGATCTCTGTATTTTTACTAAATTCTTGTTGTTACTATGAGACCGTGCCTTCAATTTTTTACAACAGGCAATAAATTCTGGATGTCAGGGTTAATTTGGAAATAAGATATAAAAATCACGAACATAAAGTAAAATGCTAATACCCCTATTATAAAACACTTTGTACCATCATGATTAACCAGAAAGCCATAATTTAAAATGACCCGATAAATCTTGGAGAGTGTCCAATTTATTTTGAATAGACAAGGACTAGAAATATATAGAGAGAAAAAACCAAAATAAAATAAAAGAAATTTGAATTTATTGCATGCTACCAGCATATTTGAGACATTCTTTTTTTTACCTTATATCAGTTCTTCAGCAGTAAGTTTATTTAATAAAATAACAAAAACCTTGTAACTTATTATTCTCGCATAAATGAATATAAAGGGAAAAGAAAATGTTATCAATATGACCCAAGTTGAATTAATCTTTGCGAGGGGGCGAGAGGGGGGTTTGCAGCTGTAACCGAGGGCGTAAAAAGTGGGGGGTGGGGGTGGAGATTGGCTACTGACATAAAAACTGTTCTCTGTGGCAAAGTAGGGGCATCACTAAAGAACACTGCCCCTGGGCGCCTCGGTAGGAGCGCCACTAAGAACATTGCCCCCGGGCGCATCGAACCCTCGCGCAGCCACTGGTTCTTTTGCCCTACCACAAATGTGGAAAATATAATTGCCGTTAGTTTTGTTCGCCCTTGTATTCGTCACACATTGATTAAATTGTGTTAATTCACTTTCCCAACACCTATTGCTGTGGATTCATAACAAAAGGAAGTCAGTTTTACCTATATTTCACGCTTTGTTGACCTTGTAACGTTTTGTTTTTCAGTCAGTCGCCTGTGCATTGTTTATTGCTGGATCATGCAGCTTAGTTGTGTGGATGTATCTTCGTAGGTACATATGTAATACTCACCTATCAAACGATGGTCACAGTGACCTATAATTCTCGCTTCATTGACGTCGGTTATGTTTTACGTTTAAGTCAAATTGGTAGATATATCATAAATTATATAAGAGGTTAATGGTGGAGCCCTAAATTTCTATGAACATATTTCTAATATATTCCTTGTGTGTGTGTGTGTGTGTGTGTGTGTGTGTGTGTGTGTGTGTGTATTTTTAGAATTATATTATTGACAAATGAGAAATTTGCATTTAATTAGTTTCAGACTACTTGACCAATGTCAGCATATCTTGACCAGTGTCAGCATTTCTAGACCAATGTCAGTATTTCTTCAATCAACATAAGACATTTACAATAATGTCACACATATAAGACATTTACAATAATGTCACACATATAAGACATTTACAATAATGTCACACATATGAGACTACTTGACCAATGTCAGCATTTCTTCAAATAACATAAGACATTTACAATAATGTCACAGATATAAGATATTTACAATAATGTCACACATATAAGACACTCGAGAATATAATTTAAAAGTATTATGAATTGTAAAGTCTATGTCAGATGCCATTCTGTCGCAATCTTGTAATTTTTATTATTTTTAAATTTTCTTTATTAAATAGCTATATACGTTTCAGTTAGTAAATTAAGGGATATCATATTATTTTCTTAGAAAACAAACTCAGACTCGGATTTCTTTAAGCATGTTGAAATTTATCAGAAGTATTGAATATTTTATCCCTATACTTTGCAAACAGGAAAAGTAGGACCATATTGTTTTCTGACACATGTAAAATATACGTTAAACACTTGTGATCTAATATATGTGAAACATATACTGAACATCACACATGTTCAACATATTTAAGCCACGTAAGTCAAATATATGTTTGACATATATAAGCCACTAAGCTAAATATATATTAAGTACATGTTTGACATATATAAACCACGTAAGTTAAATATATATTAAGTACATGTTTGACATTTATAAGCCACCTAAGTTAAATGTATATTAAGTACATGTTTGACATATATAAACCACATATGTTAAATATATGTTTATTATATGTATTACATATACACATGGAAAACATGTGTGACCACACTTTTAACAAGTTTTACATTTAGGATTTCGGTACACGTTATTTGTTTCTATTCTTTGGCATATTCTAAGCAAAATGTATGTTCAATGTATGCCCTGTGTAACGTATCGACTCACCGGATTATTTAGTACTCAACATAAGCTAAACAACTCTTATAACGTTTTAAACACAGGTGGATCCAAACATATGTTTAATATACGTGGCTATTTTTCATGTGTAAATCGATGGTACGTCAATCACAAAATAGTATATGCATATTCAAAATAATATTATAAAGAACATGTGCAATACAAAGTTCCCAAAAGTCAAGATCTACCTTCGAGAATCACCCAAACCTGTGTCCCAGGCGGAAAACTATAAACTGGCCATTTCGCTCTAGTGTAAAAAATTTTGCAAATTAGTCCAGAAAATTGAATTAACTAAAATACTTTATAGCTTAAGATTATAACAAAATGTATTTTACATTTAGTACATTCATAACAATGTTTCAGTGCACAAATATACAGCATTAGCGTAGAACATATGAAAATATAAAATGATAGACACAGGCTGTAACGAAAGTTGCTTCCTCTTATCTATCTATCTATCTATCTATCTCTCTCTCTCTCTCTCTATATATATATATATATATATATATATATATATATATAGAGAGAGAGAGAGAGAGAGAGAGAGAGAGAGAGAGAGAGAGAGAGAAAGAGAAAGAGAGAGAGAGAGGAAACAAGCAAATACAAAGCACGGTGCAGAAAGTTTGAGAAACTTGGCAAGCGCTTTCGAGATCTATGGATCCTATTTTCAAGGCGAACGACACAAAGAAAGTACTGTTGCGTTATTGAAGCCATAATCAAAGGATATAATCATAATAAATTCTTATAAACGCAAGAAACTGTATACTCTGAACTATTGCCATTTTGACAAATCAGGTATTTCTATTTGGAAAGAATACTTTTGCATTAAATTGCCCACATGTGACCAATATGAAAGACTGAAGCAAACGAATGCAACACGATATGGTAAAAAATGCCAATGCATAACCACCAAAAATATTGTTACGGATAATATTCGTTGTACTGTTATAATGCAAAGAATACAGTTAATGCGCTTCCAAAATTAAGAATGAGATGATATATATGCATTTATTAGCGTTTCAAGGCACATCGGCACAATAATGGCTACATGGTGCCAATTAATAATGAAGTTCCAAAAATGTAAAAACCAAGAATTGAATAAAAACCCTAGGAAGGTAAACCTTTTCAACTAAATATAAACATGTAGAGGGAAATGGGTTTCTAAAGTGCTTCAAAAATTAAGAATGAGATTTTATGTATGTATGTATGTATGTATGTATGTATGTATGTATGTATGTATGTATGTATGACTATATGGTATGACATTTCTTAAGATGGCACCATCAAGTCATTATTGTGCTGAGGTGCCTTTAAACGCAAATACATGTATACATATATACATATCATCTCATTATTAATTTTGTCTGCAATTCTTGGTTTATTAATTTTTGGAACTTTACTATAACGCTAATACATACATACATACATACATACATACATACATACATACATACATACATACATACATACATACATACATACATACATACATACATACATACATACATACATACATACATACATACATACACACATACATACATACATACATACATACATACATACATACATATCATCTCATTCTTAGTTTTTGAAGTGCGTTATCTTTACTCTTTGGATTGTAACTGTACACTAAATATTATCCGGGACAAATTTTGGATGGTCGTGCATTGGCATTATTGCTATATCATATTACATTCCTTTGTTTCAGTTATTAAAATAGGTCACATGTGGACAAGTTAAAGCAAAAGTGTTCTTGCCAATTGAAAAAAACTATTTGCCAAAATATAAATAGTTCAAAGTATACATTTCCCTGCCTTTTTAACAATTGATTTGGATTATATTCTTTGAACTTGGTTTCAATAACAGTATGTACATAAATATTTTGTTTACGTTTTTGTGTTTGTAATTGTTATTTGTTTGTGTCATTAGCCTTGAAAAAAGAAATCATTTTTTTTCAGACTTGCTTTGTCACGTTTATTTCCTCTGTAATTTTTCCTTGACAAAAACCATTTCCCAAATATCCGATGCATTTGGAAAGATTGCTATTTGGTATATAATTTGGAACACACACACACACAGATATATATATATATATATATATATATATATATATATATATATATATATATATATATATATATATATATATATAAACTGTTGTGTCATTCATCACAGACCACATTCCTGTTTTGTTTATCCGTCATTCTCATTAGTTTGTTAATAATCTCATTTAAACTGATTATGTATGTTTACAATCTCAGATTTGTTTCTCCTAAGGGCTCAACCTTGACGGATATCCTATCCACTCAATTGTCTGTGTTTGTCCGAAGAAACTAATACTTGAACCCCATGAAATGTCACGTCACCCGGCCTACTAGAACTGCACCCAGTTAACCGCTTACCTTATTGACAGAATTTCAAGAAAACTTTGAGAGTGGAAAAAATTCGGGTATAAAATTCTTCTTCAGGTCGTCATTGGAATGTCTTATCTAGATCTTATGTCAGTTGTTACTTTTTGGGATTAAAATACAGTAAAATCTACTTTTTCATTTTCATCCGGTTTTTTGTCGCTCATTCCATCGGCTTTTAGTATAAAATCTTGGCTGGATAGCAACAAGAGGTTTGTCTGACGGAATTCGACATGGAGATTACACGTTATGTTATACCGGCAGGTAAGTCTCAATAGAACATCTTCTATCAAACAATCATATGGAAATATTAAGCATATAAGAAACTATATGTATCGATAAACATAGCATAAACGACTTTAAAGAAAAACAACAAGCGATTAAAGGTCTTTACATCCAATGTAATCTGTGAAATCTGTTGAAAACAAAAACTGTCACAATAAATATTTGTTCTAATAATCTACCATCTTCTCTGTAAATTTTCTGCCTCTTTTTTCTTACATTTATCCGAATATATAAGTATGTTTTGACATGCACGGCTATATAAATTTACTGTGATGAACACATACTCATAACAGAAAAAAATATATATTGTTTCGAACAGAATGGACAATATGATCCATAGTATTAACTAATGATGATTTATGGCTAGTGTTGACGTAGATGATTCCATCCTGTAGAAGTTTTCATAATATTTAAAAAAAAATGTAAGCATTGAAAATAAAGCGTACAGATGTTTATTTTTTTTAAAAATCGTATTTAATTGCATCACTACGGCACATTTTGACATACTTGTGACACATAACAGTGTCACATGGTAATGACATCGACAAACACGGTAATTGAGGATTTATATATATATATATATATATATATATATATATATATATATATATATATATATATATATATATATATATATATATATTCAACACGATTAACACATTTAAAATCTAATGGACATTCCTATTCCTTATTATATTAGATCCTGCACCAACAGATATTTCAATCCCTAAAATTTGAAGTCGAGATAATAAAAGTGCTAAGAAACTGAGAAGTAGTTGCTTTTTCATGAATATCTTGTGTGTATAGGTTTAATAAAAAAAACACTTTATTGTCGTTAATGTGAAATATAAATAATATGCTTGTTTTTCTAGGGGTAATAATCAAATTATTTGATAATTATTCTGTGTTCAATTACCATTCTAAAAGAAGTGTACCTAGTATCAGGAATAATAACAGGAATTTGTGTTTGGGACAGGTCAAAAATGTCTTGCATGTGAAACGCCATACTTATCTCTATACCAGGCATATATATCATACAGCTCTTGTTTTGAGTTTTGACCAATCACAAAAGACGTTACTTTTGAAACGTCATTTCTGATTGTCTGATAGCGGAATCTCTATCTTATATTATTTTTTATTTTTTATTATCAAATCCTCTAAAGCATATATTTCTTGCATTTCATGTTAGTGGTACTGTACATTTTCAAGTAAAAAGTTCAAAGAAGTGGATTTAATTAGGCAGACAAATAACAATAGTAAGAGATTGCTTTGTTTGGATACAAGTTGGTTACAAGGAAATTTAGATTGAATAACTTTTCGCTACTATCAAACAAGAATACAATTCAATAAGCATATTATTAGACAAGTTGCTTAACTCAGTATCTTTACAGATTTATCAAGGAGAAGAATAAGTGACATTTATTCCAAATAGCATAAATAAAATACACATAAACCTTGCCAAATCGGGCTATTTTAAATGCTTTTTTTTCTTTGGTAACTAATAACTGGGACAAGCTTTTGACCCAATCATATGAAATGTTCGATTCCATAATAAATGATAGATCATACTTCATGAAATTGTACATATTGTAAAATTAGTGTAACTTATAAATCTCCTTGAACGTTGTGACCGTTAACATTATATAAGAATTTTTTTTTGTCTGGCTTTAATTTTAAAATTAGAATAAATGAAATAAACAATACCCGACATGGATTTAGTATTAGATTGTGTTGCTAGAATTGTTATTAATCATTATTCTTCTCTAACCTGGGGGTGGGGGGGGGGGAGGAACTTTGGACCAAAAATGTTACTTGGCTAAATTACGCCGAAAACGTTAGACTTTGTCATTCAGAGAATTCGGCAATGAAATTGAATGAGTTTTATGCATGTCCTCTGGCGAGAAGCTCTAGATAGATCGATAGAAAGATGGAGAAATTGGTAGTTAAACAGGATTTATATTGACTATCTATAAATAAGTCACTGTACTAAGTTCTATTTTTCCGCATGTTTGAAAAAATTGAAAGAGAGATTGATTCAGCCAATTACTATCATGAATAAAAAGAGAGATCGATGCAGTCAATCATTATCATAAATGAAAAGAGAGATTGATTCAGCCAATCACTATCATGAATGAAAAGAGAGATCGATTCAGCCAATCACTATCATGAATAAAAAGAGAGATCGATTCAGCCAATCACTATCATGAATAAAAAGAGAGATCGATTCAGCCAATCACTATCATGAATAAAAAGATAGATTGATTCAGCCAATCACTATCATGTATAAAAAGAGAGATCGATTCAGCCAATCACTATCATGAATAAAAAGAGAGATCGATTCAGTCAATCACTATCATGCATAAAAAGAGAGATCGATTCAGCCAATCATTATCATGAATAAAATGAGAGATCGATTCAGCCAATCACTATCATGAATAAAAAGATAGATCGATTCAGCCAATGACTATCTTGAATAAAATGGCATTCTTAGCACTATTATTACAGCTAAATATGAAGATAACACCTTCTATATCCTCTTTTGTTTTTTTGCAGTACTTCTTGTTATTGGATTTACGGAGGGTAAGTCAAAAGTCCCTTGTTCTCCCTTAAAATACAGAATTTTGAGGCTACCTTGCTCGTTTGCAGGACATAATTCCTTCTGCAAAATATTGTTGTTCTTTCTTATTATTTGGTATTGTTTTGCTTTGGTTTTCTTCGTTTTTATTTCTTAATGTAAAACAAAAAATTGAGAAACAAATAAATCGTCAAAGAAAGAAAGATATAAAAGCGATCTACAATACCTATTTGAGTACCTGCACAGTGGCTTCAAGGTAACAAGACTTAAGATAACATTAATTTGCTGATATTCTAAATAAATGTAGCTTTATTTTCTTACACAGTTAAAGACAGTGTTGTACTATTTCTGTCATTCTCATGAACATTTTATTTCATAAATAAATGCGTATATTGCTTACTATGTTGATATAGTTTATAAATGTAAAACCAAATTTTGAAAAAAATATTTGATACACGGATCATGTTAAATATGTGACAAAAAAACCCCCCATCTCTTTGCTCTTCCAATGTTTTTCAATGACGACTTTGTATGTAACATACATAAGTAAATGTGCATTAAGTCATCCCAATAAAAATGGGAAGGGCGTCCTTCTTCTGATGCAGAGTACCTTCTTTTCTATTGATAGTAATCTTGAATAGTTTTCATTTTTAATAAACCCTTCACGTATTTCCCTAGGAATTCAGATTAAACTATGTGAGATCGATCCACCCAAAACAATTCAATGCATAGGAGGACAGGTTCTACAAATATCCAACGTAATTTTCGGTCGAACATTGCCAGCAACTGAGTGTAATCCTTACCAAGTGCCCATTAGCAACTTTAACTGCAATGGCGGTGCACCCTCTTACCAAGCTGTGTCCTCCATGTGCGACGGTAAAATGGCTTGCACTCTGCAAGCCGATGTTAACCTGCTTGGTGGTGATCCGTGTGCCAAAACACCGAAACATTTGGTGGTAGATTACCAATGTATAACGCCAACGCAACCAACAACACCAACAACGCCAACAACCATGACAACAACCACAACGGTCCCGACAACGGCGACAACTACTACTACACCGTCGACAACACCAACCTCAACTCCAACAACACCAACAACGCAGACGACAATTACAACAACACAACCAACAACGCAGACGACACCAACAACTGTGAAGACTACTATAACAACAACCCAACCATCGCCCACTAGCAGTAAGTATGGTTAAATATGTCTGCACACATTTGTATTTTTAATTGCTGCTAATTATTCAGTCTCTCCAGCTGAGAAGGAAGAAACGATTATTTAAAAAAACAAACTGGAAATGGTTTTTGCAAATTCCAAATTTCATATGAACAAATTCCCCAAGAAACAATGCAACTATTTTCATCATGAGTAAAAAAAAATTGAATATGATATAGTAACATTACGTATTCACGCAATATCCTTACAGTGGCGTAGCGAGGCAAAGTGCCACCTAGCGGGCCAACTACCAAAATTACGCCCCCACTCCATTCGTATTATTTATGATATATACGGTACTCTTACTACATTGCCGCCCCTAGCAAGTGCCGCCCTCTGCGCCCCGCCCCCCCCCCCCTGCGCCACTGTATCCTAATAAACGTTTTACTATTAATGTGGTATTGATGAGACTTAAAATAAACATCAGAATACCAATCATCACTAGAGTACTGTAAAGCAGGGAATACTCGAACAAGTCTATCTCATAGCTCATCTGAATTTCATTTCAAGGCTTGTGTTTAAAAAGCTTGAATTTAGCTAATAAAAGACAATATATGAAACACCTATGGTCATAGTCATTGGCACAAAGATGAGATCGAAAATCGAATTTAAACTGTGCAGTCTACGCCAGGGGTGTCAAACATACGGCCCGCCAGACTCATTATTTATTATTATTATTTATTTATTATTATTATTATTATTTATATCAAATATGGCCCGCCATAGCAAATGAGTTTGACACCCCTGGTCTATGCCGTTACCATGTCATGAACGCTACATCATGAATACATAAGAGTTCTACGAGATGGTCAATATTACATTGAAATCCTCAGTCATCGATGTTTACTTAGTCAATGAGATAAATATGGATTAACAACTGTTTTCTTTCGTGTAAAATGTCAAATAAGGGAGTCGCGGAATTTTGATATATACATTCTAGTCAAAGATACAAATTGGAAGTATTACTACCGTTTGGAATGGAGCACAGCGTTAGTCTCTGCGTCGACGGGAAATATCATCTTCTCAATGGTATTGTCTGTTTCCAAAACTAGCTAAGTCAAAATCAAAGTCAAATCGCACTTTGAAGTAAATAGTACATTTCCATGTAGTGGTCGTGTAGCAGCGATAGCCAACATACTAGTAAATACATTCAGACTCGATAGTTAATTTTAACATAGGCACATATCACTTGTGATCAGTCGTGGACATTGTGAATCACACTTTTCTGTAAAGCGTTGTACTCAACAGGTGAGCGGTGAGGGTCGCCTAGAGTTGTCAATTTCACGTTTAACAAAAGCAACCGCCGCTAAGCTGAATCCGAAACGGTAAATACCCTCTTTCTGTAGAAGTGGGGTATATAGGAATCCTTGTGTCCGTCCGTCCGTCATTCAGTCCAGCGCACAATCATGTGAACGCAACTAGCCCCCGCAATTTTTTATGGATTAGCATGAAACTTGGTAAATATTATGCTCATGACCTGAAGATGCGCATTTCGACAAATCACTATACTCCATCAATTTTGTAAGAGTTATTGCCCTTCTTGTCTTGCAGTTGAATGTAATGCATGACAAAATATCATGAACGCAACAAGTCTCAGATTTTTTTTCAAATGAATCATTGTGAAACTTGTTAAATGTTATCATCATCATCTGAAGATGCGCACATCGACAAATCACTTTCCTCCCACAATTTGTTTTTAAAAGGGTATTGCCGTTTTTGTCTTGTAGCTGAATACAGTATATGATAGAACCCTGTGAACACAATTAGACTCAAAGTCATTAATGGATCCTTTAAAACTTGGTGCATATAGTAGTCATCATCTTATGACGTGCATGTCGAGACATAACGGTGCTTCTGTGATTTTTGTTGGAGTTACTGTCTTTTTTGAGTTGCAACTGGTTGTAGTGTATTTGACAGAATCTTGTGAACACAACTTGTGTCATAGATTTCAATGGATTACCATGAAACTTGGGGAAAGGTATAATCATGTGGTTATCGACAAATTACTGTCCACTTGCAATTTTTGTTAGAGATATTGTCCTCTTTTCTTGCAGCTGATTGCAGTGTATGATATAATCTTATGAAAGCAGCTGTCCCGCAGTTTTGTATATATCGCTGTGAAACCTGGTACATATTATGGTCATCATCCAAATTGTGCATATCGACAAATCACAGTGTCCCTCCGATTTTTGTTGGAGTTCTTGCTCTTTTTTTATTGGGAGCTGGATGTAGTGTATGTGACACGATCTTGTAAACGCACCTAGTCTAATAGTTTTCAATGGATTGTCATTAAACTTTGTACATGCTCTTGGTCATCATCTGAAAATGTTCATATCGACAAATCACAGTGTTCTCACAATTTATGTTGGAGTTATTTCCCTTTTGTCCTGCAACTGAATGCAATATATAAGACAGAATCTTGTGAAGGCAACTCATCCTGCATTTTTAAAAAATGGATTGCCATGTAATTTGGCACATATTATGGTCATCATCTGAAGATGCTCATATTGAGAAATTTTTATTCTTCCGTGATTCTTGTAAGAGTTATTGGAATCTTTTTACTTCGACTTGGATGGAATATATGACCCAATTTTGTGAATGCAACTACTCATGCAGTTTTCAGTTGATTACCGTGAAACTCAGTACATATTATGGTCATTATCAGAAGATATACATGCTGACCAGTCATTATACTCAGACAAGTTTTAGAGGAGTTATTAACCTTATGTTTAACTACAGACTCATCTCATTCATCGGGGTAGGGGTATGATGTAGGGAAGGCGGGGATATATATATACTTGAGCAAATTGCTGATTATTCCTCTAGTTTGACTTCATTTATTCTTTGATTGGTCTTTAATGCGCATATCTTAATGCGCATATCTTTTAAGGCCATCATGACATCTGTAAAATAAAACGATGAAAGTCTGCGAAAAATAATAGCACGTTAAAAAAAAACGTATGTAGTATAGTCTATTACGTAAAAAAATTGAAACCACATGTCAATAACTTGTTAAATTTCTATCGATTACAACACCTTAAGTTTACGGTAGAAATGAGAAGTCTTGTAAGGAGCGAATCACAATGCACAATGGGTTAAATAATATGGCCGCTTTGTCTTGAAGTAGCAGTGTTCTTCCCAAAATATTTCAAACAACAGCTGTACCTTAAGGAACGACAACATAACGTATTGCAGAACAAATGCACCACAAGACGATTAAAAATACAGAACAAAATTTTGATCATATTGTTATAAGATAAATATAGTTTGAAAGTCATCGCCATTATCATCATCACCAGCAGTTTCATCATCATCAATTGTATTATTATTATTATTATTATTATAGTAGTAGTAGTATCATCATCTTCTTCTTATTATTATTATTATTATTATTATCATCGTCATCATCATCATCATCTGCTTTATCAATGGTATTTTCGTGTATGAGTGATCCTGCCCGCTCTTTTCTCTTATGCTTCTGTGCAGTTCAGCTTAATGATTCGCATCACCTCTATTGCTACCATCCATTCAAATTTCAACTTTCAATTAAGAAAATAAGTCATATATATATATATATATATATATATATATATATATATATATATATATATATAGAGAGAGAGAGAGAGAGAGAGAGAGAGAGAGAGAGAGATAGATAGATAGATAGACACACACACACACACAAATAGGTCTGACTAGTACGAATAATATAGTTTCAGTCTGCACAATAATTACATAATTTTTGTTTCCAGGTCAGCACAAAGTGATCTGTGAGCAGCAATTCGAGACAATTCGATGCATTCCTGGGTACGAGCTTGACATCGATACCGTGTTTTATGGCCGAGTTCAAACGAACCTGTGCAACCCCTTTAATGTTACAATAGCAAATACTAACTGTACGTCTACTAATATAAGCACGAACAGCGTCAAATCCATATGCAATCACCAGAGTTCATGCTTACTTACAGCGGACAACCATTTCTTACAGGAGGATCCCTGCCCGAATGTCCCGAAATACCTAGAGGTAATCAAATTTAAGTGGTGATATAAATTCTTCTGAAATGTATGTCATGAAGATGTAAGTGATCAGGACAACAAAATCAAATAACGAATCCAATCACTATCACGCTTTCGTTCATAAGCTGCCCTGAAAGATCAATGCGTGTATTGGATAAGCGAACTAAACCGATGATACACGAGAATGACTTGGCACAGGATATAATCAATCAGAACATCCTCAGCCTTTTTTCCGTCAAGTCGGGAAAAAACCTAGGATGTAATTCGCCGCCATTGAGAACTCTATTTGGAACTACTTTTGCTCACAAGGCACAGTATTGCGGCTGAAGGTGACAAAGTCACAATTGAAACATTGTTTTTTCAGTTGCAACATATGTGGGGCACTAAGATTGAGGTGAATCACCAAAACCATCAAATGTATGTGTATTTCTACGACTACATCCTATGTTTCTCAACTCGACGGAAATTGCCGAGCGATGTTCCGATTGAAGATATATTTTGTGCGAGGCAGTCAGCAGTAAATAGTTTTAGACCCATCGATTGGCATTAACACCTTCGTAAGAAAAGATTTATAACTAATTACACATATACGAGAGCTGATGTTTCGAGAAATCGCGAAAAAATGAGTCTTATTTTGACATCCTGTTCATAACAAGATCAATATATAACGAGCTAATTTTTTGCTGTCCCCTTTGCTTCGTTACATGCGAAGTTTACTGTATATAGAAATGCTCGAGTTTTTAAAGCTAGTAATGGTAACCGTTTTGTTTATAAACAACAGTACTAGCATACTATTGCGACCAAGAGATATTCAGGCAGGATGTAATATACGATATAGTAAACCTAGATAATAAATTTGGAGGCATGAACATTGGCTAAAGTTTGCTCTTGCGGATAGGCAAAACGTATGTATGGGGAAAAAGGTTCAAGCGGTAGATGCAGGGTTCTGAAGTTGAATTAATTCAACTGGCCAGAACATCATAAATCTGTCACTTACAAATGTAACTAATCTTAGATTATATCGTATTCTCAACCCTTGTTTTATTTTTCTCAGGTAACGTATCATTGTAACCTGATGACCACAACGCACACAACAATGGCATCAACTTCGACTAGTATGAGCACAAGTTCAACGTCGACGTCTTCAACAACATCTACAACACAGACAACATCAACTACGACAACGACTCCTACAACAAGCACCACGCCCACCACAACACCAACTACAACAACTACAACTCCTACAACAACCACAACGCCAACTACAACTTCAACCACCACAACACCAACCACAACTGCAAGCACCACAACACCAACCACCACAACAACCACACCTACTTCAACTACTATGACAACAACGCCAACTTCAACCACTACACCCACTACCACTACACCAACTACAACAACATCAACAACAACAACCAGCACAACTCAGTCAACTCCGACATCAACAAGATCAACTCCAACATCGACGGCGACTTCGACACCGACGTCAACTATAACTACAACTACTACAATGTCAACGTCTACCCTTCTCACCGTCGGACCCTGGGTAGCGCCTCTCAACGTTCCTGCAGGTAAAGATAGTAATGTAAATTATGAGATAATTGTGCGATTGAAATTAATGCGATAAACGATGTTGTGACGTATCCCATAACTTTAAATTTGCATTTTTTAAAAACTTTGTATTAATTCATACCAAATTATAGTACATATTATTAATTCAGTTCAATGACAGTTTAAGGATGTATAATACATTCCAACTCATTCTTCAGAAGCTTGCTTTATTTTACAGACGCATTAATTTCCGAATTCACATTATCGTTTCTATTGAGCCTGCTCTTATAAGCGAAAGTTCCTAATACGAGCTTCAAGCACTTTTGAGCGTTTTTTTTTAAAAAAAAGGACATTTCATGTAAAAACATTAAAGTTTTTTGATCATCTTTTGCTATTTTCTGTTTATGTTTGTTTTTTAATTGGTTGTATTTTTATCATATTGTTGCTTAAACCAAGAAAGTATTTTTTGCATAAGAAAAATGTACATATTGATAAATGTTTAATTTTTTTTACCGTAGATATAATGTTACAAATAGTTTTTCAAAGACATGGAGAAATGTGTAATACATGTTGAAAAATAATTAGCATTTTAAGATAACGCACAGCGTGTGGACTACCTTTAATAATACAATGTAAACATCATCGAAGATAACAGTAAAAAGATTAAATTTTCCTCATTTGCATCAGTTACAGATACAAAGAAATGGGAAAGTGCTTGGGAGTATTCTGATGGCATTGGAAACTTATTTTTACTTAGCTTGTTTATAAAATTAGTTTGTTCAAGTCAATCTGTAGCTTTTGTATAGGTCCATACAACAGTGGTGGCTGATACGTTATCCGGTGAAAACGTGATGGCGGACCTGGTGTTGTACTAAAAACCTTGTCACAGGTTTAGAATAGCACCTGAATCTAATTTAAGCTACACTAATTCCAAATATAAGAATGACAAATTGCAAAGAATGATACAAATTGCACAACATCAAGTGCGCCCTGTTTGGATACGATAAAAAGGGTACAAACTATCAGCATCATGCATTATAATACATAAACCAACATGTTGGATGTCACTGTGTCTCTGTATTCTTTCAGGCGCTCAGGTTTGCCATGAATACCTGATCTCTGGACCCAACGGGATTCCTGATTCCAGCTTAACGGCATCCTCTCAGTGGAATTCCCATCTCCCCTATGATCACAATGGACCCGAAAGAGCCCGCCTCTTTTCCCTTGCAAATGATTTCGGCAATGGAACATACTACCGGGGAGCATGGTCTGCTGGCGTAAATGATAAAAATCAATACGTCCAGGTATATCTTCATTCGTATGCATCATTTTTTGTGAATTTTGTTTTCATGTTCCTAAACCTCTATGTGGTTCGGTTTTAATGGATCATGGTCAAGGAAATTGTCTATGACTGTGTCCTCCCTCTCTGATCAGATATAGACAATATTTGGTAAAGTTATAGAACGTTTTAAGTCAGAACAAAAGTAAACTTCATAGCGGGATATATCGCGGTACCACAATTTCAAGCTTTTTATCGTATGACGTTCCTTTTCGAGGTAGTTTTTCTTTTTGCATTGTTCTTCGTAGCTCATCATTCCCTTCATTTATATTAACATAAGAAAAATTGATCTCGTACATAGTGAACATAAAAAACCGCGAAAATTACCCGCTAACCAGAAGTACGTTTCTTGTCTCTTGTGCAATTCCTCCGCCGTCACGGCACAAATATCTAATTCCACAGGCGAGACAAACGTCTACATTCTTGGTCTTGTAAGAACACACTTGCAAATGTTCATCATATTGTTCACCAGATACTCTGTGTGTGTGTGTGTGTGTGTGTGTGTGTGTGTGTGTGTGTGTGTGTTACACTTTTTGGAGGCGAGGGGAGGGGTTAATTCTAATAAAATATATAAGACTAATTGCGTTGAAACATTTCGAAAATTTTCACATTGTAGGAAATTATTCATCCGAAGATGTACGAACTATATAATTTTATGTTCAATAATGCTTGAGTTTTTGTATTTCAGGCAGAATTCAGGAGTCCATGTCTCATACGAGGAATCGTGACGCAGGGCCGCCATGTCAATCCCAACACCCTTTGTTGTCACCAGAGGGTCACCCAGTACAACGTCCTGTATAGTAATGATGGAAATAACTGGGAAACCATTAAGGACGATCAAGGAAAAGACAAGGTAGATGTTTTGTTTTTTTTTGTTTTGTTTTTTATTTGCATGGAAGAAGTAGGACACATGCACTAATAATATCGGTAAGCAGTCGACAAATGACAGATTTTGACCATACTTATTGATAAACATTTATCTTCATAGCGTCAAGGTTATGGGTCAACATGACCCACTGATATGACACTAGGACAACAAACTGAAACCCTGGAAAATAATTAAATATATTTTAAGTTGTTGGATTAGCTTTAATAAGATATAATCTGTAAATTGGCAAAACATTTTGACTATAAGCCAATAAAATTGATTTGAGTGTCTTTTATTTGAATTCATGTTTTCTGTTGCTCAGTACTTGGCAGTAAATTAAGAAGAGTCAAACAGTTTCTTTTAAAAACGTATCTCATATCTGAAAATGTTTTTAAAAAAGTTTCTGGACAATCAGTCGTGTTAATAATAATGACAATGTTTTAAAAATTATATGCATGTATTTAAATAAATAATAAAACACCAATAATAGTATGTGCCAGTGGTACGACCCTATAAAGGTTTATGTATTAGAAACTAGTTGTTTCTTTTTTCCATTTCACGAGACAGTTACTTGTCTTTCTGAATTCTTTGTGAGTGCATATAGTAATTAAAACCTGAGTACTTTGTCTGGGACTAAATAAAATGTCTTAAAAGCGCAAAAAACCCTAATAGAAGTTTCGTGTTCATGCCCACTATATGGTTTATTCTTTCAACAGAACCAACAAAATGTAGTAATAATTATTTATTTATTTACTTATTTATTTATTCGTCCTCATATGACATATTCAAAATGTTAGTAAAATAGCGATTATATGGTGCCTTGAATTTGTTGTTCATTACTCTCGATGTTTAGTAACTTTTTGTTTGGTGATAACTTTCTTTCTTCATGCCTTAAATTCAATTTCAGACATTCAAGGGAAATCTGGACCAAGATTCATTGGTGACGCATATGCTGAATTGTCCTATTATTGCCAAATTCATCCGAATCAATCCCGTAGATTGGGTTACCCACATTGCACTTCGCTTTGACGTTATCGGTTGCCCTGCCAACACAGGTACGCTAATTTGGGCTCGTTTCAGAACGTCAAGTTTAGAACGGTATTATTTTATAGCTGATGCATTGTATCAGAAGGCAAAACTCGATTATTTATATTTCAACCTGTTTAAACAACGGAGGAGATTACTTCCATTGCTAATATGAAGGGACTAAATAATGTAGACTTAACTTATAACAAAATTGGATATAACAAAATATCGGCTTTAACCACATCGCACAGTCCCTTTTCGGTGTCTCATATAATAAAATTTTAATCGGTTATTACGGAAATCGGATATAACAAAATATGGATTTTAATCATATGGCACATTCCATTCCAGTATTTCATGTAATAACTTTTAATCGATTATTACCAAATTTGGATATAACGATATGATTTTTTGAGTCCATTGAACTTTCTTACTAATTTCCGATCATACATTGTATATATTATATTACCGGTCTATTTTATTATATTAGTTCGGGAACATATTATTTTATTGCTTCAAACCATAACTGTTTTTTTTGTTGTTAATTTTTTTACCTATCTCTGTGTATCTTTAAAATTATATGCTCATTGTCCCGTTTCCAAATCACCTATATGTCTATCAATCATCAGTCTCTCTACATATCTGTATGTCGACCGGTCTGTATCTATCCAAACATAATTATCATCGGGTGAATGTCAGCCTCGCTAATGTAATTATTATACACCTTTCATCTCTGCTGAAAAAGTATTGTTTATGACGTCCTCTAATGAAATAGCAATGTGTCTCCACTTTCTTTCATAAGGTTTGTGAATTGATAGCTACAGCTTTTCTCTAAAGGAAAGAAGTTTCAACTCTTCTCATAATTGTTGTGTAGCTGGTTGCTGTTTTCAGTGTTATCTCGGTAGATAAAAAAAATGTTCTGGTGTAAATGGATATCAAATTTTGTTAGTTTCGATAGCAGAAAAAGGAATCAAACATTTACTAGTTTAGCATATTGACATATAATTTGACAGATCATTTTCCAATTATTTACAGACAATCTTGGTGTTTGCCCTAAAGGCTGGCTTGAGAGACCGGGAAGCAGCACGTGCTATTTTTTCCACACCGGAAGTGATGTAAAGTCGTTTGATGACGCTGAGCGATTTTGTCTTCTTGAACAGGGTCATTTAGTTGAAATCGATTCTGTGCAGGAGCGGGTAAGTAGCGGTAGTGCTAAAATTATACGGAGTTCAGTAACTCAAGAAATTTCTCTGGAAACTGCATCAGAATCTGTTGTCACTGCATAATTGTGTTTTAGGCTAGCTTGTGAATGGTGCTTTCAAATCTTTACAGAAAAAAATAGAAACTATGCAAAACAAAAAAATCCATATTTATCTCAAGCTAGATGCAAAGTACTATTTTAATAGACTATGTTTAGCTGCAAGATGAATTAGCTATAT
Organism: Margaritifera margaritifera; assembly: GCA_029931535.1. Lineage (NCBI taxonomy): Eukaryota > Metazoa > Mollusca > Bivalvia > Unionida > Margaritiferidae > Margaritifera > Margaritifera margaritifera. The sequence continues at coordinate 1,682,587 of JAQPZY010001562.1, read as the reverse complement.
ATATATATATATATATATATATATATATATATATATATATATATATATATATATATATATATATATGAAACAAACATGATAGAGCTGGTGCAGCAAGAAGTCAGAGAAACTGGCCAATTGCTATCGAAATCTACGGATTCCTTTACTTGTTCAAGGCGGACGACGCAAAACAATAACAATTACAAACAGAAAACAGACAATAACATGTATATTTACATACTGTTTTGTTATTTAAACCGAAATCAAAGAATCTAATACTAATATATCCTTTAAAAAACAACAGAAGACTGTATATTTTTAACTAATTACATTTTGGCAAATCAGGTATTTCAATTAGGCAAGAAAAAACACTCATTTGCGATTAACTTGCCCGTAGAAGACCTATTGAACTGACTGAAACAAAGGAAACATAACAGCAATTGTGCTGATGTATGGCTACCCAAAATGTTTGTCCTGGATAACATCTGTTGTATAGTTATAGCCCAAAGAGAAAAGATAACGTGCTTCCAAAATTAAGAGTGAGATTATATGTATATATGTATTAGCATTAAACGGTACCTCAGCACAATAATGACTACATGGTGCCACTTAGAAGTAAAGTTCCAAAAAATGAAAAAAACAAGAATTTAACACAAACCGTAGGAAGGTAAACCCTTCCATACTAATGTAAATATGAAGAGGGAAACGGGTTTCTAAAGTGCTTCCAAACTTAAGAATGATATGTATGTATGTATGTATGTATGTATGTATGTATGTATGTATGTATGTATGTATGTATGTATTGTCGTTAAACGGCTCCTCAGCACAATAATGGCTATATGGTGCCAATTAAAAGTAAATTTCACAAAAAGGAAAAAAAAAAAAACAACAACAAAACAAGAATAGCACAAAACCCTAGGAAGGTAAACCCTTCCTAACAAATGCACACACGAAGAAGGGAAAGGTTTTCTATTCTTATGGATCCAAACCGCCTGGTCCGAGAGTTCTTAGGCGGTAACTCCAATAAGTTTCCTTTGCTCTTCTGGTTTCGAGGTTCCAGTTTTGATTCTGGGATATTCCGTCATGATAATGTCATTGAAATTGTGGCAAGGGGAAGAAAAGTGTTGTGCAACGGAATCTTTAGCAATTATTTGGGTTTTCCCGTCAGATTTATGTAGATTCATCATCCTGTTTAGTTTTTCGGTCTCCCCCACATACTGGATTGAACGCATGGCATGCTATTAAATATATCATGGAACTGCTTTGAATACTGAGTTTTTTCCCATTACCGTGCTGGAGAAAGAGAAAGGTTTATATATATATATATATATATATATATATATATATATATATATATATATATATATATACATATATGTATAACAGAGGGAGATTGTATGGGAATGCAAATAGACTTTGTCCTCAATCACAATTTGTTTTTCACCAACGAAATAAAAAAATAAGGTTGATTACACTTGATAAACATTTGTTAGAAAGGCTTTCAGGTTAAAAGGCGTTTATTTAGCTATTCTTTACATAAGAGAGAGAGAGAGAGAGAGAGAGAGAGAGAGAGAGAGAGAGAGAGAGAGAGAGAGAGAGGAACTTATTCCGACCTTTTCTCGATCACATTTCAGGACTGGGTAAAACAAGAAGCGGTTCGTATCGGCGGTCAGGCGCATATTGACATGTGGTGGGTGGGGCTGTCAAATCAACCCCGTACGGACAATAAAGACTACAAATGGACGGACGGAAAATCTCTGGACACTACGATCACGTAAACAGCAATTTCTTTTTTATTAGTTTAAAGTAGGGATTTTCATTCCACGTATTTAAAACAAAAACATGAGTGGACACCTAAATACGGAACTGAGCATAAATGAGTATCCATTTTCTTTTTACACATAAGAGTCTTGTTGAAAATTTCATATATAACGAACGGTAGTCTATGATAACATTCATTTGGTTTGATTCTATTTGTGTGTGTGTATATATATATATATATATATATATATATATATATATATATATATATATATATTGATTCTATTTGTGTGTGTATATATATATAAAGAGGCATTAGCTGTATTTTTCAACGCAAGTGATGCTAAAAATTTTGTATTCTCTTACATTTTTTAGGTTGAGCGCGTGATATATATATGTCTATATATATATATATATATATATATATATATATATATTTATACACACACACATATGTATATATATATATATATGTCTATATATATATATAATATATATATATATATATATATATATATATATATATATATATATATATATATGTCTATATATATATATATAGCACTAATTTCCATTCAGCAGAAGCGGAAATGATAGAGAATTTGGCATTTGGCTAGAATGATCTGTTGGTTTTACCTTCCAGTGGAATAATCAGTGTATGCATCATGCGGGCAAAGTGTGGCAGCATTATCACATTCACATAAACCACTTATAATACATGCATACTAAAGTGCTTATTATCGTTGAGACCAGGCCCTAATAAGTATTCCATTGATAGGTCAAAACGGACAGGTCGTGTAGGACTATCTATAATACCACATTTAGAAACTACATGTACTTCATCTGACACGACTAACAAAGGTGAACACAATCGTTGAGAGAAATCACAATTACTAAGTGAACGTGCGTTTGCATTCAATTAATCATATACTTTTGTAATTGTTATGATTCATTTAATCATATACTTTTGTAATTGTTATGATTCATTTAATCATATACTTTTGTAATTTTTATGATTCAATTATTCATATACTTTTGTAAATGTTATGATTTAATTAATCATATACTTTTGTAATTGTTATGAATCAATTAATCATATACTTTTGTAATTGTTATGATTTAATTAATCATATACTTTTGTATTTGTCATGATTCAATTAATCATATACTTTTGTATTTGTTATGATTCAGTTAATCATATACTTTATTTTAGGTACTCAAACTGTTGTGTAGGCAAAAGAACGTCAATATACAAGTCGTTATACACACAACTGAACACTTATTCTGCCACTTTACTATTACGTTCGGCCCCAATCTTTTATTTTAGAGTATTCCAGTATATATTTTCTGTACTTTCCTATTTCTTTGTCAGATGTCTTGTTCTTGTTCACTTTTTCTCTCTCGAACACCGATATTATGTAATTATTGGTGTGTATCACAGATGCAAGATTTATTTGGTTCGGTTGAATTTAAACCGCTTTACGGTGTTTTGCCTCGTGACTTTGGTTGGTTTTAGTAGGTCACTAAGCGTAAAGTGTCTTGCCTAAAAGCAGCGCACGGCAGCCCATCATGCCTGGTCCGCGGAGCAAACCCGGTACTCCAGTGTAGGATTCCAGCAAGCTAACCACATAGCTACTGAGCCTCTCGCTGAAAGGCCGTGTGAACGGATAGGGAAAATGCCTACTGCGCCGACACGGAATGTTGTCCTTGGAAAATGGGGCAGAGCAAACTAATACTTTTAAGACGCGTTGAAAGTTTTAAAGAATTTTAATCCGCTTCTTTCTGTTAAAACGTCTATTTTGAATGTTTCTAAAAGCATTACAAGTTTATAACTGAACAATACATTTGACAAATTTCTGCTGGTACTACCAAAGTTTGCGCCTAATATCTTTTTAAGTTGTTTCTGACTTTGACTAATTCAAAAATCTACCAATCTTTTCGAAAGAGAAGAGATTTCAAAATTTAGTCTTTTTGTTCTATTCTCAGTATCGACCTGATATCAAGAAAGAGTTGCAAAATGCCTATAAAGGAGTAGGGTTGGATTTGTGTTGTGCATGTAATGAGTTTCTATAGTACATTCTACTTGAGAAAAACACATATAAAGTACTGAACACATCTTATTTCAGTCCATGGCTGAAAGGTCAGCCCGACAACATCAACGGCAGTGAGCACTGCGGACAACTATGGAAGAACGACCTAAGTGATTATCCATGCCCTAACAAGATTCACTACATTTGTGAGAAACGGAAATGTATGTATACTTGTATACAAAACCATGAGAGAGAGAGAGACAGAGAGAGACAGAGAGAGAGAGAGAGAGAGAGAGAGAGAGAGAGAGAGAGAGAGAGAGAGAGAGAGAGAGAGAGAGAGAGAGAAAGAAAGAAAGAATATGGACTACAGTATTTGTTAACGAATTTTTTCATTTGCAATTTACTAAGGACCTACGCTTAATTTATAAATCGATATTAATAAATGCGCCAGCTTAATATCTGCGAATACTTCCATTCTCTCCTAACCGGAGAGTTTTACTTAATGTAAATTGAATATTATACTTTTGTAACAGTTTCACAATCGAGATTACATATTCAAGAAAGATTAATTGGTGGTGTAAAGTTGTTTTATAGAGGAATATTTAGAAGCCTAAAAAAGTAGCCAAGTACAAACAGGCGACTACCAGATCATGCAGATGACTACACAAGAAGTAAAATGCTAGAAAGATGTAAAGGTCCTATTTGGGATCTTGAATATTTCATTTTTATCTTGATCTGGCTAAATCACAAATGGCAGCATCAAGTGATCGGGCTAAATCACAGAGGACAGCATCTAGTGATCTGGCCATATCACAGAGGACAGCATCTGGTGATCTGGTCATATCACAGAGGGCAGCATCTAGTGATCTGGCTAAATCACAGAGGGCATCATCTAGTGATCTGGCTAAATCACAGAGGGCACCATTTATATAAGGAATTGAAATATGAGATCGATCTAAAGAAAAAATGCCGATAAAGCATCAACATAATTTTTTGATGAATCAACACAATTTTAAAAGCTAGATACTAATTTGCCAAAGTATACAAATATTTTTTTCTCTTTGCAGTGTACAATCAAACTATGTGAATTTCGTCGACCATTCAAAGTAAATATTACATCTTCTCAACAAAGTATACCCAAGTTCTATTATTTTATTATTAAAGATTGGACTGTACCATCATTGGCGTCTTCCTCAACATCTATAAATACACCTATGACGTCACCAACCACAACAACATCATATCCATCGGGGTATTCCTCAACATCTACGACGACAAATACACCTATGACGTCACCAACCACAACAATATTATACCCAACACCTCTCATGGCGACAACAAAGGCGCCAACTCAAGGTATTATCCTCAATATTGGCTTAACTTATGAAGTGCCGAGTTATTAAATGTTAGTATTACTAATTACTATATTTATACGATACAGTCGTAATATTAGTAACATAATAAATTTTCTCTTTGTAAATAAACTCAATGCAAGACAATACTGAGAGTGAAATCAATCGAAACTCTTGAGTAAGACACTCAAATTCAGACTTTGAGTCTGAACATTTTGGCAATGTGTAACGTGGAGTCTGAACATTTGTGCAACGTGTAACTTGGAGTCTGAACATTTTGGCAACGTGTAACTTTAATTAGAATACTATTTGAATTGTAAAACATTCAAGATTTTCTTGACTTGGTCCATCAACAAATTTGCCAAATTTCAACGATGTAGACACACTCCAAGAAATACTATTTAAATTAGGGGTCTCGAGTTTGATTTGGAGCTTTGTGATCAGGAAGATTCTAGAAAATATGGTTAGAAATAATTGCAATACCATTGTTTTAACTCTCCAGTCAGAGGAATACAGTTTCGAAGTTGTAAATGTAACAGTTAAGTTGTTAAGTACTTATGATGACTTTTCTACAGTGGAAACTTTTGTATGCCTCTGTAGTGCCGGATCTAGTCATTTCCACGTTTGTCTTACTTTTATTTATTTATGTATTGATTTCTTTACAAAAAGCTTATCCTCTCCCCAGCCCCCCCCCCCCACCCCAAAGACACACATTTTCATTGTAGGTATATTGTGTGTCGCTACAAGTTTACATAGTAAAGTTGAGATGTAATCAAGAAAACATTTGTTTTGCATTTAACACATTATTGCCTATATGATGCAGAGGAAATGGGATCTAATTGCACTTCTCAAGGTCACAAATGCAGGTGACCTGAGCTGGCCTGGGCGGGTATTGAACCCACGAACCTTGGATTACTAGTCCGATGATGTACCACATGAGCTACTGCGGTTCATAAACAAAAAAATCCACATGTACTTATTGGATAAATATGTGAAAGAATTAACTGGCATGGGATTTTCCCATACATATTGATTTTCTTGTTGTTCTAATTGTTTCCATGATCTAAGTCGTGTTGTTGTTTGTTGTTGTTGTTTCCATGATTCATTCATCTCGAAGTCCGTATATGCCAGGTAAAATTCAATCCTATAATAAGCATGGATTCATTTTAAGGTTACTATTTATCTGTTAATAATTTCATCGATGTGATTGGTTACATTTATTTCACACTTTGCGTGTAATATATTTCATTGCCTTTCCCAAGGTAATTTTTAGTTAATAGAGCCGATTTTAACGGTGTTCCCGAACGTATGAAATCCTTCTGTTACATTAAAATTTTTTGTATTAAAGTCCAACTTATTTCATACTTCTATTACATTAAAATTTTTTGTATTAAAGTCCAACTTATTTCATCCTTCTGTTACATTAAAATTTGTTGTATTAAAGTCCAACTTATTTCATACTTCTGTTACATTAATATTTGTTGTATTAAAGTCCACTGTATTAAAGTTCATTGTATTAAAGTCCAACTTATTTCATACTGCATGAGCCTAATGGAAGTACGAGATTATTATATCATTTTCAGGACCTTATGCTGTTCCAACGCAGAAGGGTGGGGGTAACGCTGTACAAACACCAACAAATCTATTTACGAGTAAGTATTTTTTATATTTAAAAAGAAAAAGAAAAAGAAGGGTTGACGCGACAATTTTTAAAACTTATCCTACGTAAAACGAAGGTTTTATTGCAGCATTAGTAGTAGTAGCATAGTGGTAGTGGTAGTAATAGTGATGATGGTGGTGGTTTTGGTGCTGGTGGTGGTGCGGCCGTGGTAGAAGTAGTAGTAGTGGTGGTGATGGTGGTGGTAGTGGTGTTTAGGTAGTAGTAGCAGTATATGATAAAAGTAGTATTAGTGTTGTCGATGGTCATTATGGTAGCAGCAGCAGAAGTATTTGTTGCAGTATTAACGTTATAGGAGTAAATGTAACAGTATGAATCAAAGCAGAAATGATTTTAAACAAAGTTTTGTGCTATTGAACAATGAATGCATGCATATAAGTTGATGCAGCATTCTCATGTAATGTCAGTTGCCTCAACTGCGTAACTTTCATTGTTTTGTTTTTTTGTTGTTTTTTTTTTCTTCTGTCGAGCCCACATTAGCGGCAAGAGAGACAAAGCAGTCACTTTTTCGACGGAGTCGTCTTCGTCAACATTTTAAGATTTTGCTTAAGGTTTTCCATTTGTATATATTTCCTAAACCCCTTGATAGATTCTCATCTTGCTTGGCATGAATCGCTATGGAGCTAGGGCAATTCAGTCCAAGATGTGATCGCTCGCCCCTTTTACCCTTTAGGTTAAAGGTTACAGTCATAGAAAATTTGCGTTAAGGTTTTTGGTTAAAGGTTATTCATTTGCTTATATTTCCTAAACCCATTGATGGATCTTTTTTATCATTGCGACGAATCATTATGATGCTAAGAAAATTAATCCTGCGACGCGCTTGCTCGCCCTGTTGACCTTGTGGTCAAGGTCACAGTTATAGAACATTTCCGTTAAGGTTTATTAAAGCTGTTGTTTCCTCATTTGCTTATGTTTCTTAAATCCCTTTATGAATTAACTTGTACTTTGGATGAATTATTGTGAAGCAAAGACGATTCATTATGCGACATGCTTGCTCAACCTTTTGACCTTGGGGTCAAGGTCACACGTTTTATAGCAATGCTTTCATCGTAGGTGCGACATGTAGATACTTATCTTCTTGTTATTGTTCATACGTCATCCTTCCATCGCACTTGCCATTATTATTATTATTATTATTATTATTTCAGCCGGCTGTATGAAAACGGTAAAGGAATGTTCCCTAAAAGGCCAGGGTGACTACCAGTCATGCACGGGTTGTCAATTCTACGCCACATGCGCCCCAAGTGGGTTCTTTGTGAGACCTTGTCCTCTAAGTTTGCAGTGGGATGACATACTGAAGACGTGTCAGTATTCATCTTCTACATGCCAAGGTCCTTAGGGACTACATGAAAGCAAAGGATCAGACATTTTCTACATGCCAATGTCCTTAAGCACTACATGAAAGAAAGGATCAGAAATTTTCTACATGCCAAGGTCCTTAAGCACTACATGAAAGCAAAGGATCAGACATTTTCTTTGGCGGATCCACGTGAATTTATTGCTTTACTCTGCCGATATTAACACTTTGAATACCAGAAATAAAAGAAACGTTACTTACTTAATTTCTTACTTACTTGTTTTTTACTTACTTGCTTGCTGACTTGCTTCCTTCCTTGCTGCCGTCCTTTGTTGCTTTCTTGCTTAGCTAGACAATCATTCGTTTATCCACTCACAAAAATAATAAATTATTCTTAGTGCTATCAATTTCCTTCTTGCTTTAATTTACTTATATTTACATATTCACTCAATCGCTTACTTTCGTATTTACTTATATTTACCCACTCACTCAGTCACTTATTTTCTTAATTACTTATATTTACCCACTCACTCAGTCACTTACTTTCTTATTTACTTATATTTACCCACTCACTAAGTCACTTACTTTCTTATTTACTTATATTTACAAATTCACTCAATCGCTTACTTTCTTATTTACTTATATTTACCCACTCACTCAAACACTTACTTTCTTTTTTACTTATATTTACAAATTCACTCAATCACTTACTTTCTTATTTACGTAATATGATGAATGGAGACTGTGTAATTTATTGTCTAGCCAGCTTTAGTTAATAACGAGGCATATAGATGACGTTGTTTTGCTATTTTATTTTCCTGCGGTGGCAACAGCGAAAGTTTTTGTTTATTATATTTTTCTAAAGTGATTTAATGTGTCATGGCGCTATTTGCAGGCGAGACATTGTGATCCGTTAAATAACTATTCAAGTTACACTTCGTTACGATTGATATAAGAAGGGGAACAATATTAAACATGTTATAAACAATATTAAACATGTAATAAACAATATTAAACATGTAATAAACAACATTAAACATGTAATAAACAATATTAAACATGTAATAAACAACATTAAACATGTAATAAACAATATTAAACATGTAATAAACAATATTAAACATGTTATAAACAATATTAAACATGTAATAAACAATATTAAACATGTTATAAACAATATTAAACATGTAATAAACAATATTAAACATGTAATAAACAATATTAAACATGTTATAAACAATATTAAATATAAAAACATGTTATAAACAATATTAAACATGTAATAAACAATATTAAACATGTAATAAACAATATTAAACATGTAATAAAGCCTTTGATACCTAATAGACTATGATCTCATGTCTTCGAAATTGTTTTGTTTTGCTTTAAATTTGATTTTAGATTTTGCCTCGTTTGCATTCACTTTCTTGTCTAGTAGTGCTTGGAGAACATTCATTTTGCTGTCTGCGTTTTTCATCCATTTCTTCCCTCTCTTTAGTTGCAGAAAGCCTTGGTATATCACTTGAGTAATCCTCCTTTTATTATTTTTGTACTAACTGTGTAACATGTATAAATTGTTTTCCATCCAAAATTGCACCGTTTGCCCTTTTACAGTTTACCCATAGGCCTTACATGTCTATATATAAAAACGAGATTACTGTATAACAGCGGACAACCTTATTCTCGCACATCCGGGATTTGCCATAGACCGTTCTAATTAGGGGTTTCATGTCAACTTGCTCTCGCACATGAATATGGGGATCATAAAAGGTTTGCAAAGTGCAACGTTTCTCCGAGCACGATGGAAGAGTTTGGACCTGAGAGCGTAGACCGTGCGATCAAGGTCTTTTCCGAATGCTACGGCATACGTTTTCACACAGCAAAACCGTGTGTGACCGTTCCTCTCAAATGGTTAATTATTTTATTCATAACTCGAAGACCAAATGCATTAAAATTAGACTACTCGAAGCGCGACAAATCTCCAGCAATACCGTATTCCTGTATCTACTCCCACTCCGGATGTTTGGTATCGATTCATGTTTAGGCGTTACCCGATATATGTTGAAAGTAACCATATATTTTAGCTCGTAAAATAGTCTTTTCGCGATTTATAAAAACTCTGTATGCATAGCTGACGACTGCGCACTTATTTCTAATGCTGAACAGTCCCATTTCTAATGCTGAACAGTCCCATTTCTAATGCTGAACAGTCCCATATCTAATGTTGAACAGTCCCATTTCAAATGTTGAAAAGTTCCATTTTTAATGCTGAACAGTCCCATTTCTAATGCTGAACAGTCCCATATCTAATGCTGAACAGTCCCATTTCTAATGCTGAACAGTCCCATATCTAATGTTGAACAGTTCCATTTCTAATGCTGAACAGTCCCATTTCTAATGCTGAACGTTTCCATTTCTAATGTTGAACAGTCCCATATCTAATACTGAACAGTTGCATTACTAATGCTGAACAATTGCATTATTAAAGCTGAACAGTTGCATTACTGATGCTGAACATTTTTTCTGTTGCGAAATATGCTGAATATAAATCATATTTTTCAGAAAAATGTGAAGTGGCTTTCGTTTCTAACACTTTGTTCGGGCTTTGAGCGATACATTTTATATTTACATATATTCTTATACATATAAGTAATGAATCCATATAAATTTCATTCAGTCTCCTTCAAAATCATATCACCATTATGACATTTAATTGAATTTCTGTTCTCTTTTCATTAATTTTCAAGTGCCTAGTGCACTATCATAGTGCACGGTTTGGTAAACCCGACGGTTTTGTTAGTCAGGTCTGGTCTGACTTGTATTGTCCAGTTTGATCAACGGTGCTAGTAATTCTTGATAATACATATTGTAAGCCATTCGAAAAGTTATCAGCAAGTTCGCTTTTGGTCACCGAAGATAGAAGGTTGCATCAATGCTAACACAGTGCAATGCGATGAGCACACACAGCAAGCCATACCACCTTATGTTGTAGGAAGATCATATACTCTTCAAAAAGTTCAAGATAACCCTTACCTTGGCTTAAAACTGTCTAAAAACATGAAATCAGGTTTACACATCACCAAAATCGATACACACAGAAAATACTAATAATACATCTAAGCATTCTTCAAAATAAACCTGAAATATTTACCCTGAAATTGCCGTAAATCGGCATAATTGGTATCTGTGCGATGAATGGGTAGATTGTTTTGGACCCATACTATGCCTTTGATGTAGACAGACTACAAAACAGCTGCAGTTTTAAGCGGCAGGGCTCGTCATTGGTGTTCATAGGGATGTGATCTGATGTGATCGTTATAAATGGGATGTTAGGGGACCTAGAACTGTCTCTTTATAAAGTAAACACCGCGTAAACAGACTTGTAATCCTCTAATAGGTGATTGGGTCTTGTTGCTGGCTACAAAATACGTTGATTTTCTAAATCCTTTACAACAAAATCGTACTATTAGACCCTAAACGGCTCTGAAATAGAATTTCTTTTAGAAAAATCAGCAGTCAGCAATAGTTGAGCATTTTATATAGTGCAGTGCAAATACTGTTCAGTTTGTAAACTTTTTCCTTGTGAGACCCACAATAATAGATGGGAACAACGTACACAATTAAATAGTGTGTTCGGAAATAGAAATCTTATTTCTTATTATTACCTCCCCCTCCTCCAACCTTTACCCACGCTCTGTTGCACGATGCCCAACTCCAACGGCAATGTGCCGTAATAACACAAAACAATATCAACAATAAAAATGAACAGAAGCACCCGAACAACAAGGGTTATATAAATTTTCTGTTCACAGCACCAAAACATAACGCAGACCATTATACATAGAGGTCAGCCTTGTTTTGAGTTGTCATTAAGGTCTTTTTAAAAAAAATCTTTTTAGCAAAGAAAGAAAAGTCCCTTCAACGTTTTGAGCGAAGCGATATCTATGAGAAGCAAACAACTACTGTTTGAAAACTATGTAAATCTTAACAATGCAATACAAAAAGGGCGAAAATATACTGTATCTATAACAAAATGTGACCAGACCGCACATACTCTTGAATTAAGTGAATAAGCAAGCCGTACGCATTGAGTTTTCCAAATGTTACACTTACATTGTGTAGTAGATGTTGAGTTTTCCAAATTTTACACTTACATTGTGTAGTAGACATTGAGTTTTCCAAATTTTACACTTATTTAGTGTAGTAGACATTGAGTTTTTCAAATTTTACACTTACATTGTGTAGTAGACATTGAGTTTTCCAAATTTTACACTTATTTAGTGTAGTAGGCATTTAGTTTTCCAAATTTGACACTTACATTGTGTAGTAGACATGAGTTTTCCAAATTTTACACTTACATTGTGTAGTAGACATTGAGTTTTCCAAATTTTACACTTATTTAGTGTAGTAGGCATTGAGTTTTCCAAATTTTACACTTACATTGTGTAGTAGACATTGAGTTTTCCAAATTTTACACTTATTTAGTGTAGTAGACATTGAGTTTTTCAAATTTTACACTTACATTGTGTAGTAGACATTGAGTTTTCCAAATTTTACACTTATTTAGTGTAGTAGGCATTTAGTTTTCCAAATTTGACACTTACATTGTGTAGTAGACATGAGTTTTCCAAATTTTACACTTACATTGTGTAGCAGACATTGAGTTTTCCAAATTTTACACTTATTTAGTGTAGTAGGCATTGAGTTTTCCAAATTTTACACTTTCATTGTGTAGTAGATATTGAGTTTTCCAAATTTTACACTTATTTAGTGTAGTAGGCACTGAGCTTTCCAAATTTTACACTTACATTGTGTAGTAGGCATTGAGTTTTCCAAAGTGTACACTTACATTTTGTAGTAGGCATTGAAAAATGACTGAAAAGAGAAAATAATTCCCATTTAAATGCTAGGAAATGAATACGATATTGTAGACGACTGATCAAATTTGCCACAGATTTAGTACATGCACGCATACTAATGACCTGAGTTGAATAATGTATCGATAAAAGTCCAAACAAGGTGTTAGAAGCAAAAAATCCAGTTCATATTACTCTGGAAAAGAAAAATTTAAAAAATACGCATTTTTCAACATATTGTGAAACAGAAAACTGTTCAGCATTAGAAATGGGAGTGCGATCATCAGCTAATGCATGATAGTTTCAATAAATTGCATAAAGAGTGTTTTACGAACTAAAGTTCCTGCTTAACTTCAGTCTATATCAGATAACGTACGAAAACGGAAGCGATACCAAACATCCGAGAGTTGGACTGGTACAATACTGTAAGTACTTACAGTTCCGCTGTTTGATTACTGACATCACAAAATCACGCGATAAACCAGCTGGAACAGGCCCATTCGTATAAGAATACTTCATATTTGATTTGATACAAAACGTATTTCATCCTGATCACAAAACTCATTATTTTGGTTTAAAATAAAATCTTACGTAGTAAAACAACAAACAAAACAAAATTGGTCCTATAAAACTTTTTCTCGTTATTCAAATATTACGCCGTCCTTCACCTCCTCTTTGTACGTGCAGCATGGATAGTGAAGGGGAATAAGATTCCATGCTGTCAGAAAAGTGGAACCAAAATCGATTGAAATAACAAGGGAAGTCTTCTTCAACGGAACTCGTCGTTTTGCTATGTTGCCAAATGACGCGAGTTTGCTGTGGGATTTTTAGACTGGTTCTCTGTATTTCATTCAGGTAACTAGAAAACTAGAGTAGGCACGCGCTATATGTAGCATTAGTGTGTGAGTGAGTTCCCTTGACAAATGTTGTGCTGATTACGTTTGCATTTAAGGAGACAATAAATCTAAAATGCTGGTGTTTATTGTTCCCCATATTTCATAAACTCTTGACATCCCTATCGAGTTGTTTCTTTACATATCTTCGTCTAATATTAAGAGCATAATTATGAGTTTAAAACGTTTTCAAAATAAGCGCTTTGACATCAAGTTTACTTAAATTATTAAGCAAAAGTCGGAGTCAATAAAGGGCGATGACACTTTAATTTCTATGAATGTCACAAAGGTGTGTAAAAACATGTTCGAATGAGAAAGTTCAAGATATAATTGTGGGCTGATACGTGTGATGACATTTTTATCCGTACCCAGAGGAAATAAATTACTAACTCTTGATTGACAATTATTGGATATATCTGGTACATGTAACATTCACTATGCTATTTGTTCCTCATTAGGGAATGGTTGTACATGACTTTCGTTTTTCATAGGCAACCGAAAGAACGGGAGAATGGTGATTCAAATGATGACAATCAATATAAAGTTGAATTGTAGTAAAATGAATGCTGTAAATGTTCGATAAAAAAAATTCATAAGAATGATTTTATCCATTTGTAAATTAATTTGGACAAGTTGAAGATCTCAGAACACATTGCTTGACAGAACTGTCATAGCTAAGGTTGCTAGGGCAACGCATGACATAGAAGCCACTTTGTGCGCATGTGGCGAAAGCTGTACAACTATTACAATACTGAAAGTCTCCTTCGCCCACAACCATGCAATCTTCAAACTTAGAGACACATCTTCCGGTGACGGTTCCGGTGCTTGTACCAGTTCCATGACCTGTTACGGGACTGTGAGTGGTTCCTGTTCCGGATCCTGCGCCAGTGTAAAACATTTAGAATTATTTTGTTATTGAGGACGAGGATAAAAAATAAAAACGTGTTTCAACTACCATAGAACGTTTATGCAATTTTCAATATAACGATAACAATATCGAACGGAGTAACCATATCTGAAATATCGAGGCAGTTACAGTGGCAGATCAAGGATTTATTTTATATGGATGTTTGACCTTGCTTAAAATGAACAACTTTCTCCATTTTACACTTAAATGTGCACTGTTTTAATTGGAAAACGGGTTCCGGCTGAACTACACCCATCCTCGACCGCCCAACCCCTTTTAATCCGCCACTGAGTAATCATTAATAGATTTAGAGACATTTTATTAAGTTTCATTTTTTTAAAAATCTTGGTCTTTAACGTTTTATGAATTCAAATCCTGATATTGAATATCTGATTGTATATCCAGGAGAAGAAACATCAAATACACAATATCATCCGAATTATATGTACTATCTGACTGGCAGACAACACAGGACCATTCAGCTATACTAACTGTACACATAGCTATAATTGTATGCAGACTGATTTTAAACTCAGTGATAAGGAATTCGCCAGTATAAAGATTTCCTCTACCAAATATGGCTATTATATCTATCTATATATTTATCAGTCTGTCTGTCTGTCTGTCTGTCAGTCAGTCTCTGTCTCTCTGTATAAACCTATATTCTTCCGACAGTGAATTCTGATGGAGATAGAGTAGACAGTTACTATAAATACGCTTCAGAACGATAACACGTTATATGGCTTTAAATGTAGAGGGTCAGAGATTTTAAGGATTTTCAAAACTGACTGTATCTGAATATTGCATTTGTTCTAGCAATATGAACCAATTTTCACCCATTTGTATTGTAAATATTACTAGATTTTCTCTTTGTAAGACACCGTAAGTCAAAACGTCTAAGTCAGAAAAGTTTTAAAAACATTATACAAATCTGAACAAATTGATATAATGACATAAAACCTTTAAGCAGGTAACTTACTTGTGCCAACCAACAAGCCTATTAAATTTAATTTGTGTACCTCAAGTGTTTTTTTTTTCTCCCTCAATAGTGCTTACAATGATTTCGTCAGAAAAGTCTGGGTTCAAAATATTCAAAACTGCGTACAAGTTGCAAAATTACTCTAATATCCTGAAGAATTATTAGGTAATATACAGACATGTATATAAAATTTCATTTATCTGGCTCCAATGGGGTTTGTTTAATCATGCTAACAAAGTTTTCGTCCAAAAAACATCTAAGCCCAAAGATTTCATACATGTTTAACAAGCTGAAGAATTGCTATACTGGTCTGAAAATCTATTCGGGTTATATACGTATGCATACAAATATGCCTCATATATTTTATTCAGGTTATATACGTATGCATACAAATATGCCTCATATATTTTATTTAGGTTATATACGTATGCATACAAATATGCCTCACATATTTATTCAGGTTATATACGTATGCATACAAATATGCCTCATATATTTTATTCAGGTTATATACGTATGCATACAAATATGCCTCACATATTTATTCAGATTATATACGTATGCATACAAATATGCCTCATATATTTTATTCAGGTTATATACGTATGCATACAAATATGCCTCATATATTTTATTCAGGTTATATACGTATGCATACAAATATGCCTAATATATTGTACTCGTCCGACTAAAGTGGTTTTTGCTCAAATGTGCTAACGAGCATCTCAAGACAGACGGACAGATCCAATCCAATATGCTCCCATGCAAGCAGTGAAGATATACAAACTCCAATGTTAACGAAGATGCATAGCGTTTTCAATATTTGAATGAGTACTGGGAAGTTTCACAAATAGTGGAACGTTTCGAACGTCTGATGTCATGTGTTTGTAAGAAAGTATCTTCATTTTAAGTTTCAAAATCTTATAATTAACTCTTCAATGCAACTTTAATAACAGAACAGAAAGTGTAAGAATATTGTGTTAATTTACCAGTGAATGTTTTGATCTTGTTTACTGCCTCCATTTTGAGTTTTCGTGCAACAAACCAGAGTCATTCGCAGTTCTGTTGTGAAGGCGTTTTTCCAATGATAAATTTCTTGACCTGGCATATCTATGGAGTCTTTATCTCCATTTTCTTCTATTTTTTATCTTTTTGGAACAAAATGAAGCATTAGAGAGTCCTTTACAGGAAACTTGACCTTCAGTGTTTACTACTGTTAACGCTTTGTTCACTTGTAAGCTGACTTGGCCTCATTTTATTGTACATGCACAGTGCGCAACCGTAAACCGGCTTGTGTTATGTCTCGCCTGTGTTAAAGAATAGTGTGATATACGTATTGCTTTTCCATGAACAGGTAATGTCATCTTCGTAGTAGTCAGCAATTTTAATACCGTATATACTCACGTGTAAGTCATGTCCAATTGCAAACTGCACAGACTCAGATCCACTGTAGTATAATGTGCTGGCAGATCTGGGTCGATACAGTTTGCTAGACCTAATCAGTAGAACAAACAACATAGATCCTGATCTACCGAACCATTCTGCGATGGCATATCAGGGTCTATCTATGTTGTTTGTAGTTGGACTTCACTTACTGGAGGATAAACGGTATTATGTGTTCCGAATTTATGTTTGAGGTTATTTTTTTGAAAGTCATATAGAATTTGTAATAGAGCTGGCCGCAGAAGAGACATCATTTTCTGGATAAGGAAAAGTAGTTTTCTGAGAACTTTGTGTGTTTGGTACTTACCCCCCAGACAATCCGAGAAGGAAGACGCGGCGTTGGACCAGCCATGGAATAGACTGCAGGAGAGCCTAGTAGAAGTTCTTCCTGTAGCAAATGTATGCCCAGCTCGACATGTGGCTACACATTCCCTGCAATAGGTTGTTAAATTATATATTGCTTGTAAAGTTTTATTGTATTTTTATTTATCTTTTTACAAACGTTTTAGTGTACCTTTCTGCGTTACCTACCGTTTGGTACTGTTTGGGTTTCCAATCATACCATACCATTGCTTATCTTCTTCCCTTTATTTCGTACCGTTCCTGGACAGTCCCAAGCATTTCTCTACCTCTAATGGAACAGCGGTATACCTTTTTCATAACATTCCTGATGATTATCATTACTGTACGCGAACCGCTTTGTCTTCATACTGTTTCCCATAATTGAAGTTTCCAATCGGAACATCGCTCGGCCATTTCCGTCAAGTCGAGAAATAACATAGGATGTAGTTGTAGGAATATACATCAATTTGATGGGTTTGGTGATTCGCCTCAGGCGGAGTGCACCACATATGTTGCAACAGAAAAGGCCGATATTATTCCGATTGTAACTTTGTCTCCTTCCGCCGCAATATCGTGCCATGTGAACAAAAATAATTCAGAATATAGTTTTTCTCTCGACTTGATGAAAAAGGCCTAGGTTGTTCCGATTGTGACATTTCATTATGAGCCACACTTTGGGCATCTGGTTTTATCGTCCTTGATCATTTTAACAGTTAACATTACGCCATAAAACTATGATGATAAGAATGGTCTTGTAATTTTTGTTTTTGTCCTTATTTTAGTGGTCTTGAGTATAAAAAATAATATCCTTGCTCTTCTTGCACAATTCGTTTTAGCACTTTTTTTTTTACCGCGGAATAAAAACTATGAAATTTGGTTGAGTGGGAAAGAAACTAAATATTTTTGAAAAGGGGATTAAACGTAAGATAAAAGAGAACCATAACATTAGAAGAAAATAACAGAACAAATTAAAAGATGACTGTATTCGAAACAGAGTGCAAAAATCTTTACCACCTTTTAAACGTTCTAATTTCGGTAACAAGAATAGGTCCCTTTCGGCTTTTGTTCTGTTGAAGATTTTTGTTAACAAAATCAGGTAGTGAGCAGTGCTTATTATACATAGAATGTTTCTTGCAGATAATGTGACACAATCTCCAAAGTATGGATTTAATGAAATATTGATATATCACCGACAAAGACAACATCAATT
The DNA here is from genome assembly GCA_029931535.1 of Margaritifera margaritifera. Taxonomy (NCBI): domain Eukaryota; kingdom Metazoa; phylum Mollusca; class Bivalvia; order Unionida; family Margaritiferidae; genus Margaritifera; species Margaritifera margaritifera. The sequence goes on along the minus strand of JAQPZY010001562.1, from coordinate 1,663,860 downwards.
TGATATATCCGACAAAACGTAAGAAATTAAAAAGCAAACAGTTATCTTTGACCAGACAAAATAGTTACACACGCTATTTAATATGTTTGACTTATGCCCGCCTAGCTCTGTTCAGTTGTCTTGACACTACAGTAAACTTACTATGTACGTTACGATATTTGCTCTTAATCTTTGCTAATATTTCTTGAAATGTAATGTACAAGAGCTTAAAAACACATAATTGGAATAAGCGAAACAATCAGGAAGGTAACAATTTGCGTTTCTGGATTAGAATGATAGTTATTGGTGTATACTAGACCGAGTTTCCACTGTCTTGTAAATCGTTTTATTATTTGGCTGTTATTTTGCATCTCCAAGGCAGGTGATGATGCACATCAATCACGTGCGGAGAAAAATAAAATCTGCCATTCGCTTTTATGATAGGTGTTTTCAAGGGTTTACCTTCAATTAGGAAGCAAAATATTAAATAAGTAGGTAGCCTGATTATCCATCTTCATTTTGAGACAGTTACTGGTCCAATCCAGAGTTCAATTTTCGCCAAATCGACTTTTCTTGTCAGCTACCCACGAGTTTTCAGACATTTTTTAAATTTCGCACATGTCCTTGAACCCTCGAGACTTGAGTCAAAATTTCCAACTTACGTCAGGTCGCTCAGTCCACATATAACACTTCTACAAACGTTTGTTTACATCGACCTGGTTACGAGATTATCTTGCGCGGATACTTCAAAGAGTAAATTCGTTTTTTATTTCAAGAACTTTCCCCTAAATAAAGTTCTTCTCTGAACCCTATTCCACAGTTAATACAAGTTTCACTCCTTGTAGCATCTCGTCTTTTGTATACACCATAGCCCATTTGTGTATCTCCCTCACCATGAGATATATCGGGACTCTCACCTTTAAAGCATAAACTTTCTTTTATAAATCAAAATCAAGCAAACTCTACTTTGTTCACTGATTTCACTCTGATGTTTCTCTTTATGTTTCTGCTTCTTAAACAAATATTTAAAGAAAACCCCATCAACATCGGTATAGGTGTATACTTACAGTTCATACAGTGTATAGTCACAGACCATATCTGCATTTCCTGGTGCACGCGGGACCGGACATCTCAGCAAGGTCTCGGCCTCTGGGCCTGTAATTTACAATGAACCTAGTTATTGAGGTAATTGTTACCGTACCAAAGACTTATGATGTGTTGGATTTGTCAGTATGAATATGTCCATGTGCCAGTTCATATATAGAAAGAATGAACATAACTGATATCCTGTTAAATTTACACATTTCTTTCTCTCTCTCTCTATCTCTCTCTCTCTCTCTCTCTCTCTCTCTCTCTATATATATATATATATATATATATATATATATATATATATATATATATATTAAAAACATGACGTCATAGGCTCTCGTGATTACTTCAGTTGATATTAGATGACCTTTTGGTCATTCTTTCACAACAGGTAAAATTGAGCCCATGAATATTTTACCGATTTCTATAAGCTTATTCGTGTATGTGTGTGTGTGTCTGAGAGAGAGAGAGAGGGGGGGGGAGAGATTATGTGTTTTTAAGATAGCGTAATTATTGCAAGCATGTAAACTAAAACTGAAACTGTTTACAGATATGTATTTTACAATACCGATCATTTAAGGTGTGTTGAATTTGTCAATATTTATTATAAACATGACGTCATATGCTTTCGTAATTACTTCCCTTGATATTAAATATCTTTTTGGCCATTTTTGGTCCTAACAGGACATATTGAATCCATTAGCATTTTAACGATTTCTATAAACCTGCCTTTCTTTGAAAGAGAAGGCACTTATTGTAAGTATGTAAACGGAAATATTGTTTGGTATAGTTCGGGGGTGGACGAGGGGCCTAAACAAGTAGCTGGGGGATCTGTAGGACGGTAACGCCGGTGGCGGCCCAGTGGGCGAAGACCCCCCCCCCCCCGGAGCTCCTGCATTTTTAGCGTTTCCATGTCATTATTTTAACCATCTGGGAGGGGGAGACACTCCGTCCCCCTTTCCCCGGATCCGCCCTGCTGAACTGAAACTGGCTCTAAAGATTAATTTTACGATACCAAACATTTTGGGTGCGTTGGATTTGTCGGTATCAAGTATAATTCTGATGTTTTTATAATTGCATTCCTTGATATTACATGACTTCTGGGTCATTCTTTTCTAACAAGAAAAATTAAATCCAGAAAATAAGTTTTAACAATTCCCAGATGCCCGTTTTTCTTTAAAAGATAGCGTAATTATTATAAGTGTGTAAGCAATAGTATATTCCCGGTACATTTTCTTTCTAAATCCAAAACGTAGGAAACGTAATAAATTCCTATTCCTGTTGATTATAATGCTATGGAAATTTGACAGGAACGATGGCGGACACCCATTTACATGGGAGATAAATCCCACTCGAACTGAAACTTTCAGTATCTATAAATTAAATTTTCAGGCTGAACAAGTCTCAGTGTTTTTTTCACCCCGCAAATAAATAAAAGGATAAATAAATAAATAAATGTTGAGATTTTGCAGACTCGCGGCAGACACGGAAATTTTGGGGATGCCTCTGAAAATTTGGACAAAGAAAAATCGAAATGTTGTTGTGCGGTTCTTTAAGGGACATATACTGGCATATTTCCTTACGGTACGCCTTGTATTCAATAAAATATCAACCTTTGTTTAGCAACACATGTAAAAATAAAATAATGGGTCATTTCTACAGATATTTAAGCGAAAAGGTCTTAAAATCTTTCTCGTTCTTGATAGGAAGTAACGTGTGCCTGAACTTGCCGACGAAACTGTTGATCTGTTTTTGCTGTTGTTGTTTATCTGGTGTGGTCACTTTGAATGTTTGCCGTCAGATGTAGAAGAAAGATTAAACGAAAAGAACTGCAATTGATAAAATTCCACAAAATTCTCTACCTCAAGCGCGTTATAGGTATTACTACACTAGATAAGTTCTTTATATATTTCATTCATTTTTCTAAATTTTTCATGGAATCCAGTGCATTAGTTATACATGTAGATGCACCAGGACTATCTTAATTATTTTGAGCACTAACCTGAACACAACATATAAAAAATCAGCATAAGTTATGTTGCATTTTCTAAAACTATTGGCATTTAAATGAAATATTAGTGTATGTGACAGTTCCAGAATCGGCAGAATCACACCTATTAGCTTTGTCATCCTGCGCAAAGCCAATAGTCCTAACTCAATAAACATTTTATTTTCTTTTTAGACTTTAATACTAGTTTTTAATGAATGCAAGTAACATTCTTCCCTGGTTAGCAAATCTCCAGGAAAAATCAGAAAAATATTATTAATTTTCCTAATGACTACAATAATGCAATAACAACTGATTGGCCCAATTTACGTAATGCATCCAATCCCAGGAAAATGGTCTAAATTCAGAAAAAAATCATTCAATTTTAAAGTTTAAGAAACTGGACATTTTTTTAAGTTTTCTGATAAATAGACATATTCGGCCTTTAAATACGAAAAATGACCCACAAATGTCGAAAACAAAACTTCTATGGGAACGGGGCACACACTGCTCATTGTCAAGTTATGGATGTTATACATTACGGAAGTTATATTTTTTAAAATAATATTAACAATAATTTTTATTTATCTTCGAATCATTTGAAGAAAATTCATAATGTATTGACAAATTTAGCTTTCTGACACGGACAACTATGCGGAAATGCCACGTATAGACCGTTTTTATTTGAAAATTGCGATGTGGAATTTATGTTCTTAAAAGTCACAGCTTAACGCCAAGTAATTGAATATGTTTTGAGCGAAATCCAATCAAAAAATTTTGTAGAAGGCATGATTTTACTTTATAATTATTAATATGTAGTCCATTAACATTTTCTGTGTTCTTTTTTAGTTACGGTGAAACTGTTAAGCAACAAACAGAAAATTTTTATGGATGTTATATGCTATTCAGCGACAAAAATAAAACTGAAACAAAAAATTCAAAAAACATTACATAGTGAATGTATAGGGCGTTTATGAGATTCCAAGATGGTATTACATCGCAAAAACGTCAAATAGACTTATAATCTATGCAATTTAATTATGCTTTTGTAAAGATGAAGTCTGTATTTGCTGATGCGACAGACAGAAAATCCAATATCTGCAACTTTTGATTCATCTGTATATAGAAAAGATCAATAAAATATACATTTTATTGTATTTAAAAATATTAATAAATACCATAACTTTCATTTAAAAGTTAGTTTATGACAAATATATTCTATAACTTTTTTTTATGTGCAAACGAAAATCATCAGCGAAGGAATAAAACCTTAGTTGGACCATTTTGCTTGGATTGGGTGAATGATACATAGAAAAGTACATGTAGATGGCTGAGTACTGGTGGAACTACTGCAAATCTCTCTCTCTCTCTCTCTCTCTCTCTCTCTCTCTCTCTCTCTCTCTCTCTCTCTCTCTCTCTCAACCAATACTTGGAGAAATTTTTAAAAATTACCATCTTCCACTGATAGGGGCAACAGAAGTGCATCGGCACCGAGAAGATATACAGAAACTGAAACAAGAATAATTTTTTAAAGAAGATATCATACAGAAAATCTTGATTTGCATCGAATCGAAAAAGCTGAACGAACTTTACATTTTTCGCAAAACAACTTTTAAATTTACTTTGATAAAAATAGCTCACAAAATTAGGTGATAACTTACAAACCTTGACCACACGGGAGATCAGTATTTTTGACCCGATAAATGAATGTCAAATTTAGTTAGAAGTATGACTTTTAGCAAACGACGGTTTACGCAACGGAAATTCCAGTACAAAATAGTCTCCATGTTTACAAGTCATTGTATTATGGGTAAGGTATTATTTTTTGTAAAACTATTCATTGATATAGTGGATGAACTATTTAAGTGTATAACTGTAGCAGTTTTGCTCACAGAAATTTTGCAGAAAATTATCCCCAATTACTTGCAAAAATGGTCGATTCGAGCAGGAATTTCTGCGTTTGTGGTCGTCCGCTACAAATTATAATTGTAACTAAAATTGGAATTGATGCTCAAAACAAGTAAGGAATGTAGCTATAAGTTTTAATTTTGGTGAATTATTTTTTTCAGAAAACAGGAAGGGTATATATATTGACCGTGTTCAAACAGACTTTAGTCAGGAGCACTTGTTGGTTCAAGCATATGAATTATTTTACTGCCAATATTTCCTATTCATGATATACTCGTATATTTTAGCAATTAACAAAAGTATGAAAATGACTTGATACACACTTTAATTCACATCAAAATTGAAGAAAGTGAAACTAATTTTATATTATAGAAACAAACATGAATACAAGTATATGTATATATATATATATATATATATATATATATATATATATATATATATATATATATATATATATATAAAATGACTTAAAAATTGATAAAGTACAAAACAGTGTACCAACGTTTCGAGCTAAACAAGCTCTTAGTCAGGGAAAGAAAAATTTACATCCACAAAACAAACACTAAACACAAAAGTCAAGAAGAATTCTTGACTCCTACATGTTTCAATGACGGGGAAATAAACAAACAAAGGATAAACAATAGAAGAAAGAAAGAAGACACAATTAAAAAAGGTCTAAAACGGGTAAACTACATATCTATGCTATGCTGCCATCAGTCCAACAAAGTTGTGTAAAAACAAATTAAAAGAAGTGTTTATCGTGTATATATATATATATATATATATATATATATATATATATATATATATATATATATATATATATATATATATAAAGAGAGAGAGAGAGAGAGAGATTACATGAATAATAAATAAATTCAATTTAAACATAAAGAACATAGTGTAAAGTATATATCGAGCATTCCGTTACATCAAGATTCAATAAGACATTGCACTGAAATTAGTGTATAGTCAGAAATCAATGCGTCTTAAATATAATCTTGATTCTTGCTGAGGGACAAAATTGTGAATTTACATTATTGTGACCTCCAATTAAGCTAACCAAAATAAATTATATTTACTGTATTTACATATTGATGAGATTCAAAACGCGATTTGTTAATTTTATTAATACAGTAGGGTAGCATTTTTAAAATTATTTTCCATCTCGCCATATTCTGGGCTCAGGAAAACCACCGTCCTCTCGCCCATACAGGGTAAATATTGGCTCTGCCGAGGAAAGCTTTACAACGTACTCGTCCCTGGGTCGAGTAGATGCAGATTCGCAGCTTGAGAATAAATATTTATTTTCTGCCCTTTACAACTGTCAAAGTTCAAAATGGATTGTATCATTTATCAAATACTCTTGCCTAATTTGCCTACTTCTCGTCAGTCTAGAAAGTGTCGCAAAGAAATCGACATTGTTTTTTTACACAGGTACCGGACACAAACCTGATACTAAAACGGGAACGCATCAGGAAAATATTATGTTCGGAGTGAAGACATCGAGTTTAAAACTCTGCTAATACATGGTCCCTTATATAAATATATAATAAGAGATACGACTTACTAACGAAAGAAGTATTTTAAGTGTCTTTGCCGATTCCCACCAACTTTCACACAATGCGTGCCATGGTAATCTATTTATAAAGCACATAATGTCGAGACATCAAGTTTTAATTTAATTGGGTCATGACGTAATAAGCTTGCATTTTTAAACAAATTTTCTTGGTCTATCAGGAATCCCTTAAACGCCCTTGAGTAGTTCTCTAGAAATGGAGGTTTGACTGAAATGGATTACTTGAAAGTTGGTAGAAATTGCGGAGACACTTCAGTCAAATTTAAGTTCCCAACTTTTTACGTGTGAAAAGTAATTACATATTTAGAGAAATATTTGCTGGCGTCTTCGCTTTGGCGAGACAAAGTATCAATAAAGCTGCACGGTCTTGAAAATACCCATGACCTGGGGTGAACGTAACACTACTTGACCAGACGAAAAATCACACAATTTTGATATTTTGTAGCTTTTAACTTCCCACGTGTCTAACTCACCAGATGTGTGATAGCTTGTTGAAAAGCAAACCCTCTCTACATTAACATGACACATAGATAACCGTCAAAGCGAAAACTATTAAGAAATCGAGAGCTAAGTGTGAAACAGCAATTTTTCGTGTTTAAAATTTTTGTCTCTTTTTGGGGGGTGGGGGTGGGGGTGCATGTATTAGAAGGGATTTAAATTCGCTGTCTTCACTTCGAACATAATATTTTCATAGTCTGGATCTATTTTAGTATCAAGCTTACGTTAGGTGCCTGTGCTTTTTAAGTAAGAGCACAAGTAGTGTTGTGGATAAATGTACTGTATTGGGCCCCGTCATGTTTATTTCGAATTTACAGTATTTTGACTAGGAAATAAAATATCTAACAACAATTATATATATATATATATATATATATATATATATATATATATATATATATATATTGCATCCTTATGCAGAAGATTTAAGAACAAATAAATCAACCAATCAATTAATGTTGAATGTAAGAATAAGGAATATAAATTACCTGCTAGAATAATGAACATCATGCTGACCGTGTATTACTCGATGTGAACGTGAACGACGTGGGTCAAGCACTAGAGCAGAATGGTCAGATGTCGGAATCACACTCTTATGACATTCAACCTTATCTTCGAACACAACTCTTAATGACTGACCTATCGCATTATGAGCGCTTGTCCACAGATATGTTGACAATGTCAAGATAAGGTATCACTGACACAAGAGAGTATAACTTAGCCAACAGGTGACATTTGTACCAAATATTTAGTTCACTGATGTATTCTCAAAATACTAAAAATACTAATAATTACTAAAATGTTCATTTTTATTTTATACTTCACCTACTGTTTTGTAATAGTTAGGCCATGGAAAGCATACTTTAAAAAGCTGTCATTTACCCGCACTAACATGATTAAATATATATGAAATCTACTTTCAATTCTTGTCCTTCTTTGAAAATAGACAGAAAAGCAGAAAGGCAGATAAATGTAGACAGACAGATAGATGGGTCGGTAGTAAAATGGGTCAGAGGTTTTGTCCGTAGTTCTTTATTCGCATATGTCCTCATTTATTTAGGAATTATACAGTAATACTATTTAGCAAACTATTTGGGACTGTAAATCTCTGCCCCGTAATTGAGAGTGGAAGTTATTTTCTAGGACCGATTTCACCTTTTCTGTACATCTCAATCTTCAACATTTTAAATTCCTCATTTATCTTTCAAACCTTTTGGAGCAGTAACCACTTTCAAGCAATCACGTTTTTATACACAATACCGTTTTGCAATCCGTTGATATTTGGAGCACATAGCCTCCTTGCCCATTTGCCAGAGATGACCTCTGAATACAAGTTGGACTTAATTTCATGTAAAAATACATTGCCTTTTCCACCGGACGTTTATGTATGCAATTTTGTAGTCTACCATTTTACATATCAAAATGTTAAGAGATTTTTGTGATGCAGATTGCTTTTTTCTACCAGTGATTTTATTTTTAAAAATATGAGATACTCTTGGATCTAGATTTATCCAAGGCGTATAAAAATGCAGTGAAAAACTGAGATAAGAGTCATGAATCGCGTTGCAATGACCCACCATGAGACTGAGATAAGAGTCATGAATCGCGTTGCAATGACCCACCATGAGACTGAGATAAGAGTCATAAATCGCGTTGCAATGACCGACCATGAGACTGAGATAAGAGTCATGAATCGCGTTGCAATGACCCACCATGAAAAATTCACGTTTGTCGAAAGGGCCGAACAACATCAAAACTTGAAATGTCTTCAATCAATTTATATTCATTCTTTCAATAACATTTATGAATCTATAAAGATATCTAACCAGAGCATTGTGAAAACATTTCATAATAAACGGGTATTCTTGGCATCCTTGTTTTGTTTTCAAGCCATATCCTAATTGGTCTGTGAGACCTCAACACTAATATATGTTCATAAAATGAGAGTTAACAACATGTTTAGTCGAAAATATGCATAGTGTTTATCATTTCAACTGATTCTGAAGACAGCCTACTCAAAAACATAACGGATGAGTTTGAATAGTGTAAAGCAGTGATTCCCAAACTATTTTTGATTGCGACCTAAATACCATCTTTTTCGACCCAAAATATAGTACCGGTGTTTGGGAACCACTAGTGTCAAGTTTTAACATCCATCCATAAGTTTCCCTCTAGTGGATAGTATAAGCTGATTTCGATAAATGACCCAGAAGTAGATATTCTACACAGAACACTGACCCCGGCGTGTGCTTGTTTTATAGAATATTGACCTATGATATATATAACCATCACAGACCCCAGATAAATGAGGTGTAATTTCAATCATTCCTTTGATTTGAACATATGCTTTACTTAGTCCACAGTACACAAAACGTTATCATCTGTTAAAAAGAATTCTTTATTTGTATACATTTCAAATTGGTATTGCAGGTCCAAATTTCACACTTTGCAATTTTAACAGACTCCAGCGAGTGTATAGTAGTTAGAGAAATAAAGCGTATATTGAGATAATAAGCTGTGTAACGCATGCTGAAGCATATATGATCGTCGACAATATATACAACTTTGAGATTATAATACTTATATATAAAATAAAATCTATTGCCAATGCTCTCGTATTTTCTATAATTATTTATATTACGCACAAAAAAGTGTGAGCTTTTACCGGTGTATTTAGTTACTTTGAAGATTTATTACGTGACAGGTTAATTTTCGCCTCTAGGCTTCAAGAATAATGAACAAATCTATTCACAAAGGAAGCACCCAAATGGGATGCATGGACTTAAAAACGTTACAGCATGGGACAACTGTCATCCATCTTTCCCATAACAAAACATCACAAAGTGTTATTTTTATTTTATGAAGAAAAATAATATGTCTTGAAGTAATTGACGTACTGTCAAAGTTAACCATAGAACACTTCTTTGAGACTGAACGCACTTGTACATTTTGTTTCACGATTGATTGCATACAGTGCACGAATCAATTTGGCAGGATGCATGAGATTGATAGGAATTTATATTGAATACTGTAAGAGAGATTGGAAATCAATGCTGTTTCTATAGTTTTAGACAGACAAAATCGAGGAAATTGACGTGTAAATACTGGACCTCCTTCTTGACACCAATCGTGAAACAAACAAAATCTGGAGTGGTAGGTTTTAAATCCATTAGTAAATACGTACGTGGCAACTGGGTGGCATCATGATGAGCATAATTCAGCCAAATTGTTTTGAATTGCTTAGCCAAGACCTGAACTTGAAATTTGTCTCTAGAACTTTTAAACAAAACTACATAATGAGCACTGGGACTAATGGTACGATGCGCTTTACTTTGTTGCAATAATTTTTGAGTAATGTAAATAATACTGGCATTACGATGGTGTCCTTTTCGTGTAAACAAAAGCTTAATTCATTCTTCGTCTTCTCCTAACATGTTATCGAAGATGAGATGCGTTTGACTAGAGTTAGACACAATCCCGTCGTCTTCGCGAGGAATCCCTTCTACAAACGATATCGATTCTGCATGACTTTATTTCAGGCACGTGTGAGCCGATTGCCACAATTTGTAACACCACCCAATACTTTGTGGAGGACGATCCAGCAAAAGTGATTTCTGACCAATCAAATATTTGATAAATTCGTTTTTGCCTTAACCACTCTGCCCAGCAGTCAACATGTTAAAGGGATGACGAAACAGTTCCTCCCAACTTTGACGATCCGACCTTTCGGAGAACGGAGAATACAGCCATAACTCTAGAGTACTTTTGAAAATTCTGATACAATACAAAGAACACAAGACATTTTATACAGAAAAAATAAACCTGTTTAATTGTTTGATTTTCTTACATGGTACAACAAACTGTCAACATTTAAAAAAAGTTATGTTTTGTTTATTTCTTGTGGGAGTCTGTCACACATGTTTTTGATATAGTCGGCGACCTCTCGTTTCCATGCGTCGAATTCTAGACTTTTCCAGTCATGTACATCCTTCCAATGGTAAGTCTGTTGGTGTAACCAACTAGACCCACACACTTCTTGGTAGGTATGAAAGGTAGACATAGTACGATGAAGTAGTATTCATCACTAATCGCAACACTTTGAACAGAATGAGTTTCTCGTGCACAAAGGTTTGGTGGTCATATCTTTGCATGTCCTGGTGATAAATTTCCCAAAAGTAATCTGCCGGTAAACGAAATCCAATAACTCCAGTCACTAACACACACACGGCACGTCGTCCTAAATTCAAAGGAGTCGTATTGTCTTGTAGAATACGTTCTTTTAAAAGCACTTAGTAATCCTCTAATTATTGAATGTTTTCATTGACTTTCTCCCATGGAATTCGATACAATACTGAAAGCAGAAGTCGTGGCATCGCGAGTTTTATAACGTGTTCGCAAAAGAGTTTTGTCGCCTGTTAGCACAAAAGGTCTTTCCAACTGTGCTACAGCCTTCTTCAATCAGTCTTTTTACTGCATGAATATACCAATGGTTATTCATTTTATGCTCTTGACAATGCAATTGTTATTTTGCGTTATACATGAATATGTTCAAAATACTTGTAATAGCTTTCTCGCAGCTCCGAAGGTAATCTATCTGGAATGTTCAAGGTTACCTGTATCTTTATACTCCCATTCGTGGAGTTTTACACTACAACTGAAACACAGTACTTTATCTCTTTCTCCCAAGTAGAAATCCTGTTCTACCTAAAGATTAAGGTGTGAGTCCTTCCAGATATTTGGGCCATCTCCTTTTGATGATTATTCGTGATTCTTAATGAGATTGTGGTGCCCAGTTGGATTGTGAGTACGTGGATGACAGCCCTGGATGGGCTAGCGGACAGCATCCCTTTCAATAGTGGAGCAATATCGTGCTGCATCACTCTGGTCGCAACGCACATCATCACATTTGCCTTCATTCAGCTTTTGGAGGGTGAATACGTTCCATTTTTTCTGTGTTGAATTCATCGTTTGCGATGGACGTCTTTGCTCAAAACGATATTTCTTTTTTTATATAGAAATCTTTCGTTTTCATTCTGAAGGACGGTCCTCGTACTGTACCGTGTTGTGATTGGAAAGTCGCACTCATCTGGTACACTTTTTTCAAGGATCGACTAACGAATTGGTGATCAGACAAACGTACAGTCTTGTGAAAGTTGACTGTTGTGAAAGGAAGGTCTTGAGCTTGACATGACTTTAAGACTTTTCTTAAGACGTCAAAGTTCATCACTTGTCTCGAATGATTGTTCAGTATCAGTCCTTTCACTTTACATTTGGTATGAAGTTGTTTTTTCTTATCTTGGTACAGGTAGCCGTACTTTGTAGATCCGCCACTGGCAAAACTCGGAATAGTCTCTTCGCAATGTTAGTCGGTCCACACTCCTAAACATTCGCCTTCGATGTGATAGCCTCCAGGTCAATCAATGTATATGCTACGATCGGTGTCAAAGTAATGTACACAGTCTCCTAAAGGTTCCAAAACTGAGTACAATTTTAAACGGGGATTGGCTGTATCGTAAGCAGCAATGATCACACTGCCAAACTCATCGGGTGGAACAAACACCATGACCTCTTCGTAATGTACCAAGACCAAATCTTCACATATGATTTCGACAGGTTTGATGAGCTTTCCTTTATCGTCGATGAGCTGAAAGTATTGATTGGGATCCACCAAGTATTCGATCTTGGGCAACATCGGACGTAGAGCTAGTTTTCCCCACAGGCAATTCAGCATGACTTTAGCAAACGATTGTCTTCCTTCGTTTTGTTCCACGTGTTCCAAGTCGATGTCTTCTATGGATTGGCACCATTGCCTGAATTGGTCTTTTTTTATATGAAATGTGACACCAGGAAGGATAACCACTCGCTTCTTGTTTCAATTTCAGAAACTCTAGTCTGAAAAAAATCCCTGGACTCGAGTCGTCGTCCTGTTTGTATTTTTCTGTGGTAGGAAAATGCCAAATTTTATAAACCGCTAGCAATTGGTATCTACGATCGATAGGATGAAACAACTCTAAACTCACTCAGAGAGAGAGAGCATAAGACAACTCTAAACTCATCCATATTCCCGTCAAGGTGCGTTTTTGATATCATGAAGATAAGATTCGTGTTGAGTACACGTTTCAACACATGCACGACATAAAGGAAACATCAGTTGCCCGTGGCAACGATAAGGCGCCACTGGATAGTACATGTTTGTCGGTGGAAGAACTTTACGTTTGATCAAACCTTCATACTAGTAAATGTGTCCGACGTCGAAGTGTTCTGTCAAAATTTCATGTGACCGATAGGAAATCGGGCATATTTACACACCCAAGGGTACAAGGAACATACATCAATATATTTTTTGTTTGTTCTCCCTGAGATTCTACGGCATCGTACAACAAGTGTGTGGCAATGGTCCATTCTCCAAACAAACTGTTGCCAGGATTTAAAAGTTCGATGTCCATCACATCATAGTCTTCGACGATGCGACGAAATTTTGGATCTGTTTTCAAAGGTTCATAGTAGTCGTGTTGCTACATTTCCACCATGCGGTATCTTTGAATTTCCAAATTCTGGCGTCGTAGGCAAGTTCTTTTGTACAACGCTTCCATGGTCAACTCTGTTCAAGGATTTTTCAGTTCTTTGTGAGGATACAATGTGGGACATGCATGAAAGAAACATACGGGAAATACGTGCAAGAAGTGTTGGTTTTCCAAATCTGAACCGTCGACTGAATATGCAGAATATCGACCGCTAACAAATTGATACATTCGAGGTGATATAATGGCAAGTTTGTTGTGCGGCATGAACTTTTTCCGATACACTAATTTACAAGCTTTGCCAATGGCGGAAGCTTCCTTCAAGGGATCGATACATCTGTGATGAAGAAATAACTGTTTTCAAAGGTTGATCGTACAATGTGGGACATGCATGAAAGAAACATACGGGAAATACGTGCAAGAAGTGTTGGTTTTCCAAATCTGAACCGTCGACGGAATAAGATCCAGTCTTCTTTACTCTGCCCTGTTTCCTCCTCTGCTTGTCTTGAGTTGGCACTAATAATGTAAACAACGCAAAGCAGAATATCGAGCGCTAACAAATTGACACATTGGAGGTGGTATAATGGCAAGTTTGTTGTGCGGGAGCACGACGTGTTAGTTTTCTTCGGTATTTAAAAAGTTTGAAAAATATCCTTTATCCAGTTCCGTCATTCCAAACGTTTTAGGCAGTTTACTCAAATACATAGATAGTTTACTCATGGAATCCTTCAACTGTGCGTTTCAGTTTCATGTAAATAATTTTGGCTCCATTTCTGGTGACTTGAGGAAATTCGGTTCCTTGTTCTGAAAAGTTTTTCTAAAAAAACTGACCGTCGTATTATGAGAAATTGTGAACAATGACTGTAGCATATTGATGACGGTTACCGTAACAATTCACCACATCTCCGTTGTAGGTGTCGTCGGTGGGGTCTAAACTCCACTGAGCGAAAACAGAAAGAGTATGGGATCCACGAAATACAGTCGTGGCAAGCGCGATGAGCCACACAACAGTTAGGAATGTGAATTCCAGTGTCTTAAAACACTAAAAGTCACAAAAGATAAAATCGACACGACACTATTTCATTTTCTTATTTTGTGATCCAGTAATTCTTCCGGTTCAGTGTCATATCTCTTAATGTAACACTGATGATCCAACTGGACGATTTTACCACAAATAGAACATCGTTTCTTTCCTGGACAAACATGTGACTCTTTGTTATTAGTAACAACGTTCTGCCCACAGGTTGGACATACTGTCAGTAATTAACAAGCACTTTCCTGTTGTTGGAATTGTTTCACGCAATGTCGTCCATAACACGCTGGACTCACCAATGCTCGTTCACGGGTAGAGCAACGAATCATTTCTTTTCTTCAGAAACACAAGGTCTTGACACTAAACAGGCATTACATCTCTTTCCACAATAAATATGTTACTCCTGATTGTTAAATTCTTGATCACATTTGTCACAATAATATCCGTATCCAAGAAGTGCTGCGATACTGATAATGGGATCGAAATAATTTTTGGTGATGATAAACATGAATATATTTTCCGCCTAGAAAACAGGAGATCTCCATGAATGACTTAAGGGTAAACGTTCAATGTATGGCGAGGGGTTAGTACGTCTTGGAGTTTCTGTATTTCATGAGGTCCACACACGGTCTCTTTTGAAATTCCTCCTTGTTCCAAAAGGATTTCTGCTTCTCTTCGTAGTTTGGGTCTGTCCGATTGTCTAATACTCCCCCATAATCATTTCCATTCTGGTGCATCCGTTTTCTCTGCATAAGTTCTAGCCACCACGATCGCGCGGGTTAACACGCCTGATCTTGATCTTTGTTAGTCTTAACAACATTTGTTTGGTAGTGATGAGTTGATCCAGAAATAAAACTTCACGTTTTCCGCTGGCCAAAGGAAGTGAAATGCGAGTGAAATGAAGGGTGGCGTTTCCAAAGGTCATGTAAAACTCATCATTTGTTGAATTTTGTCCAAGATATTGGAAGAGGTTAATTGCGCAGGTGTACTAAGTTCGATCCAGACAGGAGATTTCAAACTGTTGTGAGTGATCGACAGTCGTAAACGACCTTGATTTTCAGCTTCGCACTGTCGTTTCGACTCCTTTGAAAAAGACTCCAATAAGTCAGTAATAAATGCAGCCGCTTTCTCTGCAGGGACTTAGGACTTGAACTCTTTAAATTTAACCGTGTAAGTGTAAGTAGTTGTTTAGAATTTTTTTGGAAGTCAGTTTGTGAGTAGCTTGAATGCGAAAATAATCTTCAGAACGAGTTTCTTTCTTGACTCTCTCGGTCTTGGAGAGGAGGAGGTGGATGGTGTTGGGCATGGATCCATCATTTCCTCTTCAACATCGCTAGGGTGAACTTCTGCAAAAACTTCCCTCAGTGTTTTGGGTGACACAGAACATAATCGCTTTGCTTCTGGTTTTTTCTTGGAAGGATGTGATCTTTTCATGACGGTATATGATTCAAGTTTGATTTTAATAGGGTTACCTCTCTCCCTATAGATATAGGGTCACTCGACTTAAGAGAGTATACTGATTTAGTTCTACATTCATCCCGTGAAGGTGAAATGGCAATCCAAGGTCAGAGATTTACAAAGAGTCATTAGAAAATACGCATGTAACAAAATTTCTGGAAAAACTCAAGACTTCTCCTCTGGAGTTAAAAGTAAAGATACCTGTTATGTCTGTCGAGAGAAAGGACATTGGGCTCCAGAACGTTCACAACGTCAACGAGAAGGAACCTCAAAGACGGGAAAAACCAGATTCCGAGGAAATAGTAAAGATACCACTTATCAATGTCAAGAAAAAGGACATCGGTCTTCAGACTGTCCCAAGAAAGTGAAAAAAGAGACAAAGGAGGGGATTTCAGAAGCAAAAGAACCCATTCCTGTCAACACATTAAAAGCAAGACATTCTTAAGAAGAATAAAACTGTACTTTTGTAATTTGTTTGAAATTTCAGTGTGATTTTTATTCACGACAATATACCAAATACATAGTGTATCCATGTCTTGATTTGTTTTTTAGTATTCATAAAATATCCCCCCCCCCCAAACACACACACACACACATTTGTTATGGAAGGATCTATTTTTTAATTTGTTTTTATTTTTTAATTTGCAGTAACTGAGTAGTATCTCTTTTCTGGAAAAGTGAGTATCCATGAAAAGACGTTGGGTTTTAAAAAAATAAACAATCATGGATTTTTTAACATCAGCTGCAACTGTCTTGAACCTTTTATACGTTCAAGCCCCACTGCTGCTGTGGTAGTAGTTTCGTTAGTGGAGGGTATGGGTGTAGGTGTAGGTCTCTTTCTTTTGAGTTTCGCCAAAGTGACTTCATACATTTCCCTCAGGTATTTTAGCTCTGCGAAAATGTCCTGTAACGGACTTACACGCTGTTTTCACTCTCTTTTGTTCACTGTTCATCGTTTTTATATCCCCTTGTGAAGGTAGTACCGGCAAGAATTCTTGCGAGGATAGGAAATAGCACAAAGCCAAAGCCAAATCCAAGTCATTCTCCGGTAGAAACCTGTCGGTGGAATAATACTAGCTGCCGTATCAGTAGTTGTATTGTCAATTCTGACATACGGATCCACTCCAGAGGTACCAGAAGACATAGTCTTCATTTCAGACATCTCTACTGTACTAACATTGTTCCGTAACTGTGAATTGTAGAAACAGTCATGGGTATATATAGATATCGAAAGTGACGTCACGCGTCCGCTGTATTCTGATTGGTAGATAGAGAACGCCCTGATTGAATTATATTACACGCATTCTGATGAGTGGAATCTCCAAATCAGGTCCTAGACTATATAAAGTTGCGCGTTTGCCCCTTGTGCCATGACTTCTCGAGATAATCCACCAAGATGAATGTCAGCGTAGAATTTCCACCATTATTTCGAACATGTTGTTTAATCCAGACTTCCCGTTGTATGTCAAGGCGACTTGGGTTATCATCAAGATCACAGATACTGCCGTATGATAAAGAAGAGTGTACGTAGATAAGCAAGGATGCCTGAAAAGAGTACTGTTCTAAGGATATGCAGTACAGAGAAGCTTGAGAAGAAGAACCGTGAGGAGGTGTAGATAATGTTATCAGTGTAACAATCTTTTGTTAAACCCCCAACGTCCCTTTTCAGGGTGACCCAGATCTCTCAGAAACAGAGACACTACCCAAAACATTGCCAAAAGTATGCTTTTATGTGTGTATGTTTGTGTGTTGTATATATTTGGTCCATATTTTCTCTTCCACAACTAAATCTTACCCCCCCCCCCCTACGCTCTACCCGTCTGTCTTGTGTGATAGTATATTGGTATGAATTGTGTTTTTATGTGTGAGCACTGCTACCCTTTTTCTCTTCACTCAATCTTTAGTTTTGTTTTTACCGGTTTGGTTTCTATTTCTCCATCTTATTTTACATCCTACTTTTACACCTCTGCTTGTGAGTAAATTCTCATTGACCCCATATGCTCCTATAATTTTAAACTTATGGACTAGTTTTATGGGGTCAAAATGGAGGCTTAATGTTAAATTTCCACAAACCCCATATCATCCCATTTGACCCTATGGTATCCCCATTACTACTGATATATTTATAGAAGCCTCATAAGATGATGTCTTTAGAAACAGACAAAGCTATAATTATATAATACTGATGTAAAAGGTAACTAGATGACAAGTTTGCTTTGCAAGTCAGAAGAGTGTGATTTTCCTTCCACTTTGATGAAGAGTGTTGCGCTAACATTTGCTAATATCCACGATAAAAAAGAAGCGCAGTGTCGAATATTTCCGTGTATTAAGCACAAGTTCGCTTATTGTTGGAGACACTGGCCTACAGAGAGGGGATCCAGGTGTAATGACTTTGAAATCGATGTGAATTTTAGTCGTTTACGTGGATTATGAAACGATGCAACTGTTTTATTGCCCTGTAATTGGGCCCAAAACATCACAAGAACCTTCACTACTGGATTGTCTATAATGTTTTATACTATCTAATGTTTCATAGACCATCAATCCATGAAGAAAAAACAATTTCCTTTAGTTTTACGTAATGAACACTATTTTCTTGCTAAACGTTTGTATGTATTAGGTACTTTAAAGAATTATCATAAATATTTTTACCTATAATTATTTTTACTCCTTAACGATAAGTCATAAAATGTTTACGAAAAAATACCCACAATGATATAAATTGTGCTAATTGTTCTTTTATAAAGCTATACTTTGAATATCAGAGAAGTCGTCTTCAAGGCACCAGTAAAAATTAAATCCCATAACTAAACTAACCGCCATCGCGTGCTACCACCCTATAATCGTTTTTAACTATGGTCTGTCTTCCTCATGATGAAACAAAATCAGAGGTTTTGCACTCGACTAAAATAGAATGCCAGATGCTTTAAAGTTGTCAATGTGAATTTCTATAAAATGTTTCAAAACAAACTCGCACATCAATAATTTTCCTATTGAAGAATAAAGTAGCAATCGTCATGACAAGTTAGTTGAATAGTACACGTGATCATGATGACGTATTTTACGTCAACAAGACGATATACCGATTGCAATACGCTGATATGATTATGTAGACATGATGACAGATTTATATATCTGTATTGTCTTTCTGACATGTTGTTACAATATAACAAGCTAAGTATGTAAATGTGTCGTAATGTCTACATAATTATGTGAATGTGTCGTAATGTCTACATAATTATGTGAATGTGTCGTAATGTCTACATAATTATGTAAATGTGTCGTAATGTCTACATAATTATGTCAACACATCGCAATCGGTTACTCATCTAAGATAGGTCTTGTTGATCACGTGCGCTGTACAAATATCTCGTAATGATTACTGCCGCTTAATATTTCCAAATTTCTTTTCATCAAGAGTGCATCCAGCCATTGCTGAACAGATTTTTGATAAATACCTTTGTTGTTATAATCCAAAATAAAGTCACCCTCTTCGTACAAACTTACCTGAGTACTAAATGTTTAATTGTTATGGATAAACAAACTGATATATGTATACGTGATATAAAAGGTAGGATTTATTCAGGCAAACAAATACCATTTATTCAGACGTATATATATATATATATATATATAACAGAGCTTCTATTTAGGAATCCTAAAACTTCTGTTCTGACATGGTAAAAGGCGTCCTGCTGCAAAAAGCATAAAATTATTAACTGATCCAGACTTTCACGAAGTGAAATTAATAGTGTTGGTTTTACTTTACAATACATCCATGGCATTTGGATGCCATAGCCTCTGAAGTTACTTATATTTGAACTTGTAGAGTATATGTAAGTTTATATTCTCTTAAAGACTATACTATTGAATTTTCTATGGACAGGTTGGGGATTTAAATAGGCATTCTTTGACCATATCGTCCCAGAATAGAGAAGGTAGCTGACACGATCGTTCGATGGCTATGCCGAAGTTACAAGTAATATAGTGATTGCAACTGGTGCACGACTGGTAATCACCGTTTGGCAAGTTCTGACATCCGCCCTGGATTGGTACACAGTCTGTAAATAATAATAATAAGTATAAGTATAATAACAATACTACTACTACTACTTATTATTAATATTATTATTATTATTATTATTATTATTATTATTATTATTAATTTTATTATTATTATTATTAAAGCTAACTTATTAAAGTTAAATAATATTCTTAGTCATGTACCGTATAAAATCCATTTACAACCTTTTATTATGTGGAAAAATGCATCAAAACCGATATCCTGTCTATGTTCGTATTCATTTTGTCTGAGACAACTTACCTAATCATATTATGTACGATAAGGATCAGGAAAAATATTATCCCGCACGATCTTATATTTATACTTATTACATACATACTTCGTACATTTACACTTCTTACATTTATACTTCTAACATTTACGCTTCTTACATTTATACTTCTTAGATTTATACTTCTAACATTTACACTTCTTAGATTTATACTTCTTACATCTATACTTCTTCCTTTTTATCTAATATGGTACATTATTTTATTTCAATTATTCTGAATCATGATCCTACACTATGCAGGATATTTCATTGTATGATTTCGACTCTACACTACACTATGCAGGATATTTCAGTGAATAACTTCGACTCTACACTACACTATGCAGGATATTTAATTGTATGACTTCGACTCTACACTACACTATGCAGGATATTTCATTGTATGACTTCGATTCGTTTCTTGTTTATTTATAAAGCAGATTGTCATATACTTACTAACGGTAACGTGTTGAGATTGTGTTGTCGATTGTAAAGTAGACTGTATCACTGAAATGTATAGAATTTAACATTGTTAATTCTTTTATTTTTTTACGCTGCAGAAGAATTGTATTATTTAATTAGGATCATGCGGAGACAAATATTTAAATTTGTATTCATATTAAAAAAGGTCAAACAAAGATCATAATCCCGATTCAAACGTACTTTTGTAATATGTGTTTTCCTTGGGGTAAATGCGTAATGCAAGAACAAGAAAACATATGAAGTTATTGAAAGTTTTCACTCAACTTGTATATTATAAATAATAAACGAAGATCAAGATTGTGTCACATGTAGAACTGGACATAATTGTAGAATCATCACATCGCTGTTACACAGTCTGGACACAATTACATTCACCTTGAATCCAGAATTACATGCACCTTGAATCCAGAATTACATTCACCTTGAATCCAGAATTACATTGCAAACAATTTAAATTTGCTTTACTAACTACCTC
Organism: Margaritifera margaritifera; assembly: GCA_029931535.1. NCBI lineage: Eukaryota > Metazoa > Mollusca > Bivalvia > Unionida > Margaritiferidae > Margaritifera > Margaritifera margaritifera. The sequence continues at coordinate 1,642,510 of JAQPZY010001562.1, read as the reverse complement.
GACTTTACTGCTCGACACTTGACATCATCGTGTGATTGTATTTTATGATTGCCGGATGTTGGCAAAGTTTATCGCATGTAAATGTAACATTTTAAGGTTTTTCCTAAATGCAGGTCTAATCGTACCTTATAATGAAAACTATTTCAGGGATTTTCTTCCCACTTATTTCGAGGTCTAATAGTACCATGTATGTCCGATTTAACTTTGAGTAAATATCCACTCCTCAATGTATTTACCTTTCAAACACATTTACATGAACATTTTATAGGTATACCTGTGATTAGTGTGGAAGGAATCAAAGATGCTGTTGTTGTAACGCTGTTCACTGCATTTAATAAAACGGATGGTGCTGTGGGACCCTTATTCATCATGATTGGACCTAAATAAATTTGGAAAGTGAAGTACTTAATATATTAGTATAACGATTGTGGTGACCTGTGTAGAGCACGGTAAGGCTTGCTCTGCATCTCTGCGATTCCGGGTTGGATTGTTAATCTTCAAAAAGGAAATCCCTGTTGTAAAGTAATATTTATTTCTTCTTCAAAGATTATGTATTTAGTGTTTTCCTTATTTTTATATCCCCTATATTATTAATACTTGTCAAATTACAATAATCTTCAATAACATCTTCATATCTAGCGTGAAATTGCTTTATTATAAGACTAGAACACATATCATATTTTTATTTTATAATACAAAGATTTTCAAAATATGGAAAGCACTTTAAAATTCATTCTCATGCAGAAAATGCACGTTATTGAAAGAAAACACAAATATTTCAGAAGAAAACGATCGAATACAAAAATTAATCATAAAGGGTGCTTGCATGAATTATTGTTAAATTAAAAATGATCATTGTTTTCCAAAAGTTTACCCTAGAAAACGAGATCTGAAATCCGGTAATAATTTACAGGAGAGAGAGCTAAACAATTTCCTGTGCGAAGAAGAAGAGAAAAAAAGAATATTTAAGTTTTTGTTCTTGCTTCCATTGTTTGGCTCCAGGTGACATCCCATGAGGTCAAACCGGAGAGCTGTATGTTGGTTCCATTCCAAAGGGACAATACGGACGGCTCTGGCAAATACTGGACAATCAAAGGTGTTTGTCACAGGTGTATCAGTGTCCTGATTGCCTGGGAAGTCCTTTAAGATGTAAATAGAAGAGATATTGATAGATTTGTATTTTGAAAGATTTTATGGGATTATCAAGTGTGGCGTCACTCCTTCGCAATAATAGATATGCATATACTTCTTTCTGTCCGACATGTTCAAGCTTGAAGTTTACTGGCTATAGTAATATGAACGTATTGTTGCTGCTATAGAAAACTAGATTTTTTTCCTCCACACGGGAAAGCTCAACGCTACGGTTAATCCAAATCAACAGTCGAATTTCCTTATATCTCGTTCAGCAACAAAAGAACTATTACAGTTAAGCAGTGCTCATCTTACAAAATGTTATTATTCGGACCAAATACAATCTTTTTCATAAGCGAAGGGATATCGAGTCGGTGTAACAATGAGAAAATGACTAAAAACTTTTCAATCAATCATAAGCTACAACTAGATGTACTGACAGGAATATTGTTAATCTTAAAACAACACTACAAATTTATATTATGCCATTTTTATCTGGAACATTATCTCGAGAAACAGAAACTAGTATGCATAATTGTAATTTTAAACAGAGTTTAGGTAATGCAGTTATGCTTTATTTCTTTTTTAAATATTTTTCTTGTACTACTATTTGTAGATTTTGGTCCTTTGAATAGGCGATCATAAGATGAACCTTTTGTTTTTCTAGGTCCTTAAAACACCCTTTTCCTGATTAATTGCATTATAGACTTTGCATTACCTTTGCATTTCCGCTAGCATCCGGAACTATGTTCCAACTCACGCCATCTTCCGTATAATATACTTGATACTTCTTGACGTACTCCTGACAGCAAGTGTTTCCCTGTTCAAGGTTACGACCCTGGGTCACAACACCATTTACCAAGGCAAGGTCACCGAATTCAACCTTAGAGTTGTAAGATGAAAACAATGATAAGACTATAGTGAGTGACAGCGTTCATTAGACATGCAACCAAACGGGTTGTGTCTCATACCATTTTCAAGCCAAAATACCATAGATGACTAAGTTTGCCGTTACATGCACTTCTTAGAAAATAGATTGATTCGTCGTTTATATTGGTAAGCCCAGAAGTTGAATGGTAGTAACCTGATAAAGCCTACTAATCAAGGAAAGTTTGTGAACACCATTGACATTACAGTACAACAGATTGATTGATGCAAAAATACATCACGAGAGATCCCGAGGGTATTTGCATAAAGCGTGTGCAGAAAAAGGTTGCGCCATCACAATTCTTCGTGTACATGTAACAGAATATTTAATTTATGTTTTAGGGCAGATGTTACAGGCTGCAAATACAAGACGTCAAAGCACGCTAATACATTATTGGTTGTGTCTGCCTTCTCACACACTTTGCGATACTCAATGTTTTTAAACATTGTTTGTGAAACACGTATTACTGCAAAAATGCTATCCCGCCCCCAAAGCCTTTAAACAAACTGATAATCTTTGAAAATTTCATTGAAATGACACGAAGATCTTATTAGGTCATCTACATGTGCATGTAAAAATTTCCACAAAATTTCATTGGTCTAGGCTTAGTGGTTTAAGTGTAATCATGCATGCAAGTTTTCACCAAGAAAGTGTAAGTCCAGAAAGTGCAAAGGACTAATAAAAACGTAAAGATCGTTTCAGTTGCATGAAAATCTAAAACGTTTATTTGTATATGGGTAAAAACATGCCAATCACATCTCATTTGTCTAGTTTGAGTGGTTTTTGTATGGTCGTGCTAAAGAAAAAGCCAGAACGAACGGACGGTATAGGAGCAAATAAAGATGCCCCCGCTACACTAACATCGGGGTACAAAAATATGACAACAATGGCTGACAAACTACACAGTTTCTACCTTTACTTCCTCGGTTTAAATGATACTTGCGTCGGTCTGGTCTTGTATAGACAAAATTGATGACAAGACATATAATATTGGAGCATTATCTACAAAAAATAAATTAGTGGCGGATAGAGAAGTGTTGCTTTGAGTGTGTGTGTGTGTGAGGGGGGTGGAGCTATAGAAATATGCGTGAGGTCTGTGGGATGGGACCCCCGTTTGGGCACAGGGGGCTAAGCCCCCGGAAGTTCCTGCATTTTAAGCGTTTGCAGGGCATAATTTCAACTAACTATAAAGAAAACTGATAATAGGAAAGATTCCGGTTGTTTCGCGATCATTTTATCGGGGGTTGGGGGCGCAGGCTCTGCCCCACCCCCACCCCCCATCAGCCCCTGTAAATAATTTCCTTTACTCGTCTTTTATACTTTCCTGCATGAAAACTATTCTTAATTATTGGAACATAAATGAGTACGGTGGTTGCACATGTTCTTTTTTATTATTACCATTTCAGAAGACTAGATTCACAGTTTTTTTTCATGTGCAAGAGATAGTGATCAAAAATTCATGTTCAGTTGTTTCCCTCTAGCCTAGTTTCCTCACACTTAAGCTTCGTCCTATGATATTTGGTTATATTCCTTGCGAAATTTTAAAACAGAGTGTGATTTGCAGATATTAAGCCCGGAAATTGTTCACTAATTACAGCAGTTTTTATGGCAAGTATTTTCTACGACCTACCTTTCTTTTTGGGAGCAATACTCTGACATCGCGGTTTGGGACGGTAAGCAAACTTAATTCTGATACAGATTTCTTTACAGTAAAGTATTTTTATTTCTTTCACAAAGTCGCATCACCTACCGATCTGCTTCTTTTCCTTGACATTGTATCTCTCGCGCCTAATACTAAGGCTGTTTACTTCCGATTTGCTCATACGGGTCATTACATCCGATATTAGGCACTAGTTGCTACTGATGTTATAGCATATCAAGAGTAATATGGAATTATTAACCCGTGTGAGAAATGACGTAAGATCGGAAGTCAACTTGTAGAAAAAAGTGCGAGATACAAAATGGTATGGCAAAGACTCAGATCAATGCATAGGCGATTAAAGAGGGGACTTCGAGAAACAATGCACACTTTATTGTGAAGAAACCGTTCTCAGAATGAAGTTTCATTCACACCCCAATCAAAGATGGCATGTTCTGCTCCGCAAATATAAAGCGAACTGTACTTATCATCCAGACTTCTGTCACTAACGAACAACTTCCGCCCATAATTTCTGCGCATCACTCTGTCTTAAAAATGTGTACAGAAATAAAGAAATAATTAAGGCGAGTTTTAAGGCAAAAAAATATAAAAATAACACAAGGCGAATTTTAAGACAAAGGAAACTCGGTCTTGTTTCTTTTGTATACTCCTGTTTTCTGGGTCCTAATGATCAACCAATACACAAACATTGCTTGTTGAAGGGAATTCGTTACATGAAGTTCCACCTAGTCAGATTCTAATGTGCGGAGTTCTATACAGTAGGAGTCTGAGATTTATCAGTAGATAATCGTTTATCTGTAGATAATTGTTATCCTTACTTGCACGTACTCTCCAACTTTATCCTGTGCCGGCGACCATGCTCCAAATAGAACTGTGCCATCCGGTAGTGTTTCCGCTTTCTGGTAAAGCCTAGCCCTTTCTGGTCCCATTCGAGTGTGTCGGCTCTGAGGGGTCAAGACGCTTGACGCGCTGAGATGACCATCAGGTAGCACGACCGGGGGACCGTTTATTAAATAATCATTGCATACATTAGCTGAAAGGAAAAATAAGCGTAGAGAGTTCTTCCTTGAATTTCTACTAGAGAAAGCAAGACTTACGATAAATCGTTAAGATGTTCGTTCTAGACCCACATGGTGCAAATGTTAGGTTTATTTTTTTTTTTTTTATAATTCTTTCTTTTTGGTAAAATTAATATTGAATCAACAAACTTAAATGTGCTGTCACGCCTATAGCATTTTTTTATATTCAAGTTGTAATTCTCGCTGCTTCAGGAACTGAAAACTAAAGCAAGTTCGATGGCTAACCATCTGATTTCCACACACTATCACACTTTACCCCCTCCCTCCCCAAACTCTTGGCCTTGACAAAGAGATCGTAACTTTCAGTCCCATCATATATATATATATATATATATATATATATATATATATATATATATATATATATATATATATATATATATATATATATATGTTGGTACCCCTTACAAACTGTGTGTGCAGTTCAATATTTTTGGTATGTCAACATGTTAACATATCACTTTATGTGAATCTGATTGGTCCAAATAAGCCCATGAAATTCTTGCGCAGTATTCTAATTACTGGCTGGCTGCGATCATGCCTTTTTTTTTAGTATTATTATCAAGAATTTGGAGACCATCTTTACAATCGATTGCCCTAGGGGTATTGGGAAGAAAAGGTGGCCAATTTATCCCACAGGGGCTCGTTTACAAATGAAATTAAGAGTATCGGTCAATGGATAGATGGCTGGGGGTCCCAATGTAAAACTAGAACATTAGAACATTGCACCCTCCCGCCAGGACAAGCGTGGTTTAAATGTCAACTTATAGTAGTAAATAAACTCACCTCTATTTTGAAAATAATGTCGACTAATGCCGGTCTCCCAACTGACAGAAAGTTATGCAGTAACAGCATTCTTCCAAATCAAATAATGCAAATATCCGGTCACAAAACATTGAATCTTGAATGACTATTATACACAGCAACAACTATAGTCTAGAGTTAGTAAAATGTCTGCATCTAGTAATCATCCCTTCACACGAAAATCCAACAAATGGAATGCTACTTTAGTGGAATCAACATACTTTAGGTGGAAACATTGTAAAAAGTCTCATTGAAATTCATGTATATGGCGCGCCAACTACTCAAAGCGAGCGAACTATGCAACATCATAGAGGAATTTCCATTGGAGGTCCAATTTTGAAAAATGATGTTGTCCGAGTCATATGTTCTATTGATTTGCAAGGACAGTTTCATTTTGAATTATAATTTGTAAAAAATAATCTACTTCTCAATGTTACTGGTTATCGCATTGTACGTTATTGATTCAACTCGTGTCTGGGACTATTTTTCACGCGCAAGAATTGAAAGGTGCAGCGTCTGAGCCAGAATTTAATGAATGTCAAAATTCGTCTGTTCTTCTTTCTATCTAAACTCTTTCCACTAAAAAAAGCTATGTGATAAACAGAATCTCAAATGGTAATAATTTAATAATAAATTATGAAACTCGTTGAATAATTTACAGCTTTTGCTCGCCTAGGCTAACAAAAGCTGGACATTTTTCTACTCGTTTCATAAATTCAATATTAAATCATTACCCATTTGAGATCATATATATATATATTGTGTGTGTGTTCCTGCTGTCACTATTCATATTAAGTTTTGTAAACAGATAATAAAAATATCCTTGTTCATTGAAATGTTAGTATATTTGACCTTTTCACTCCCCCCATCCCCAACCCAGCTACTGGGGTAACCACAAAATTAAACCATTTGCGTATGGTTACCTTACAGACAAGTTATCTACTGAGTTTGACATATTTGTATCCAGCAGTTAGAACTTGACCAAATACGGACAGACTGACAGATGGACAGGAGGGGAGTATGACAATATCCCCAACGCTTTGAAAAGAAAATAACAGGGCATTGCCGTCTCTGGTTTCTTCCTAGAAATTGTTCGTGTGTGCTTGATATTTGTCTCTCCAAAATTATTATGTACTACAAACAAATAAGGGATGCGTTCTTCCTTTTAATTGTTCTTTTTCCTTCATGAGGAGCTCAAATTTAAATGTGAGTTTTTTTAATACTTACCAAAGCCAAGTGTAAAAGTCAAGAGATCTGAAAAACACGAATGAGACCAAAACAATAAAAGAAGGTTTGTGGAATAGTTAGATGGGCATTTCTCTCTCTCTCTCTCTCTCTCTCTCTCTCTCTCACACACACACACACACACACACACACACACACACACACAGAGGAACTTACACAAGTTCTGTGAGCCTTGGCGAGCAAAGATTGAAATTATTAGACGAGTTTTATAAATTTTATTTGAAATGAACAGAAATACAAGATTCTGTTTATTGCAGGACGAAAAATACTGATTTTATTTGACCAAAACGACAAAATAGTGTAGTGAAATGACTTTGAAATGCATTGTGATGCCTCGGTCGTTACCACTTTCCATTTCATGACGTCATTTTCTACGTCATGAGATGTTATTACACATGTTACATATGTGAAAATTATGATATGGGTATATTAACGTAAAACACAGTAGTCATGTGATAAAAATATATATATATCACTTTCTCCTGTAACGTGATAATAACGCGTGACTTAATGCCCGGAACCCCGAAATCTAAACTATTTTGAGACTTTAAAAAGTATACAGCAGTGAAACGTCTAATTATTATTAAATATAATAGAATATACATGTGTATACACAAGTTTACAGAACTTGGCATTGAACCGCGTTTAAAGATTAATGATTTCTAGATTACTCAACCCCCCCCCCCTCCTCTCTCAATAAACACGCACATGCAAATGAATAATACTTGCTTGCCAAAGACAACACTTTTTTTAAATTTTGAAATAGATACTGTAGCTGAATAACCCGATGCCTCATTTTGAAGAGCCTTTAAAGTATGTTCGCACGTCACTTTTAAACAACTGCCTCGTCCCCTCCGAAAATGTCCTACCACTAACCAAAGTAACGCAAATGGTAATGAGTATATTGCGTAATGGATAATCTAATAAGTAGTGTTGGAGATGAACAAATATCTATTTCGCTGCAATGTATTTTACTTACATATCAATGTCCAATAGACCCAATCCATGGTATATCCCGTTTGACAAATGAGAATAACGCGATACTGGTGAAAACTGCCCATGGTATTAGGTATTTACTTTAAGATATTAACTTCGTGGATTATTTACCTTCCTATGATAGTGAGGAAAATCTTTCTTTGCATCTGTTCATATGTTGATCTGAGCGTGCCCAATTTAACATCTTTGGTATGAAATTTCTACCCTTAGGTCAACAGAGCCTAGTAATCGTAGATATCATGTGACCCGCATTGACACCTACAATATTTTTGTGGTATATCCTATTAAATCTTGTCCTTTTAAATAGAATTCTTCAAAGAAAATTGATGAAAGAATATTTCTGAAGAAAAAAAAAATCAAAACCAAGTTAAGTGCAAAATTCGCAATGTTAAGTTTGACAAATAAGAATAACGCTCAATGGTTTTCTTTTGCAAAAAAAAAAAAAAAAAAAGAAAAGAAAAAAAAAAGAGAAAAGATTGATCGACATCCTGTTCCAACTTTAGCTTAGCCAATATTGCAGTGAAAATATGGCGTTGCCAAATAGGGAACCACGCTCCTCACAGCTCATACTCATTCAGAATATATCGCTGCCATAAGGCTGTTTTGACACCTGGGTCATAGACACCTTAGTCTTCGCGCATTAGTACACCAGGACATTGACTGAATCCTACATTCTTTCTCTAATCAGATATTGAAATCCAATCAAAAACGAGGGATACAGAACCGGACTATTTAAGGCGGCTAAGATGCGCTTCATTGTGACGTTATCGCTATATTGCTACGTCTGGATCGTACTGCTTTGCAACGTCGTCAGTCTTGCGCTCCATATCTGCAATTAAAGAATTCTTTACCTTTTCCTCCTACGTACGAAGCAAAATGTTCACATTCTGCACTTAAGCCATTGTAGAGAAAAGATTGCAGAAAATGTTATCGAAATTGAGTGTGATGCAATTATCAAAGCATTCGGTTTTCTCCAGGTGGCATTTTACCACCAAATTTACGTCGTTGTGGTAGTGGTCGTATCCTTCCCACATTGAGGAGTATGAGTTGGGACGGGTCAGGGGTCAAAATCGGAACATCCTCGTCTCTTTCCGATACGAGTAGAATAACATCGACTCTCTGAAAGAGACTCGAAGGTAATTGCAGTGATACTTCCCAAACTGGTAAGATTTGGCAAACGAACATCCGTCTATATGTGGGAAGAATTGACGTTTCAAACCATCAATGACATGCAAGCACTTTTAATTTTTAATGTTATTCCTGCAACCTTTTGTAAAAATATTTAATAAATCATTATGTTTCAATAGCCTCAAACTATTGCTTGCGTTGTTGTTAGTGATGACACGCCATCGAGTCGTTGTGACGTCAGTAAAGTTATTATGACGTAATAACGACCACGGGATTGAGGGGAGTTAAAAATGTCCACAATTTTACATCTGAAGTTTTTTTCTAGCATGCAACGGAAAAGGTCGAAGAGGTTTCAATTAATCAGAGGCTCTGTCATCGGATGGTACTTTCGCCGGTAATCTGATTGGTCAGTTTGATCACGTGGGTATAAATACAGTCTACATAACATGACAACGACACGTCACAGACAAGCAGATGACGTCACTGTCACATAATACAACAGTTAAACATTCACACATTCATAGTCTCATCTAACACTTTAGCATGCTCTACAATTCTTCAATTTGATTGACTTTCTATCATTTAGATGATTATGAGGTTTCCATTGTATTTTCTATAACGAACAATTTAAATATTCAGTGTGTTTAATATACTATCTTCATACTTCTATGCGAAACCCCTCAACAACGGTTTATTTTTAGAGACGTGTATCGTTAAACAATCATATTGTTTCAGGAATAGCTCCTGATCTGTCTTGAGTTTTGCTTGAGACAGTTAAGTCGCGAGCTCCCCTCGTTGTACTTTGGTCTCTTCCACAATATCCAACAGTAGAAACACAACAGTCTATAAATACTGCGCCACAATATCGAACCGCAAAAGCTACATTTTTAATACTTTTTATAAAAACAAAATTGGGATGTTTAAGGTGGAAATATTGAAATTACCAAATGATTAGACGTCTGAAAACAAATATTGCCTGCATATGTAAGTCCAACCGATTTAAAAGACATTATGAATTTGTCGCCTAGAAACTATCGTAATGGAGTTAGAAATTAAATTATTCTTTACTTCAAATTTCCTGTCAGGAGAGTGCCTTTGAAAAAATGCAGTATTTGGGGGCTTGAATTAAACACCATTTTCTGTAACGTCACTATCTGAAGATTTTTAACTTTATTGGTCATAAATTTACCTGTATGAAGGTCAAGCCGTCCTCTAATCCTATATAAGTCAACCAAAATTGTTATTTTCAACAAGTTATATTTAGACAAAGAAAGAACCTCCGTCTTTTGCTCTTGCTGTACACTTACTATATTTAATTGAGGCTCAAAGAATTGATTTCGATTGTCTATCAATAATAAAATCAATGAATGGCCCTTCAATGTGACAGACGATGACATCTTTTGAAATGGTATTTTTCCTAGCTCAATTACCGGTACCTTTATCTTCAAGACTTACTTGCTGACCGTCTGTGTGCAGTCAGTGAATATACTACCAGATCAAATGTACCCACTACAGAAGCGAATACAGCTTGAGAAAATTATTTCAACCATCACGTAAAGAAATGCAAAATTACTCATTAAAATTTTGAAGCTATACTATTCTGGTAAACTCTTGATAAGTCACGTTGACAAGAAATAAAATATTCTGAGCTTTGATCTCTAATAAATGCGGAAAAAATAACATTATTTTTTTCCTACTATGCTCGTTTTACTCCTTTACATTTGTTTAAATCTTAACATGGAATCAACAGATTGCTTTCAGAAACATTGTTTCCCAGGCTAGGCCCAACAACCTACACATGCGGGGTTGTTTTGATGATACTATGATGACGAACACGTTATCTTTTCTTTCCCAAGTTCTGATACAAAAGAACGTGCCATTAGTAACATTACGCCTAATTCTCACTTAACGGTCCACCTTAGAGAAGTAACTATTGTCCAAACATAGGGGAAACAAACAAATGATAGTAAAGGATCAACCAGTTGAGTGACGGAGACTCAAATAGTTACTAAAGCAAAAATATGTATATGAATAGGATATATTTAAAATAAATAAATAAAATAAATAAATATAGTTTTCTTTAATAGAATGAAGCGTCCTTCAATTGATCTCTTCTTTAAGAATGACCACACACTTCAGTTCTAATTTAGCCAGTAGAATATGAATGAAACCTACATCACTGGCTAACTCTACAAAGCGGACAAAAGTTTTTGTCTTAACAGTGGCCGGTTATGAATTTATATCACCGTATTACACTTTAAGGCCTATATAATATCCTTGAATTAATTTATTGATTTTTTGTTTAGCTGTACATTAGTACATAAAAGACTAAAAAGCCCCAGACCCATCGAAATAATGTGCTTGCCCAGAAACACACCATGCAGCCGATCAGGAGTCGTCTGGGAATTATTCAGACCGCAATCCACTGACTGCAATTCCTGCACGCTAACCACTGAGCCATCGAGGCCCCTAATCACCTTTTGGAACCAAAACGTATGTTCGGAATAATCACCAAATTGAAGCAGAATAAGTGGGTGGGTGGGTGGGTATCTGTAAATGGGAATTACATCGATTTTCTTCGTATTTGACCAGAAGTTTGAAGTACTAGTTTTCGAATTTGATACCTTTTACTTAAAATGTTATAAACTGGATATTCAGGCCACTCTTTAATCCAAACAAATAAACCACATTCACGGGCCGATTACACAGGCAGAACTATATCCCAGTACCTCTTGATTTCACTCTCAACCCCCTGGTATATGTTCCATATTTCAAAACATCTCTCAACGTCACTGATCATTGGGTTTTTTGGCACTGAAAGGGATCAGCGGAAGAATTAGATGTAACTGACACAGCCTGATAAGGGTCGCTAAATTCCTGAACTGTACTGGTGTCCTGTTTGACAGAATTATTTTGGATAGTTTGCATTAACCCAAGATGGCTGGCTCTGTTGCGATCCTGGTTGTTTCTCTGGTACAAGGTAAGACGCATTAAATATTCATTATCCCCTTGATGGCATACACAGTTAGATAAGATAGCATCCTCAGCCCAATAAAAGTAGGTAAACTTGCTTCTTGATTGTAGATATATCTTTTGCCTTATTTACCTGAGATGCCCCCGTCAAATCAGGGTTAATAGTGTCAATCATCAAATGTCAAGAGTATAGACTTTTCGCAATTTAGGTAAGATTCTTCAATGAAAATAAACTCCGTCAAAATTTGAATGCAATTTACATTTTGGTGACCAATAATGGCGGAAATTGTATGTCGCGAACCATACTGAACTTGCTGCATTTGCCAAAAGTTTGATGACGCTAAAATATGATGAATAATATAAAATTAGTTCTTATGCGGTCCTTAATGCCTTACAAAAACCATCTAATATGCAATGTGCGGTCCTTAATGCCTTACAAAGACCATCTAATATGCAATGTACGGTCCTTAATGTCTTTCAAAGACATATAATATTCAGTATGTGGTCCGTAATATCCTATAAAGACCATCTAATATACAATCTATTGTGAATAATTATATATTGCCTACATGGCAAATTTGCTAATTTACTGCTTTCATTCATGTAACTTATATTTTATCTCAGTAAACTATAATAAGAGCATCATAGTATGAAATAATTTCACATTCAGTGCTATTCTGAGATCGCCGTTTGTTATGGAGATGCAATCTTTTTAAAGATACATTGAGAGAGAGAGAGAGAGATGATTGTTTGTTTGTCTATTGTGCTTTTGTGTTTTAGCGGCCGTTTCGGTATTTTATTTGACTATATGCTGAGGGTGGGAACTAAGTGCCTTTCCTGATTACATACTGGGGCAGTTGACCTGGGCTGGCCTGGACGCGAATAGAACGCATCATCCTTGGTTTACGAGTCCAATGCTCTACCACTGAACTACAAGAGTTCAGATAGAAGTACGAAGTAAAACTCTTATATAACCTGAGTGCATGCGTAATTCGAAATTCTAATAAGATTATATTAGCTTTTACCATTAATTAGGCACACAGATAATTAACTCTCTAATTGTCTTGACATTGTTGATTATGGCGAGAAAAAGCAAAATGTGTACTGCTGATTTGATCAAGACCTATTACAAACCCGGGCAAACATTTAAATATCATTCATATAACATTTACGTAAAGAACTTCACAAAATGATCACGTATCTAAATTACGCACTTTTAACCGGAAAAAAAATGTGTTCCGAATGAACTAATCAATAATATTTTATGATCTTTTTCAGTTATAGTGCTTCGTGGTGCACTAGGTATTGTATATAACTAAATGCATCTCTCTTTTTTTCTCTCTGTCTCTCTCTCTCACACACACACACACACACACACGCACAAACAATTATGTACACTTACTCCATCGATTAGTAATTCCTGATGGTATCTACCCATCAAAAATTATGACGATAGGCCGAGAATTTCGTAGACATTGAGTAAGCCAGCCAGTAAACTTTTTCAAGTAGATAGAGAGATCAACAGACAGACAGACAAACGGACTTAATGACATACTAGCTGACTTTGAAGTAGGTAGGTAGATGTTTGCGAAGTTAAACAAGACTTATTGCGGTAACAATGGTTTCACATCAAAAAATGTTCCAAATCAATAAACAAAAAATAATTCTCATCAGCTGCAACGTTTCTCGTTCTAAAACTCCAAATGTCCATTTTCACAACGAAGGTATCCACTCATGAAACTTGCTGCGTAATTGTAGCAAGATGGTCGTGCTATATTTGTTTATAGCTCTGAGGGAAAGTTACTGAACGAATTCAGAGTAGGAAAAAGGAAAAAATATAAAGACTTTTTTTCTGAAAAACTATTCTCTCTCTCTCTCTCTCTCTCTCTCTCTCTCTCTATATATATATATATATATATATATATATATATATATATATATATATATATATATATATATATATATATATATATATATATATATATTCTCTCCTGGCGCGGTGAGGTGGGGGTGAGTATTAGGACAATGGAGACTGATTATTTAGCTAGGTTGAGAAAGGGAAGCAACTCGCAGGAAATGGAAACTACATGTGTTCCCCAAAAAATTTTTCAGCGATATGTATCTGGAAAAAATAATTGTCTTTTCTTTTCTTTTTTTTTTTTTTTTTTTGTATTCTTTTAGATACGTACATATATTGTCGGTATTTGTATTTTGCTGTTTATGTAACCAGTACGAATGCCTGCGTATCCAGCCATCCAAAAGGCTATCTAAATTAGATGTGCAATGTCTCTATCCATCCAAAAGGCTTATCTAAATTAGATGTGCAATGTCTCCATCCATCCAAAAGGCTTATCTAAATTAGATGTGCAATGTCTCCATCCATCCAAAAGGCTTATCTAAATTAGATGAGCAATGATTCTGCCTCCATCCATCCAAAAAGGCTTATCTAACTTAAATGTGAAATGATTCTGTCTCCATCCATCCAAAAAAACTTATCTAAATTAGATGTGCAATGATTTTGTCTCCATCCATCCAAAAGGCTCATCTAAATAAGATGTGCAATGATTCTGTCTTCATCCATCCAAAAGGCTTATCTAAATTAGATGTGCAATGATTCTGTCTCCATCCATCCGAAAGGCTTATCTAAATTAGATGTGCAATGATTCTGTCTCCATCCATCCAAAAGGCTTATCTAAATTAGATGTGCAATGATTCTGTCTCCATCCATCCAACAGGCTTATCTAAATTAGATGTGCAATGATTCTGTTAATTTATCTCTACAAGTAAAGGAGAGCTAATTGTAGATGAATACCCTGCCCATAGTAAATGTACAAAATAAAACTTTGAACAATATTTATATTTCTCTCAGCATTACGCCTTATTTAATTTATGCTAAGTGAAAGGTTTTACTTTGAAATAAAACACGGCGTATTTCGCCGTAGTTGTTTCGCTTATATTCAGATTAATAATAATAATAATAATAATAATAATAATAATAATAATAATAATAATAATAATAATAATAATATTATTATTATTATTAATAATAATAATACTATTATTATTATTATTATTATTATTATTATTATTATTAAACAGGCGAACAGAACTGCAAGCCCCTTCGCTCCCCGCTCTACGGCATCGTACAGTGTGAAGACAGGGGTGGAGAAATGTGAGTATTTATATAACACTTTAATTGCTAGTAAGCAGAAGTTTGCATGATTCCCTCCATTCTATGGCATGAGTCAGTATTTGTAAGCAATTTTGAATATACCTTGGAAAAATAGGTTACAGTGGTGCGCATCACACTTAAAAGTTGCACCCACATTGGGTATCAATAGATGAAAAGGGATAGGAATTCGAGTTTGAACACGATTTACAAGTAATGTTGAAAGAATGTAAAGTGTGTCACAGTGGCCCAGTTTAAACGGTCTAAATAACTAAATAAATGTATTGAAATAAGAATTAAAGCTTTGTGGGGAGGAGGGGCGGAGACGTACGCATGGACAGTTAACCATATATATGATTTTTGAAATAACTGTGACCGATTATTATGGAAAGGTCAGAAATATAATGAGATATATCTTATTCTCTTTTTCCTTCTGTAAGATTATCAACTATCTTTTCTTCTGTTTACCTTGCTTCTTGTCACAGCTGTTTATAGTAATTAAAGTTTCTTGATCTTCTTCTTTTTCTTCTTCTTCTATTATTATTATTATTATTATTATTATTATTATTATTATTATTATTATTATTATTATTATTATTATAGGGTATGCACCGCAGTGTGTAATCCAGATCACGAGTTTGTTTCTGGAGAAAAAGTTGTACAAAGGACCTGCTTTCAAAACAACGGCTCTTACCCAGATGGTACCGTTTTGCCCCATTGTGTGGGTAAGATTAAATTATGTCCATTTATTAGAGCTTTTTATTCCCGCCTTCTTTTCTTCCTTCCATTCTTATTCTTTCCTTCCTCCGTTTATTCAGCATAGTGTTTCTTTGCATTCTTGCATATTTTAACCCCCTTCCCCCAGCCATTCTCATTTTCCTCTGTTGATATGGTCGGCTAGTAAATTTGTTTTAAACATTTTATTGCCAACTCATAAACATAGGGCAAAAGGGTTGGGCACAAGTTCTTCCAACATAGAATTGTTCTCCCCCGATATTTCATAAATACACACATTAAACTGAACATTCATCAAAAAAGAAACTAATATAACAGATCACGATGTCGTAACATCAGAAAATGAAAGAAACCGGAAACATATGCAGGGGGAAATATATCGATGGTGAGATGTCATTACATTGGTAGGTACCTAGATGCATATATGCATTCATACGTCATATGTAACTACGTACACACATGCATACAGTATGATAAAGATATATAACTACGTACACACATGCATACAGTATGTTAAAGATATGTAACTACGTACACACATGCATACATACAGTATGTTAAAGTACTTATCTGGCTAGCCCGCTACTAGTGCTACCCAGCCAGTAAGTCAGTTCGCTAATTGTTCATTAGTATATATATATATATATATATATATATATATATATATATATATATATATATATATATATATATATATATGGAGAAAGAATATTATTATTCAAGTCAGAGAATTTTTAATTCGTACTTCATTCATTCCTCCTGTAGGTTCCAGTGGCACTTTTCGCTCTGTACGGTATATATTTGTAACTCACTATATATATATATATATATATATATATATATATATATATATATATATATATATATATATATATATATATATATATATATATATATATATATATATACAGGGCCGAATTAAGACCTTTAGAGGCCCAAAAGCACTGAAAAGATTATTGGCCCCCCATATGTAATTCAAAATAAAAACAATACTAAACCGAAATTTCTCATTTTTTTTTGGGGGGGGGGTGCCCCTGCTTTTCTGAACTTGCGTGAAAATAAACGTTACTGTAATTTACTGTATTTATTTTGGGTCGAGTTTATAACACATGAAACACTCCCGGCGATTTGTGTAATGACGGGCAAGACAAGAAACATAAGAGACTGAGTAATACTGAAAAAATAGATATAGCCACATCTACATGAAGGGTCACCTCACCTGTCCCACATGGCCACAGTCGCACTTTCTCCATAAAATATTTCAAAGGTATTGAACCTGTAGTAAACAAAAACCTGTCTTACGGTGCCACTTTTTCAACATCCCAGAGGTGGCTGCTTAACTAAGGTTTACAGAACGATCCTAGCCGTAAACTTGAACTCTATTTGGAAGGGGAGTAGCTCAATATAGAATGATAATAGGTCTCTAAGAGCTAAGTATTATGGATTATTTCCCTTAGGTAGTAAAACGCTTGATCTTCATTTAACTTTTCATCGTCTTGTCTTCTAT
Organism: Margaritifera margaritifera; assembly: GCA_029931535.1. Classification (NCBI taxonomy): domain Eukaryota; kingdom Metazoa; phylum Mollusca; class Bivalvia; order Unionida; family Margaritiferidae; genus Margaritifera; species Margaritifera margaritifera. The sequence goes on along the minus strand of JAQPZY010001562.1, from coordinate 1,625,155 downwards.
GTAGCTCGGACAGTATTGTCGTGCAGGCCGCTGTATAATCAGGAACATGGAATGGTCAACTGTATATCAGAAGACACCAAGTTGTAAGCTGTGCAATTTTATTAAGTTTTCAGTCAGGAAATAATAATAATAATAATAATAATAATAATAATAATAATAATAATAATAATAATAATACAGGTTCAGCGGAATGCGGTGTCTCGCCTTTCTCGGAGTTTCGGTTTGCACACAAACTGTAACACTGGCTTGCTTAAAAACTTGAACACCGAGTTGACGCCGCCGCCGATGACGGACGACATCATGACCATTATGTCTCTCGTTTTTCTCCACAAAAGGCACAAGTCGATATAATAATAATAATAATAATAATAATAATCATCATCATCATCAGCATGCCTTTATTTATAGAGGGTAACTCAATTATATGAGTTTAAGTAATCTCCCTTGAAGCCCTCTGCTGTTCATAAAATTTACAAAGTGTTATAACTTTAATACACAAATTCTTTTCGGGATCGTTGTGAACCTTTTCAAATTTGCAAACAATAACAACGTCTCAATTTTTTTATTTTTTGACTAATATGTACATTATAAAAATGGTGTTGAACCAGGCACTTTCGGTTGCAATATTTCAGTTAAGCTTCTTTTGCGTATAATGTTATTTATTTTAAATGAACAAAAATCAATCTATTCAACCTTGACTTATCCATTCATTGATTGTTGAAACATACATCTGAGTACATACTGAAATCCGGAAAACGAGGAAATCCAACAAAACTCAATGCCTTTAGGCAAAATGGCATAAAGCGGGCTTAGCCAAACCGAGCCAGGGTATTGTTGGTGCATTTCGGTAGAACACCAATAATCCACTTGGTTGTTCCTTAAGAACAGGTCCTTGTAGCAAATGTCTTCATAGCAATATAAAAAGATTTAAAATGTCGTATTATAAATTCATCACTAAAAATCCAGGGGAAGATGTTTTACTGGTTGATAGAGCTGATAAAGGGATTCTTGAAAGCTCAGCAAAAACAACTTTCTTCACATGGACGTGCAATCGACTTCCTCCGACAATCTCCAGACTAATCGGGAGAAAAATATCTTATAACGGTTTTCACATGTTTTGTCCATGAAAGTGAAAGTGTCTTTATATCCCACCACGACAATGGAATAGACATAAAGTGTTACCATTGTCCGTCTGTCCGTCCATCCGTCGCACATTCGTTACTTTTGCGTTCAGGTTCCTTTTCAGGCACTAAAGTGGGGCGTCCATGATTCATAAACACATTTCTAGACTAATATGTTCCTCTGCAATTAAACGTTACATTACGAACTGACTGTATCCATGTCAAATTTATAAAGCATTGGACAATCTATTATGTATGAACCTTTCTATACAAGCTTACACAAGACTGAAGCTACAAAGGATATAATTTAAAAGAAATATGAACAGGTGTATATTCCTCTTTTTATGTTTCTTTTTATTATGTGGGAATCTCTACACACTCAGATGTGTCTTCTATTTTTTTTTCTTTCTTTTTTTCTTTAATACATAGCAGCAAAATAATACAATCGACATAAAATTGTACGATTCTAATGATATTGCCGGATTTTTTTATAACTAATTTGCATTCTACTTCAATTATCCTATATTCTTTCTTGCACTCTTTCCACACTTTCTCTAAATGTAACCTCATAAAGAGGGTGTAACAGAAACAAATATTAGTTTTAACCTGTTGACCAAAGCAAGGTACTGACATGCGGTACAGACTTTCAAAACTTTGTTTCGAAACTAGTTCCGTGTAATAAGAAAATCATATAATCACAGACAAACTTACTTAAATAAAAAAAAATTAAAAAAAGTTTCATTTATTAACGCCATGGCGAATTTAATTTCAGTAGCAGTGATCCATCATATTAGAATGTTTAAGTAAGATGAAGTAAATTCTTGGAAAACTTAATCCTGACTCTCGCTTAAACGAAAAAAGAATGAAAGAAAGAAGAGAGAAATGGTTGTAATAGTTTATAAAAGAATATAGCGATTATTCTTTGGTCTATATTCCAGGGCATGTTCAGCCACATGCAATGAGGGTTACATATTTGAAAATGGAGAACGAGTTGTCCAATTACAATGTGATAGAGCCACGAATACATGGCTAAAAGGACCACTTATTCCGGACTGCATACCAGGTATGTTAAGGACAGGGTTCTCAAACCGTCCGGTTAGACCTTTATAGGTATGATTCCTGGTTGTCTATCGAAACTAGTGGGCACACAAGTGACAAATATGATTTTCTCCAGAGTTTAGGGGGGAAATGACATTACTCAGTTAATCCCCCTCATACACCCCAACCCAAATCTCTAACCTTTAATGTAAAATATTTCACTGAGTGACACACCGGAAGTGTAGCCTTTAAAAACAGGCCATATAGACAAGATACAAAGCAACCTGCATGAAATTAAATAAAGACACGATTAATCATATATTTACTAAACCTATTTTTGAAATTAATCAATTTTTCATCTTGATGGAATATATAGAACAATTTATGATGTAAATGTCCAAACTATGGCATGAAAAGAGTGATAGAGAAAACAAGAAATGTATCTAAAGAAAAGGATGCCCCCCCCCCCCCCAATATGGTATACTTGAAGACATTTCAGTTCTTGATGTAAAGTAACAATTTTAAGTCAAACAGAGCGACAAATCTGTCAAATGTTTTCTAAATTATGTGAAAATTAAACTTGGCCTAGGTTTTGCCAATACTCTCTGTACACACTAAATCTGGCTTCAAACTGTTAAGTTCATCAAAAATTATAAATGTAATTCATGATGCAATGACAAGCTTGTAAGTCAAATTGGGCTATAACTCAGACAATATTTAAATTAAAAAGAATGAAAATCAAACCTTCCCTAGGTTTTGTTTTAACATAAATTATTTTAACAAAGTTTGTTTCAGTCCATGAAGGCCTTCAAAAGTTATTAATCGGAAATATAACTTATGATGCAAGGGCCATAACTCGGTAAAATTTTGACATAAATGGCTAAAATCAATCTTTATTTATGTTTTCTGAACATAAAATCTCGTACTGAATTTGATTTTGACCCATGCAGTGCATCCAAAGTTAATCAGTAGAAACCAAATTCATGATTGATATCCAAACTTCCAAGTTTCATAAGGTCCGTATCTCAGTAAAAAGTAGGCGAAGATCGAATTTGACTTAGATCTTCTAAATAGAAAACCCCATACAAAATTTAGTTTCAATCGATTAAGTCCTTGAGAAGTTATTGAGCGGGAACTAAATTCGCAATAGACGGGAAGGGACGTGACTTGACGGGAAGGGACGGACTGACTTGGTTAACACTATAGTGTTGACAAATCTTTACATTTAAAATCACATTTTCAGATTGTTAAATGCAAACCTAAACCTAACTGGACAACCCACTATGTCGTATGCATTCGTGCTCCCTCTCATGCATAACATGAACGGCCCCTCTCACTGTTTTATCAACATAAGATCGCACTATACATGTGAGAGTTTGGTGGCCGTACGTAATACCTCAAGGTGTATTTTTGGTCATGAAAATACCCACAAAAGTTGCGATTGGGCTAATGTATGATACAAGGCTATATCAACAAAAAAATTCAGCGGGCAATTTTAGGTTATGCGTGAAAGGGATCACGAATGCAGACGACACAGTGGGTTGCCCAGTAAAAATGGACATCTTTCTTTACGTACCCAACAGTATCGCCTGCAAATGCTCCCTTTTCAATGTTTTATCGAAATAGTTTCACACTATGCATGAGAGAGATAGGTGGCCTTGTGATATCCTACTTCACCGAGTGGAGAAAGGTCGAGATAATATACCATTCATATCCTAAACTAAGTGGTTTATACATAGGGTTATTTGTATGGTATCGTGTACTATATATATACCACTTAGTTATAAATCAGCTATTTTCCTGTGTTATGTATTCAATTTGCATATTGTAACAATGATAGGCAATTACTGATGGTAACTTGCCAACATGCCGTGTAATCGACTTATACCAAGTTCCCTTTTCAGTATATAGTATATGTGTTTATTTGATATTTCTTATCACATTCTCGAATCCCTAATATCTCTACTATGCCTCTTCAAAAACCGTTTTCAGCCATTATTGAAAAACCATTTAGAAAGTGTAGGTACATATGAATTTCACAGAAAAAGGACGATAACCAAACAAATGCATTTAATTATTGGTGTGCATCAAAAATGCACAACATTAATGGTTTGGTTGCGCTGTTCCCGCTTTAAGGTGTTTTGCCTAGTGGCTTTAGTTTGGTTGGACTGTTCCCGCTTTAAGATGTTTTGCCTCGTGGCTTTAGTTTGGTTGGGTTGTTCCCGCTTTAAGATATTTTGCATAGTGGCCTTAGCTTGGTTGGGCTGTTCCCGCTTTAAGGTGTTTTGCCTAGTGGCCTTTGTTTGGTTGGGCTGTTCCCGCTTTAAGATGTTTTGCCTAGTAGCTTTAGTTTGTTGGGCTGTTCCCGCTTTAAGGTGTTTGCCTAGTGGCCTTAGCTTGGTTGGGCTGTTCCAGCTTTAAGGTGTTTTGCCTAGTGGCCTAAGTTTGTTGGGCTGTTCCTACTTAAAGGTACTTTTGCTAGTGGCTTTAGTTTGTTGGGCTGTTCCCGCTTTAAGGTACTTTTCCTAGTTGTTTTAGTTTGTTGATCTGTTCCCGCTTTAAAGTGTGTTGCCTAGTGGCTTTAGTTTGTTGGGCTCTTCCCGCTTTAATTTACTTTTCCTAGTGGCTTTAGTTTGTTGGGCTGTTCCCGCTTTAAAGTACTTTTCCTAGTTGTTTTAGTTTATTGATAAGATCGCACTATACTGTTCCAGCTTTAAGGTGTTTTGCCTAGTGGCCTAAGTTTGTTGGGCTGTTCCTACTTTAAGGTACTTTTCCTAGTGGCTTTAGTTTGTTGGGCTGTTCCCGCTTTAAGGTACTTTTCCTAGTTGTTTTAGTTTGTTGATCTGTTCCCGCTTTAAAGTGTGTTGCCTAATGGCTTTAGTTTGTTGGGCTCTTCCCGCTTTAAGGTATTTTGCCTAGTGGCTTTAGTTGGTTGGGCTGTTCCCGCTTTAAGGTATTTTGCCTAGTGGCTTTAGTTTGTTGGGCTGTTCCCGCTTTAAGGTATTTTGCCTAGTGGCTTTAGTTTGTTGGTCTATTCCCGCTTTAAGGTATTTTGCCTATTGTAATTAGTTTGTTCGGCTGTTCCCGCTTTAAGGTACTTTTCCTAGTGGCGCTAGTTTGTTGGGCTGTTCCCGCTTTAAGGTACTTTTTCTAGTGACTTTAGTTTGTTGGGCTGTTCCCGCTTTAAGGTACTTTTCCTAGTGGCTTTAGTTTCTTGATCTGTTCCCGCTTTATTGTACTTTTCCTAGTGGCTTTAGTTTGTTGGGCTGTTTCCGCTTTTAGGTACTTCTCCTAGTGGCTTTAGTTGGTTGGGCTGTTCCCGCTTTAAGGTACTTTTCCTAGTGGCTTTAGTTTGTTGGGCTGTTCCCGCTTTAAGGTACTTTTCCTAGTGGCTTTAGTTTGTTGGGCTGTTCCCGCTTTAAGGTACTTTTCCTAGTGGCTTTAGTTTGTTGGGCTGTTCCCGCTTTAAGGTACTTTTCCTAGTGGCTTTAGTTTGTTGGGCTGTTCCCGCTTTAAGGTACTTTTCCTAGTGGCTTTAGTTGGTTTGGCTGTTTCCGCTTTTAGGTACTTTTCCTAGTGGCTTTAGGTTGTTGGGCTGTTCCAGCTTTAAGGTACTTTTCCTAGTGGCTTTAGTTATTTTTGGTTGGGCAATGAGAGTAAAGTGTCTTGCCTAAGGACACGACTCAGGTTTGTTATATTTTTGTTGTTGTTTTTTTTTTTTTGCTACCCTGCTTTATTTTGTTATTACAATTGAAAGAACATATTAATACACATAAACTTTGTAAACCTAACTTATGTACAACAAAATGATCTTCGCTCGAAAGTATAAAAAAATGAGATTATAGTTAAATTAATAGAATTTCAACATATTCATTAACACTTAGTAACTATGTCATTCTATTGTATACACTCCTTTGTTTAGATTTAGTTCAATACATTCAACATATAATTCCGAAGAACTTGAAGTGGCATTGGAGAAAACAACACGGCCTTGTACTATCACAACATGTGGAGTGACCTGTACTAGTGGATTGTATGTTGTTCTGATATGTTCTGGAATAAGATAAGCATGCAAAGTGACATCATAGAGAATAGGGGGTTGTATAATGGACATCATAGAGAATAGGGGGTTGTTTAATGGACATCATAGAGAATAGATAGTTATATAATGGACATCATAGAGAATAGGGGGTTGTTTAATGGACGACATAGAGAATAGGGGGTTGTTTAATGGACATCATAGAGAATAGGGGGTTGTTTAATGGACATCATAGAGAATAGGGGGTTGTTTAATGGACATCATAGAGAATAGGGGGTTGTATAATGGACATCATAGAGAATAAAGGGTTGTTTAATGGACATCATAGAGAATAGGGGGTTGTTTAATGGACATCATAGAAAATAAAGAGTTTTATAATGAACATCATAGAGAATAGGGGGTTGTTTGATGGACATCATAGAGAATAAAGGGTTGTATAATGGACATCATAGAGAATAGGGGGTTGTTTAATGGACATCATAGAGAATAGGGGGTTGTTTAATGGACATCATAGAGAATAGGGGGTTGTTTGATGGACATCATAGAGAATAGGTTGTTGTTTAATGGACATCACATAGAATAGGGGGTTGTTTAATGGACATCATAGAGAATAGGGGGTTGTTTAATGGACATCATAGAGAATAGGGGGTTGTTTGATGGACATCATAGAGAATCGGGGGTTGTATAATGGACATCATAGAGAATAGGGGGTTGTTTAATGGACATCATAGAGAATAGGGGTTGTTTTATTTACATCATAGAGAATAGGGGTTGTGTAATGGACATCATTCGAGAATAGAGGGTTGTGTAATGGACATCATAGAGAATAGGGAGTTATCATATGGACATCATAGAGAATAGGGGGTTATATAATGGACATCATAGAGAATAGGGGGTTATATAATGGACATCATAGAAAATAGGGGGTTGTATAATGGACATCATAGAGAATAGGGGGTTGTTTTATTTACATCATAGAGAATAGGGGTTGTGTAATGGACATCATTCGAGGATAGGGGGTTGTGTAATGGACATCATAGAGAATAGGGAGTTATCATATGGACATCATAGAGAATAGGGGGTTGTCTAATGGACATCATAGAGAATAGAGGGTTGTGTAATGGACATCATTCGAGAATAGGGGGTTGTATAATGGACATCATAGAGAATAGGGGGTTGTATAATGGACATCATAGAGAATAGGGGGTTGTATAATGGACATCATAGAGAATAGGGAGTTATGTAATGGACATCACATAGAATAGGGGGTTGTATAATGAACATAGTTATTATTTTATTCAGCACTTCCATTGATGTATTCGTTGTAATATGGTTATTACACGAACTGAGTCTTCTACTCTAGAGAATTAACTGTTTTTAGTGAAACGTTCTTACACAGACAGTGTAATTTCCAGATATTTCTTTACTATAGGAAATTTTCTGCGTTTTTTCTTTTTTTTTTTTTTTTTTTTCTGCAAACCTTCCAGACATCAGGATATTTTATATAAATCACTATAATACCCCTTCCTTTTTATCTTTATGTTTATGTTCTATATTTGTTTCTTTCTTCCAATTTCATCATTATGATAGATGTACTTAATACATGTATGTTTGAGAGGAGCTGTGGTGGCTTAGAGGTTAGCGTGCCGGACTCGCGAATGAAATGGCGTGGGTGCAAATCCTACCATCGTATCAGCCCCAGTCAGCTACTGTGGTGTGTCATTGGGCACGGCACTTTACTTCAATTATCTAGGTACTCTATAAAAAACAACTTGTGTTGCTGTGCCATTAAACACCACAAACAAAACCAAACATGCAAGTTCTACACATTATGTTCTTAATATTGGTTATTATGCAAGTATTTAAAAGTTTGGTATTCAACTGGATATATTAGCAAGCAGTTTTCCCTATATTTTCCACATATTTTTGATGCCAAATGCTCTTTACAATTCCTGTAATTTGGAAAAATATGTCAGGGAAGTCTGGGTAAAGAAAAATAATCAAATGAAGGAAATCATCACTTGTTATCAGCCAGTACTAGTAGTTCTTGTCAGCAACTATTCACATATACCAGATTGGTGTTTGTACACAACGTCAATTGAGACCAAGAATGTATGTTATAGGGCCTTGATATCGCAACGGTAATGCGCTCGCTTTGCATCTCTGCAGTCCTGGGCTCAATAGGGTCGGTGGTCACCCATCCAAGGTCACTGGTTTCCTTTGGGTTCGCCGCTTTCCTCCACCATTTAATAGCACATCACACCAACATCTGAACCGTCCAGAGCACGTTCATGTAGGTTGAAAGGACTTGTTTTGCAACGGACGAAAAATAAATAACGTTTGTTTGTGGCAAGTGTGTAACATCAAGAAAAATCACGTAAGAAGAAAACATGAATTGTTTCTGCATAATACCCTTTATATCAAGAACCTCCACAAAAGGTGTTCGATTTGCCTATGTACTTTACTCCCATTGCATCGGCACAATATAGCCTTTCGTGTGTTAGTATGCCGATAAACACACACACACACACACACACACACACACACACACACACACACACACACACACCATTAAGAGATGATTTTGGTTAGTCCCCCAAAGCTTTTTAGAGTTAAGTTACGGTCATGGATACGATTATTTGAAACAAAGCGTTTCATGGGTTACTACCCTTTCTGATTCAAAACAATATTATAGTAAGATGGGCATACGGGACATGTGCAGGTAAAAACGAAAATAATTGTAACAAACAATAGTAATTTAGAAAAAATGAATTTCTACTAGCTGATGCAAAGGATCAAGCTTTGCACGCTATCAAGTGACGGTTATTAATAAAAAGGAAGGTCTTGCTCTTCGAATCATGGACGCCCTCACCCATCCCCCCCCCGCATATATATATATATATATATATATATATATATATATATATATATATATATATACATATATATATATATATATATCCCTTTGATTTTGGCTTGCCCCTCCCGAATCATTCCCGCGGATGCCCATGTTTCGAATTGTGGGGAGGGGAATAGCGCTAATCGTTTACTGTTTGGCATCAGTCTGGATACGGTATCATCAATATAGAATTAATTTCAAGAGATCGAAAAGAAGTACATCTAAAACAATTGACTTTGTAACACTATAAAGTCTTACATAAATTGAGATATTTTCAGTAATAGTAGCACTGAGTATCTCTGACTTTCTTTAATCCATATATTCTCTTTCAGAGAAATGTGAGGAGTCCTTGCTGAAAGACATACCAGACAAACAGATCATGGCATCTTCAGTATGGACCGGAGTTTTGGGCTACTATTTTGGACCTGAAAGGGCCCGCATAAACTCCACTGCGATTCAAGGGGATGGAAAGTTCCTGAGTGGAGGATGGAGACCTTTAATCAGCTCAGTCGATCAATACATACAAGTATGTGCTTTAGTATTTGTGTATACCTTCAAAGTTTCATTTTTCTTTTCTTTTACCTCTATATTGTCTTTCTTGTTTCTTTAATATGTATATATATATATATATATATATATATATATATATGTCTGTGTGTGTGTGTGTGTGTGCAACAAGCTGACAACGAACAGTGCAAAATTAACTTTTAACTAGCCGTAGCGCTGTCGACTCTCATTGTTGCATATATCTTAATCAATCCCTGACACAGGCGATCAGTTTCTGGACACGAACACACACACACACACACACACTCACACACCAGCCACATTCCATAAGCCTACAAATCTAAACCCATCAGATTTATTTAAAAAAATGTTATTTCCTCATTTAGTTCCCCGCGCCAGTCAGCTTTACAAGAAAAGTTATTCCCACATATAGTCCCTATCAAAAACATGGCAGTACTATAAACTGTTATCACATAACTTTTAGAGATATTATATACACATAACTTTTAGAGATACTATATACGCATAACTTTTAGAGATTCTATAGATACTATATATTCGACTACAAGAAAAAATCTTATCTCTGCAAGAATATTGAAGGATTGTAAATCCAGCGTTTGTTGGACAAACGTAAGTTGTTAAACAATCAGACCTCGTGATCATATTGCAGTTATAAGAAATGAAAGACCGTATCATGCAGGCTCCTCTGAATAGGGTTCTTGTGGTACGATTTGATATTTAACTAGATACCTATAAATGTGATGAAAATTCTTTTACTTTTGAACTGATAAACGATCTTTTTCTGATTTTTTTAAATCGCTTGCACTATAGGTAGAGTTGAACAACGTCAGTCGCGTCGACGCCATTGTAACCAAGGGGCGCAATGTTGTCGCTGGCGATAGCGCTAAAGATTACGTCCAGATATTCCGTGTGCTCTACAGCTTAGACGGCAAAACCTGGCAACCGTATGGCGATCAGAATGTCAGAGATAAGGTAACGGCGTAGTCTTAGACAAGTGGTGAGCATTTTGAACATAGTCTTTTTTTACTTTATGTTTTGTACAAAAAGTGCCCGCAACTTTTATTAAGTAATCTCGATTGCCCGAATGTTGGCGTATGGTGGTCTTTGGGTTAGAGCAATTTGGAGAACCTGTCATTCAATTTTTTATAAGTTTTATACAGATGCCTTGTCAAGGGCCAAGTACAAAAACAGCTTTTATTATGAAGTCTTACATCAAATGAAGACAATATTTGTAAAGATACCATTAGGATTCAGTGTATGAATTAATGATCTAGTGATAATTATCTTTCTTTCAGTTTTTTGATGGAAACACGGACAACGATACGCCCGTCTTGAACAGGTTCAGCTGCTCCTTTGCCGCCCGTTACGTCCAGATTAACCCATTGGCATGGCAAGATAACATCGGTCTGCGTTTTGATCTGCTAGGATGTCCTTACACCAGCAGAATAGGATCATGTAAGTCTCGAGATCAATGAACTATTTAACTTTTGCGCATTATTGTAGGTAGATAGTTGAGTATTGGCATATGGGTTTGTTTGTTGAATTTTCGAGATACAAATGCTACGGTTAATCCAAATTAGTATTTTATGCGAAGGACTGGGCCAAATAAGTGCAAGATAGTACTTACGTTTCTAATCCGAAAGTCTGTCAATGAATACTGTGTGGAGTTTCCGTTTCCGAAAGCATGGACCATACTGAACAATCTGAGTGGATTTTCGAGGTAAAATTCCAAACATAGGCACTTCCAAACAACGTAGACAAGCTGGTTAAAGCATGGCCTGGAGATTTATTTTGTTATTATTCGCGTCTTCGTTTGACTCGAGGAAATTGAAAAAGGGGACACATAGAATATATCAAATCAGAACGCCATCAAAAGGAACAGAGCTAAAAAAAAAGAGCAGAAAATAGAGATACGTCGATGGACTAAATTGGGATAGAATATGATGGAATGGATGCTTGATTTTTAGGGGCAGTTTCAACACAGTATTGGTTATATTCTGCCTGAGGCAGCCGACCCGGACTGGTCTGTGTGGGTATCAAAGTCGTGATACTGCATACTCTGGTTAAATCCCTGTTCCTGACATGTGCAAAGATAAATGTTTGTCATGTACTGATTTATATACAAGGTATTTCATTCCTCATAATTAGTATTATAACCTGTGTTATCGGTTAATTTTGAAGAACAATCTCTTGACTTATAAGATTATCCTCCTTGACATGAAGGGTGAATTCTCTGAAGTAAATTTAATACTTATTGGCGTGATTCGACTTAAACTCCCACCACCACCACCACCAAAAAAAAAAAAAAAAAAAAAAAAAACATAATGCAAAGAAAATAAATAAATTTAAAAAAAAAAGAAAAATTTAAAAACCGTATGGTATCAAAGTATTACCATCATTATTTTCCTATAGACCTTGACATTAACGTTGGGGAGAATAGATATACATGTACCTGCTGCCCTGTATATCATACACTGTCCAAGAGATCTTAAATCGGAGACCGCGAAAACATAGTATTAATTTCACTTAAAATAGATAAATCCACCAGAATTCTGTGTGCTGGTTATGTCTTTATTAATGAGAATTCTGTGTGCTGGTTTTGTCTTTATTAATGAGAATTCTGTGTGCTGGTTTTGTCTTTTTACCAGAAAACTTTCAGTAGTGTGAATTTATGCTGCTACTTGGTGTATTCAAATAATTAGTATGTTTTTAGAACTCGTTCTACAAATGAAAGAGTTTAATTTCCTTACTTAAGGGGCGTGGATATTAATAACTGCAGCGATAAAATAACATTATCAATGGATATTTCTCACCATGATCGAGGTATAGAAAATTTAAAGAAAAAAGAAATGCAAAAATATCTAAAAATAAACAGATAGTTTTAATTTTATGGGTTGCAAAGTGGGTCTTTTTTTTCTTCTTTTTTTTTTTCTTCCTTTGTTTCTAAGACTAACACCAGCTACAGCTCTTACATAATAAGCCAATCCCAGTTGCCCTAATTTCACCAACATAAGTGTGAAAGTTTAATCTAGGCTTAAGACAGTTCATTGGTCCATTTAAAGTCACTTATTAGTAGTATCCAATTAGATCGCCAGACTTAAGATTAAGTTTCATTAATTTAATTTGTAATTATTTTTATTATTACTATTATTCTTATTTATATTCTTATTCTTCTTCTTCTTATTATTATTATTATTATTATTATTGTGAAATATAGACGTGGTCTGGATTTTAACGACATATATTACGTCTGGAGTTAAACTAAGACTTTAATCCAGCAATCTGATTGGCGGAAACTTCAGTTTGACATAAAATTAACCAATTTAATGTCATACGTCCAGATTTAAATCTTAGGTCATTTTGGTGAAATTGGTGCCTGGTTTTACTGAACCCTATGTTTACTACACCTTTAACCCCGTCCCTTTTGACGTACACAAAATACCATTTCAATATATCGTGATTTCACAATTATGATGTCTGTACAGGCATTGAAACGAATACCACGGCCACTACAATTCTCACAACAACAAGGACCACAGCGATTTTACCGGGGTCGACAATAAGCACCGAAACTCCCACAACCAGGTCAACATTTCCGTCTACCACAGGTAGGTCAAGGTCACAATTTTTCTGTAAAATCTGAAAGTGACAGAGCTAAAGTTTACGGTATTGTGTGCTTGTTTCCCCATTTGTCCATCTGTTCGTGATGTGTATGCATGCATATATGTATGATTTTGACAATTTGTAAATATCCTACCACAAAATACGTGTTGGGTATTATTTGAAGCCTACTTTGCCTTATGGACCTTTCAGGCCATTGGTCAAATATAATTTGTTATATTGTGTTTCCGTTTTAGGTAATACATAATTTATGCTATAGCATCCTTTGTATTGAATAGATAGGAAATGAACCAAGAAAGTAGGTGCACATTAAGCTAGTTCGTGTTTTCCATGGTTCTTGGATTTCACGAGTAGCCTTTCCTTAAAGTCATCCCGGCCTTGAAAACTCCTTGAATTTCGACAAAAGGCCATTAAAAGTCCTTGAATTGCACAAGATCAGAGCTATGTTCCACAAAAAGAATTATATTTGAAGTAGTTTTTTAAAAATAAAAACAAAATTGGTGAATTTTTGGTCTGGAACAAAGAATAACGTACACCGGTTGCCGTAGAACTAGCCTGTCGAAATGCGCAAAGTACTAGTGTTGCATGGTTACCGCTATATTCGCACTTTTAATTGGATCTCAAATTATACATACCCAATCGTTGTCACCGTTACGTATTCTAGGCAGCAGAGTGGTGTTCCAATTAAATGAGAAAAACAACAACAACAATAAATTCCGACGTGACGGAAAAGGCCGAGCGATTTTCCGATTAACAATACAAATGTTCCATTTGATTGAGAAAAAAAAAAATATAAAATCCGACATGACGGATAAGGCCGAGCGATTTTGAATTTCTGATTAATAATACAAATAGTCGACATGCATACATGAGAAATATTCTGCTTCGTCATGCCTGGAAAGTGCGTGTTCAACGGGAAGTGGATGTCTGACTTCAACTGGGTCGGAGAAGTAAAGGGCGATAGATACAAGGCGTATTGTGCGTGTTGTAGATCTTTGGAAAATGGGTGAAAGTTTGGTGAAGTCTCATTCAAAAAGCGAGAAGCACAAAACGCTTGCAAAATATTTGGAATCACAAACCTTCGGAAATTTCTTCTTTGTAAAAAAAGATCCGATTCAATGCCAGCGGAAACGGTAGGCTCGAACACGGCCGAGTGTAAAATGGAAACAAATAATACAGCGGCAAGTTTAAGTGACTCACTCTGTGCACATAAACCCCCAACCCCTCCACCAGCCGGCCCTATTACGTCTTCCAGCGGCATACAAGGTATTGCTGGCTTTGTTGAAAAAAATGATGTACTGAAAGCTGAAATTTTGTGGACAATACAAACAACTGTGACCCATAACTTGTATGAATCCAACGAAAACAAGATAAAATGTTTCATGTGGTGAGAGAAAGACTTCTTATTTATGTGTTTTCGGCATTGCTGAACACTTGAAGACTCTAGTGAAACAAGAGATTAAGAGTTACTTTCTAATATTGTTTGATGAGACTTTGAACAAAAAGTTGCAACCCAAGCAGGTGGATTTTCATGTAAGGTCCTGGTATGGAGACACCGTAAAGAGTCAGTACTTTGGTTCCCAATTTCTGGACCATACAACCGATGAAGACATGGTTAAACATTTTAGGAAGGGCATCACAGATTTGCAAACTCAAACTAAGCAGATGTTACAGATATCTATGGATGTCCTAAATGTGAATTGGAAATTCTTTGATCTCATGAGCAAGTAAATTCAAGAGGACTATGCTGTCTCTTTAATTAACATTGGGCCATTCAGTCTGCGTGTTGTCCATAACACATTCATGACAGAAGCATTGGCTACTCATTGGAGTGTTTCATCTCTGTTTTCAAACATATACTATCTTTTCAAAGAGAGTCCTGCCAGAAAAGAGAGCTACCAGAAAGTCACTAACTTCAGTATCATATCAATGAGGTTCGTATCACATCGATGGATGTAAAATATGAGCGTGTGTGTGATAGGGCAGTTCTTATCTTTGTTGCGTGATATAGTTGTATTTGGACAATGTTGTTAAATCTGTGTTGTGTGATATAGTTGTCTTTGGACAGTGTTGTTAAATCTGTATTGTGTGATATAGTTGTATTTGGACAGTGTTGTTAAATCTGTGTTGTGTGATATAGTTGTATTTGGACAGTGTTGTTAAATCTGTGTTGTGTGATATAGTTGCATTTGTACAGTGGACACAAAGTGTATATTACTTTTATTGCTTTTGACAGTGGACACCCACAATGTAAATATGTTAATGTGTATAAAGTGCATTGAAAAGACTGAACTTGAGAATCAGATGTAATAATGAAGACTACACATGTGCAATGTCGAAAACATGCAGAAACACGTTGGTAAAAGGTAAGATTAACTGGTTGGTTTAATGGGGCCTTAAAAATGGGTGATAAGACCCAAAACAGTCCTTAAATTTCAGATTGAAATTTATATATGAACCATGTTTTCAGAAGGCGTATGAACGCTCAATTCCATAGGAATCTATGCGACAATAATCTATTCCCGTCCGCTGTAACGGGTTTTGATATCCTTCGCGAGGCGTATGTGTATGTGTGTGTGTGTGTGCGTGCGTGTGTGTGTGTGTGTGTTTGGAGGGATAACTTGATAACAATTTTACGGAATTAAGTGAAAGTTGGTAAGTTTATTGTGAGTGATGCAAGAAAGAAAGGATTATATTTCTGAGCTTGTTCGTCAATGTCTGATGTACTTGCAGCAATGATAATAATAGTAACAATAAATGTGCGATATTTAGGATAGTAGAATTGCTCCTCTTCCTATTAGTAAATCAACAGTCCATTACTGTAACATAAGGACTACATGTACTGTAACATAAGGACTACATGTACATATAAGTGCATATTAATTTCTTTGCGGGATTTGCATCTCCAAATGCCCTTGCACCCATACTTGAAGATACCACGCGTTAAGAAGTTAAAGACAAGTGAATGCTCAATTTAGGTTTTATAAAATCTGAAATATGGGATGATAAATATACGATAGATTAAGGGTGGTTATGTTTGTAAGAGTCCATCTACATGTACTTCAATGTTTCTCCTCTTAAACAAATAAATTTCAGTGCAAGACCCCTCTGATAGATGCTACCCCCTCCCTCCTCCAAAGAATGGGATTGTAAGCTGCGAAGAACTGAGTGGTCGTCTGTGAGTATCAAACAGTTTTGTTCCTGTATACCTAAAACGATTAGAAAAGGCATAACCATCGACGTCATCGTAGCGTTGTAGACCTCACCAGTGTCACCACCACAACCACACTCAGAATCAATTTTAATATCGGTATCAATATTATTCTTGGGGTGGGGGTGGGAGGAGATGGGATTGAGGATATTATCTTCTTTGTGTCTTTTTCTTCTTTTTCCTATCTTTTTGTCAGCGTTACTTTTATTGGATTTGCTCCCTTGCCGTAGACAATCAACTACTGAGCACTAATATGTTTTGTTGTAACATTAATGTTTCTTGCATACTATAGATTATTAGACTAATGCATGTAAATACATTTAATCTGATAAACGTAAGAGAATGGTACAATCAAATTCAAAAATGTAAATATTTATAATTTTCTGTAGTTGAAATAAAAAAGCAACAACAAACAAATTGATACTGCTTTAAAGTGGTTGACTAATTCTTACCGTTTTAGTTGATGGGATGCAACATAACACTGAATTATTATATTTAACACTAAATCTGACCAAGCTATTCTGTTCTGCCTTTAATTACATCATTGATTACATCATCCCAGTTCACTGTACTGAACTTCAAAGTGCTAATCTTCACTATATTCCATCGTACTTTACTACACAAGTCCACACCACATTCAATACACATCACACTGAAAATTAAACTGCGCATTATACTACACTGCTCAACACTACACTATAATACTACACAATACCACCTTTCATTGCACTACACTACATTACGCTACAACAAACTAAACAAGAGCACACTACACTGCAATGCGCTAAAATACACCAAACTGCACTATCCTACACCACAGATAATGCTACCACACAGGTTTTTTTTTTTTTTTTTCTTTTTTTTATCATAGAGTATGTTCAAGTCACTGTAAATCGGGATATATATTTGAGACTGGTGAGGTTCTCCTGAAGAGGGAGTGTTCAGGACCTAGCGGTAGGTGGACAGAAGGAGGAATATTTCCAAATTGTACAGGTAATCTACTATGTAATTTACGGATAAAATGGCCAGTTCTACAGTGTACATGTGAAAACTGTTGTTATGCTCTTTAACAAAGCAGGCATATACAATTCATCTGGTTGAGCCAACTTCGACTTTGAATCTAGTCGTTTCCATGCGCTGACCTGGTTTTAGGGTAGGAGTATGGCCTCAAGAACGAGACTTGCCGTAGAAAAAGTTTCGTCATATCACGAGTAATAAAATATATTTCGTTACAAAATCAAATATCGTGTCGTCAGAGTAGATTTTGATTATAATACACTGATCCGTAGTTTGGAAAACAGTCGAAGGAACCTGAAAATAAAAATTTTCAATTCTAGTTGATTCTTTGTTTGTCATGGGAAATGTGCTGAAAAATAAATGTATGTAGCTTCAGTATACATTATATTTTTCTAGCAACTTCAAAAAAGAAAATAAAAAAAAGAAAAAGAACAAATAAAAAAGCGCGGATATTCATTTGTTCACCTAAAGTCTAGATACCTATCCACAGCCGCCATGTTTATGTATATATTGTGTCACGTAAATAGCACTGATTTGCCAGATCTATTTTCAAGTTACTTCTATTTTCTTTTCATTTCAGCGAGAACAAACCCAACTACCACGCCTTCTTCTCATAATTACACAGGTAAATACACTTTCTTGAAAGAACAAAAAACAGATATTTTAATATTGATGAATTGCTGTAAAATTTGGGGGTCGAAAGGGGTACCAATACCATTTACCCCTTATCTCGTTAAATCACAATTTTGTTTTTTTAGATAAACGTAGGAACGTTTTCTTCTCCTCACTCAACTTTTCTAGCACACATTATGCAATGGATGGGTGGATATACCTGTTTATTTCTCTCTCTCTCTCTCTCTCTTCAGCTGTACACATTCTCAAGAAATATGTTGTTCAGTTTCAAACATCCATTTTATAACATTGTTGAAACCATAATAAGTCTTCATTCACTATTGCCCCTCTTAATGGCTGAAGTTTGGCGGCCTTCTATTGCCCCTCTTTATGGCTGAAGTTTGGCGGCCTTCTAATACAAATATTGTAGAACTTCGACAATTCGAAATACTGCTAGTCTTAATTGTATGTTTTTGGTTTATGTGTTTTCGAAATTTCGAGGTCGCAAGTAATAGGAGGCCTTACTGTAGGACTCGGCAAGTCATTCGTCTAATATCAAGTATGAAAGTGCGTGTTATTTGAAGTATCGAATGTACTAAGGCTGTTCTCAGTGGTATAACTTACAAATGATTAAATGAAGTCTTGATATGTACCTGTAGAGAATAAGTAATTTCACAGTTTAGATATCGGAATATCCGTCCATACTTCGATTGATCGATCCATTCACATACCCTTTCATACATACATGCATACATACATACATACTTTGGTACAGGTTGACTGACTTGCTAAATCGTTTACTTACTTAATGGTAGACTGACTGGCTAACTAGTTTTCTTACTTGCTACACTGGACAGTATTGTTAAAAAAATTCCTCATTCTTACGATCTTCTTCTGTTTTCATGACTTTGCCTTAATAGGCGTGTCAGTCATCCAAAAATTGGGGGTCTTTTTCTCTTATTTCTGCGGTTTTCCGGACGTAAATCATAAACATCGAATAAGTCAATTTGGTGTGCATGTTCCCAGCTTTAGTTTAAGTAGTCAATTCCTTATAAAGTCTAGATAGTCCGTATTACTATATGTTTCATACTTTAATTCAACAAGACATGTAAATATTCATTTCCTTGCAGAGCATTTATTACCTCTATCTTTCTGATTTTCTTTCTCCTCATCCTCTTACTACTTAAAACTGCTGCCGCAACCTTACCAATATTACCACCTCTACCACTGCTATCTATACCACTACATCTCTGTTACTATTGCTAACATCACTAGTACCACCGCCATAATCTACTACCATTTTCATCACACTTCAATCTTAAATGGAAAAATTAGAAGGCACGAAGAAGATCAAATGTGTAATATAACAACGCAAGATATATATATATATATATATATATATATATATATATATATATATATATATATATATATATATATATATATATATATACCTACGGCTGCCTCGGTATGTCCTTAGAAAAAGCACTTAGCTCCTATTTCCTCAGCATGATACAACCAATATAGTGTTAAAAGTGCAGTTAAAACATACTTACATACATGCATTCATACATACATACATACATACATACATACATACATACATACATACATACACACACACACATACATACATACATACATACATACATACATACATACATACATACATACATACATACATACATACATACATACATACATACACTTGTTCACGACATGGCATTCAGGCGTTTTAAATTGTATAAATTATGTTGTTGATTGTTTTTTCACAGCTGAATGCCTTGATACTGACATTGCATGCAGCAGAGTGAGCAACGGGGACTACCACGCATGCGCTAGTTGCCATTTCTATGCCACATGCTCCGAAGGCTACTTATATGTTCGTGCGTGTCCAGAGAATCTCGTTTTCGATGTGGCAAGGAGCCAGTGTCTATACACGTCTACAACTTGCAACAAGTACAATGTACATGCTGGAAGTCGTTAGTTGTAAGATATTCGAGCCTGAGTAAAAGATACACACCGGATGTAAAAGTCACCCGTATCGTAATATACCAATAAGTATGGAGACAACATTTCTGATCATGTACCATCAGTTACAGAACGATTTGAATACATTATCTGTCAGACAAACCAGATAAAATGCATAGGTCTATTGAAATGCATATGTCTATTGAAATGCATATGTCTATTGAAATGCATATGTCTATTGAAAAAGTCTCATTATGTGTGTAGTCCTGATGTCGCAAATAAATCCTCACATGTCCTTGCTTCTCTGTTTGCATGTAGGATTTACGTCCGATTTCAGTGGCGCTGCTAGGTTTCAAACGATATGGAAACTTCTTGTACAAGATTTAGTCCGAACCATATTTCCCTTCTTTTCACACACACACACACACACACACACACACACACACACACACACACACACACACACACACACACTCAGAGCGGCGAAAACGTTGTATTTCGAGACTTCGGTTTCAGCCTGCCTATACCAATTGTCAAGAGTCAATCACTATATCTGAGTCTTTTCTGACCAACAAAATCCCCCAAACAAACAAACTCGAATGTAATCAAGCTATTATCATCTGGTACTACTTTGATTTACACGACTAAACATGACTGCACCCTAAGGATGCCATGTTGCTTAGACTGAATCATGGTTGGAAAGGCCCATGGTATTAGGGTTGTGGTTTTAAACTTCCGTCGAATGTATAGAACTTGAACATATTGATCCACCATTTTTGCTTTCGAGGTTTATCTGTTTGTGGAAAGGTTCGATAATTTTTTATAGGTCACAAGTCCGTACTTATAGTTGGTTTCAAATGGCATAGAGACTAGTACCCAGTGTTGCATATCAACATGTATTCATGCAGCTAGCCTTAAAATGGATATAAAAAAATAGTTCCTTCCAATCGTGCTACATTGATTTCCCACCATTCTATCTTCGCTTCATGCGAACAGTACATATTCGATTTGTCCTCAGAGGTGAACATTCAAGGCCTTCCTAATAGGAAAACTGGCGTCATCCTGCTTCACGTTGTATTTGCTTGGGGGGGGGGGGGGGGGGGTCCACGCACCTATCTGCTGATTTCCTGTCATTTATTCCATTTCGTAATTCTTCTCGAACTTTTTTTTTTGTTTTCTTACTTTTTAGAATCTTCGTTACTGATTATTTAAAAAAAAAATTAAGTTTACAAGTGGTATGTAGGCGTCTAACTGGATCACGTATTTTTTTAAAGGCGCTTATCTTCGAAGGATTATTCTAGCTTCCATCCACATCCCTAGGTGCCCTAATTCTTGCATTACGAGCGCCTTAAAACTAGAAGAGTGAATCGCACGAGTACTGTTCGCATCAGTAGAATTATTAGTGGTTTGACATTACTAAAACACACACGAAAGGATTAATTTTAGCTGTTTCAGGACAGTAGCATAGATACATTTCTAGCAGCAGCATTAGTTACGAGTCTTGGTGCCATTTTAAACCAATTTATGGTATAATACAAATATGCAGGTTGGATATAAAAAATCACAGCTTGCCTGCGGATTCACATATGTAGTTATCTATACCCCTCCCTCCATGTAAAACCAGAGCCGCGGTGGCTCGGTGGTTACCATGCCGGACTCGAGAATTGAAGTGGTACGGGTTCGAATTCTTATATCGGATCAGCCCAAGTCTGCTACCGTGGTGTGTCCTTAGGCAAGGCACTTCATTCCAATTGCTTTGGCACTAAATAACCTGCTTACGTTGCTGAGCCATAAAACACCAAACCAAGCCATGTCAAACCAAGTCACAGATGGGACTTTAACATGGAAGAGACCTTTTCAAAACTTTGTATTTATTATTTATATCCACATTGTTCAAATACCTTGCACACATATTATTTATTAAAATCAGTTTTTAAAAACGAAATAAAATTCAAAGGTTACCATGCTTGATATAAACCTAGAGCAACATTTTCTAAAAATGCATAACGTGAATAAAGACATACTAGAAGAAAAGATCACTACTACTACTACTATGAAGGATGCGTCAATAACAACAATGATGAGACTAGCAAAACATTGCATCTAAAATCATTGACAATTTTCTAAATTCATGGTATATTCACTGACGTACATTCAGTCTCCTATGATCATGAAAAACTTGTATACCTTCCGTGTCATATGATCATGAAAACTTGTATACATTTAGTCTCCTATGATCATGAAAAATGTGTATACATTCAGTATCCTATGATCATGAAAAACATGTATACATTCAGTATCCTATGATCATGAAAAACATGTATACATTCAGTCTCCTATGATCATGAAAAACATGTATACATTCAGTATCCAATGATCATGAAAAACATGTATACATTCAGTATTCTATGATCATGAAAAACATGTATACATTCAGTATACTATGATCATGAAAAACATGTATACATTCGGTATCCTATGATCATGAAAAACATGTATACATTCAGTCTCCTATGATCATGAAAAACATGTATACATTCAGTATCCTATGATCATGAAAAACATGTATACATTCAGTATCCAATGATCATGAAAAACATGTATACATTCAGTCTCCTATGATCATGAAAAACATGTATACATTCAGTATCCTATGATCATGAAAAACATGTATACATTCAGTCTCCTATGATCATGAAAAACATGTATACATTCAGTATCCTATGATCATGAAAAACATGTATACATTCAGTATCCAATGATCATGAAAAACATGTATACATTCAGTCTCCTATGATCATGAAAAACATGTATACATTCAGTATCCTATGATCATGAAAAACATGTATACATTCAGTCTCCTATGATCATGAAAAACATGTATACATTCAGTATCCTATGATCATGAAAAACATGTATACATTCAGTATCCTATGATCATGAAAAATTTGTATACATTCAGTATCCTATGATCATGAAAACCTGTATATATTCAGTATCCTATGATCATGAAAACTTGTATAGTTTGACCGCTTTACCAAAGCTAATAATGATTGTCATTTGTCTTCATGAAAGAACTATTGAGATAGGATATAAGAAATTTAAAAAATAAAATCTGCCTTACAACCAGCTAGCTAAATGCATTATTCATGTATATATATATATATATATATATATAGATATATATATATATATATATATATATATATATATATATATATATATATATACACACACCTCGCATTTCTAGCATTTCTAATTAGAAATCCAGTCGGTTTGTGCACTTAGCTGGGTGTTAATTACCGCTTATCAAGGGAGTTGCTTCCAATGTACATAACATCCCTTTCGTTTCCTTCGACCTTGTTCTTTTTTTTCGGGTGGGGTGGGTGGGTGGGTGGCTGTATAGCTGAGTGGATTACAGCGCTAGTACACGAGAACGAGGGGCCGGCACAGGTTCAATTATTTTTTGAGAAGATTCTTCATCAAAATTTCAATGCAATATCACTAAAAAACTAGAAAGCGAGCTATTATCTACGAATAAGACGAACAAGTTTGGATGCAAGCTAGCGGCGCAATGGCATTATAGTTCCAGAGGGCGCCATCTGTAGCTGTGCATTAATTTTCGCTTTTAGCTTACATCCGGGATATATATAATGACACAAAAGTTGGAAAACAGCGCACGGAAAATTAAAAGGTTTTCTTACATTTCGACCTGATGCAATAATGAAACTTATACAGGGACATATACACACAAAGGGTGACACACGTAGAACAATAACTATATACAATCTGGCACAGCGAAACAAAACTATGGAGGATAATGAAGAGGTCTAAACACACACATAAGAGAACAAAATAGCAAAAGATATTACTACAAAACTAGAAAGCATGATAATTAAAATTTCATTAAGCCTGTTTTACATAAATTCAATATTGCGCAGTCATTTTGAAAACACTACCAGGTCTTAAAACAAAAATGCCTTTCGAGGGCGGAATAGCGTGCATGATAAACATAAATTAGTGTGAGCGACGGTTCTGACAGAGTAGAATGAAAACTGCGACAACACACTAATTAGTCTTTTTTTTTTTTTTTTTTTTTTTTGCTGTTGCTTGTTTACGTCCGAACATGTTTTTCTCCCGTCACGTTAAGCGTTTATTATGCTACCGTATCTTCATTTTCTAAAATAAGTCGTGGATTTCCTGACAAACTTAAATGTTAATAAGCGCCTTACCAAGTTTGCATAGCGTTAGGACCAAGACAAGCAGAGAAAATACCGAATTTCAATCAGTTGATTATATGAATGTATATTATTTTATTACACTTAAACATTCATACTACAATACCGCTGCATTTCCCTACACATGTATCTTCTCATATATATATATATATATATATATATATATATATATATATATATATATATATATATATATATATATATGTGTGTGTGTGTGTGTGTGTGTGTGTGTGTGTGTGTGTGTGTGTGTTAACAGAAAATGTAGTCAATAGTGTAGCCCTACGGCCCATGATACACAGAACAAAGAGCAAGGACTATTTTACAGGGCATCACACGTAAACAGTACTATATTTTCTTACGTAACTGAGCTCTTAATTCAAAAACATAACAATATTGAGAAATGGAAAATTGCCCCTATTTTCTTATTAGATATCAAATTTAGGAATTTATATGTTGAAAGATTGATATAATATAATTAATTTATGTATTTTTGTCTTCAAATAGAATATGATGTGCATATCAATACAAAACAGTATCCGTCTTCAATACCTTTAAGGTTTTAGGATTGGGAATAATTTACACACTATTTGATCTCTATCTGTTTTTATATGTCTGCCTGTCTCGGTCATTAAATCATCTTGGAAATACCTAAATCTGGTGAGAGTTTTCCAGAAGATAAACGGCAAATCTAAGTTAAAATATTTCTCTGTTTATAATAACGACTTGTACTGACTGTTATAGGCATTATTAAGTACAATCACTTAACGACTTGTACTGACTGTTATAGACATTATTAGTACAATCACATACCTGACTATACCAAATCTGTTTGAATATTCTTAGAAAATTAGTTACATCATCAATTTCTCCACATATAATCAAAGCCATTAGAAAATAAGTGTTTTCACTTTACTGACCAAGCACATTTGCCAGCGTCATCCGATTTCTTTAACATAATGTAGCATTGTGTGGACATCTATTTGACACAGCTTAACGCATAAGTAATACTAACCTGATACCACCACATTCACCAGAAATGACAGAATTATTTACAGCACAAGGTTCATTCATACATCTTTTGCAAAATATATGATAAACAGCTTCTATTTTTGAAGCATATTCGAAACCCCAAAATTTAGATCCGTTACACAAGAATTGGTTTCATCACAGTGTCAAATATTTTTAAAATATTAGGTAAAATAAAACTGACCAAAACATTTTTGATATCCAGAAATTCTTGAGACTGTTATTAAAGCGAGAGTATTCAACATTTTCTTAGCCTTCGTCCAGATCAATTTTGATGTGAAAAACAAACCAGTTTATTTATAGAATTACACTGTTTATTTATAGAATTACACTGTTTATTTATAGAATTACACTGTTTCAATGCCGTTACCTTTATAATACCAGCTTTCATAATTTTGTCGAGTACCAGAAAAACAATAATTGTTGTCTTTACTAAATTAATTTCAATTCCAGTTTCGTTACAAAAATTATAAATAACATTAATTTGTTGTTGATGTGTACGTACAGTTTAATTACAAAAACGATACATAACATTAATTTGTTGTTGATGTGTACGTACAGTTTCATTACAAAAACGATACATAACATTAATTTGTTGTTAATGTGTACGTACAGTTTCATTACAAAAACGATAAATAACATTAATTTGTTGTTAATGTGTACGTACAGTTTCATTACAAAAACGATAAAAAAACATTAATTTGTTGTTAATGTGTACGTACAGTTTCATTACAAAAACGATAAATAACATTAATTTGTTGTTGATGTGTACGTACAGGTTATGTACAAAAACGATAAATAACATTAATTTGTTGTTGATGTGTACGTACAGTTTATGTACAATTAGATACACCATTAGCATATAATACTGCAAATGTTTCAGAAAAAAAAATATTTGGTAATAAATACACCTCTATCACATTCTGTACGAAGTTTTTAAACTAAATCATTGATAAATAGTGAAAAGAAACTTCACTATTAACACACCTTGTCTCCTTTCAACCGTGAAATGAAAGTATTTTGTTTACTCTGTCAGTGTTCGTACAAAACTTTTCAAACAGGAATTCATACTTTTTAAATCTTGTAATATTTTCCAATAATACTTTTTTCTGCTTTTTAAATAAATAAAACCATAACTTGCCATGCTGAAAGAGATCAAATGATTTACAAA
The DNA here is from genome assembly GCA_029931535.1 of Margaritifera margaritifera. Taxonomy (NCBI): domain Eukaryota; kingdom Metazoa; phylum Mollusca; class Bivalvia; order Unionida; family Margaritiferidae; genus Margaritifera; species Margaritifera margaritifera. The sequence goes on along the minus strand of JAQPZY010001562.1, from coordinate 1,598,663 downwards.
ATCAACATGCAAATAGTAAGAATGTCCACCAGGTTTACATATATACTTCTGAACAATTTCATGTAAACTAAAACTAGTATGACGTGTGCTATAATGCTTTCTAAAGTCAACCTGTGACTTATCAAACGTATTACTTTCATCCCATGTGTACAGTTTTTTATTTAGTAACGTTGTGAATATTTAACACAAAGAGTTTATCAGGAAAATCATCGCTATAAATTGTTTTAATACTTTCTATTTTCTCAGTGAGTGCTTCAATACCATTTTTAATTGGATTGGTATTAATTGGAGATCTTTCCGGTGAAACATATTCAAATGTCAATAGAATCTCCTTAATTATATTTAGTAAATCTGCACTTATATGCAGTACATCACAATCCTACATATGACTACAAACTTCATTTACTAAATTTGACTTAAAAATACTGCAACTCTCCCCGAATGTATCCCGAGACTTTACTTTTTAAACACATAACTAAACTTACAAAATTAAAAGCTGTTTTTTGTTAAAATATAATTTTTAGACTTTCAATGTTGCAACTCGACATGGAAAGAGTTTTATTTACAACCATGTTATTTTTCTCCATGTTTACATCATGTTGGCCTTGGTCAGACCCTTAGCTCTCTTCTTCAGTTGTATAAATACTCTCAGCTCCATCGTTTTTATGTTTATCTCCTCAGTCGGAGAAACACTCGTGCTCTGCCAACAGAACAGACCTCGTCTTTCTCCATGTCATACGAGTATACCAGTCCTTGCAGAATCAGTTTACTATACCTGATGGCCGCGTATTCTCCTTGCTTAATTTCAATGCTCATTTTCATTCAGGATCTTTCTCTCATCACGTATACATTGATTGTAATCCTCAAAGAGACAGAGAGCCACTATTTTTATTCAGTGTTTTTCTCTCCTTCTGTAAGATACGCTCTCTATTATATTCAGGGCGAACTTGACAATAATGGGTGATTTGCCCGTCTTCGAGGCGTTCTGGTTGCTAGAGGTAAGCATGTGGGCTATCAATCGGTATATCTTTAGCGTCGACTACATGCACGGTATCTTGAAGCAAAATTTGAACCTTCTCTTCCTTAAAGTTCCATCCTTCATTAGCATTCCCTGTTAGACCATGAAAAATAAGGTTATTCCTCTTGACTTGTACCTCCAATTTGTCAATGTGCTTAAATATTTTCTGTTGCATATCCTGTGACAGATCACTAATCCTTTGACTGAGTTCCGTGTAAGATTGATAAATGGTTCCCAATTCGGTCAAAATGCGTGTTAATACATGACTTACGTCATTGGATACAGTGTGCTGCTGAGCTGTTGGATTTGTAACTCTAATGATCCCTGATTCTGACGTGGACAGCATTGTCTATCTTTTCATTTCCCCACTACCGAGCAAGGCTGCAACGTTTACCAAAATTTCCAAATGTGTACATTATATACAATAACTGAAACGAAGCCGTTAAATCGAACCGATTTGAAACGCAAACTTCTCCCGATCTCTTCACGTTAGGGTTGCAGCTGACAGCTATTTATGTGTACGCCGATGATAATTTGCATGCTGTACCACAATCAACTTGCGATTGTTGCAATTGCAATGCTTCTTTTGCCTCTTATTATGACAGGATTCAGTTTGTAAGACATGTCTTTGTTGAATATATCTGACAATTTAGGTGAAACATCCTTGGATCATTGTGATATTGTTTCATACTGCTACATATAGGTGCATAATGAAAATTGTAATCGATAATGCAATCGGACGTACTTCCTGGATAGGATCTACAATGACTATGAAAGCTGTGCTGTTGCTTGTAAACTTGAAACGATGTTTCTTTCAAATAAAATTTTACTTGTCGAAGGTTCTATTAACGAACAATTTTTTTCAGAAGGTAAATAATGTAGTTCAAATAAGGCTTTGTCAGCAAGATCAGTAAATCAACCTGATGTGTAATGTTGTGTAATGTGCGGTAGAACCAATTCTCGTCCACTTCGGCTTTTCCCTAGCGATTCCACATTTGATGTGAAAATCATTCATTCTTAAGAAAAGAATTAACAGAAAAATCCAACTAAAGAGTCCTCGTAAGCAGAGATGTGGAAGTATATCATTTAACTGGAATGGGTACATCCTACGTCACTGGCAGCCACGTGCATGTTCGTTTACCGGTTATCGATTTTGTAAACGTTTACCATAGTCGCAAGCCAGGGGCGATAATCCGCTATCTCCTTTATCATCCGTGGCCGCCTGTGCTGAGATTTCATCGTTTCTCATGAATATACATAAACCTACTTAACCAATCACGGCGATTTCGAGTAAATTGTTTTCTCGCCATTGTGACCAAACATGACCTTCATGCTGTTTGAATGAACCAATCAAACTTTCTCCTCCAAGCACAGTCACTTATCGATCGATGAAACGGGTACTTTCATTGATGTGTAAGATATTGTTGCACTGTGTTTTGATGACATATTTTTGTTTATGCTTACTCATGAAAAACGAGGAAATCTCAGTACAGGCAGCCACGGGTGATAAAAGACCGTGGGGAATGATGGCCCGTGGCTTGAGACGATGAACGTTTACAGGCAGTAAACTAAACTAAGCCGTTTACACATGTAAGCGTTACAGTCTTACTACCGAGGTCCGAATTCTCCTCGACTGACCCACTTACGACTAACAGCACACCTAATGCCAACAAGATTCACAGTTACTAAAATTCTCGATCTTCCCACTCTCAACACTCTTGCCCTTATATTTACCTCCATATGCTGTACAAACGCCACTAATCGATACTTCTGCCCATTTCTGAGAATTATGTGTGTGTGTGTGTGTGTGTGTGTGAGAGAGAGAGAGAGAGAGAGAGTGTGTGTGTGTGTGTGTGTGTGTGTGTGTGTGTGTGTGTGTGTGAGAGAGAGAGAGAGTGTGTGTGAGAGAGTGTGTGTGTGTAGTTTGAGAGTGTCTGGGAGCCTTTGGTAAATAACTTTGCGAAATAAGGTGTATTGAGGTATCAAAAAACAAATGGAATTTATTTCAATTGCATTAGTGTCATAACACTCTCAAAGAATTATTCCTCCTTTTTCATTCGTTTCTTTTATGTATCGATGTTGTTGGGATGACACTGTGTCTTTGGGACTTTGATTACTTTTTTTTTTTAAATAGGTTTGGTCATCGAATGTGCTCAAACAATTAGAAAGCATGGGTCAAGTTTATATTCCCGGCAATATAAATATTGTTTAAAAATCCAAACTTCATCAAAGTTGTAAGCACAAATGAAATTTAAATAAATAAATAATAGTTACGATCGAAGTCAGCCTTCATTTGTCCCAGACAGAACTCCGTATAAACACTATTTTCAAATTGAATTTACCTTTGTTAATGCAAAACTTAGAACAAGTAGACCATAACGGCTACAAATTTATATGCGCATTTTGTGTGCCATTTACTTTCCAATGAATCTCCACTAGTGTAGGCCGAAGGTGACATTAATTTAAAGCCATATGTTCAAATAAATGTCCACGTCTTGGCCATTACTGAGACAGATTTATGACATTTAGCATAATCTCACCATCGTGTAAGATGATAAACATCCACACTTATTCTAAGTTTATTGGAACAAAGACAAGGCCAGCACAGATAATATTCGTAAAAACGGAGAAAATGTCGTACAGTTGAAGTATATGCACTGGTTTGTATATTTCTGAGTTTTCGGAGAACCCCGTCTACTGGTTTTGCGCTGATTTTCAGAATTTTGTGTACCACTGAAGTTTTTGGCCAAGAAACTTTCAATGTGTGAACATATATCTCCTTAATTGCTTCCTGTCATAAGTAGGACACTAGGGCATTATAGGTTACGTGCGCAAAATAGGTGTGATAGACACTTTTTTTGACCGAAAGAGACATATTTGTGGCAGCTACGAATTTCCTGTCAGCAACAGTTCTTAGGCGGAAATTTTCTTAAAGTATTGTATCGCATATTGTATTTTTTTTAGAAATTGTTTTAGAATTTACTGTCACCTCTTTGCTGAAAAGAAATTTGCTCCATCTAGAAGTCCTTATATCCTGCTTTCAGCTGAAAGAAAGATTGTGTTAATAAGTAGTAAAAAAAACAACAAAAAAACCCCAGAAAGACAGACAGAAAAATGCCCACTTAAAGGAAAATCCCACACCCTTCCACAGGAAGATTAAATGTCTGTGTCTTAGGTGTCGCACTTGAAAAATTTAGTTTGTAGGCCGGTATAAATTTACTTCTGATGAATAAATGACTTGTTTTTCAAAAAGCATCATATGCTACATAAGGGTACCGTGAAAGGACTGACGTTCAACTGGCTGAAACTAATTTATAGGGATTCAAGAGAAGCATGTTTCTTCCCTCCTACTATCTTTCTTTCATTGCTTAGTATTGAAATAATCTCAGATATTCTTGACAAACTCCAACATGACAAATATTGTAACAAAATTGTTTTATCTTATATGCTTAGAGTTATGATGTGTGCAAGATAAATGCAATACAAAAATCTTTGTAATGGCCTTTGATCTTGAACCTGATAGAATGGATACAAGATCATTCAACTCGTTGCCGATACTGTCACGATATACCTACAAGCTAAGTTTTGTTTAATCCAAAATTAATAGTAAAAATAAATACAACCCCAAGTTATTGAAGGTGTGGGATTTTTATGTTTTACGGTACAGAAGTGCCTTGATTATGGACACACCACGGTAGCCGATCAGATGGTGGGACTCGAACCCGCACCATTCCGGTCACGAGTTCAACGACTTAACACTTGAGCCACCTTGGCTCCCCAAGGTCACTGAACTGGCGTTATTCAAGGTTATTTTCAGATATATCCACAAACTGGGTTTGATAAAAATCCATTCATGTTTGTGTGTGTTATCATGTTCACCAACCATCACAGATAAAAGTTAAGTCGAGATCTTCAGGGTTGAAATCAATGTCAGAGTGCTCACTATCAGCTTGTTTATTGACAAACAGTGATATACAAAACCTGATAAAAATTTGTATGTACAATTCAAGCCCCATTTTAATATGACCATCTGAGCAGGAGGAGCAGTGATGAAAAGAATTTCATGCTGAATGTTAAGTCGGCACTATATTCGTTTTGGACCATCTACATTCGAGTCTTTTAGTAAAACTCCATGTGCAGGAGAAGTAGCGATAACAAGATTTTCAAAATTAACATCAACTAGGCCTGACAATGAAACTGTACCAAGTTTTATCACTTTCCTCAAAGAAGTTCGGAGGAGTAGCAATAATAAATAACTGGTACAGAAAACGGACAATGGACACTGGCCCATCGCATAAGCTCTTCTGGTTTTCGACCAGTAGAGCTAAAAATTGAATGCAGTCCTACTGTGGTAAAACATTGAACACGTTTTAGACTCCTTACTAATCAATAAAGACATGAGGTCAATTACCCTTTCATAGAAGTGTGTCCCATTGCAAGTGCATCGGGGATATCTTGATCTGTTCCAATCCGTCTGTCCGTCCATCTAGGGATAACTCATTAGCACGATTTCACAGACTCATTTACCAAGACAAAACAAAGTTGGTAAAATGCTTTTTTTTACGTAGATGACTATTTAGATTTTCACACTATTTTAAGTGGTGTTACTTCAATTTGGACTTTTTAGGTGAAACTTTTGCTGGTACGGTCACACAGAAAGCACGCGTACATATGGAAATACACTTCTAAATGTCATGTTTATATGTATGCAATTATGTTTCTATGCATATGTAGTCATGTTTATATGTATATGTAGTCATGTTTATATGTATATCTAGTCATGTTTATATGCAAATTGTGTGACATTTAAATAAAGTTTACAAGTTCAAACCTTTTATTAGGGTTCTTGTTGGACCTATACCTAGGCAGGAAACATAAATCTATTTTTCAGTTTTATTATTATTTATTATTATTAGCCACCGTCATCATCATCATCATCATCATCATCATCATCATCATCATCATCATCATCATCATCATCATCATCATCATCATCATCATCATCATCATCATGTGTGCCTTCAACAGAAATACACACATACAAATGTTAGATTATCGATTTCGAAACAGCTGGTTCAGAAGTGAAAACTATACACGTTCAAGCAAATAGTTGTGTGAGAATGGGAATTTTAGATTTTGGTAACTGATCAGGATTAACTCCTTTTATACCCCTGACTTTTCCCCTTTTGCAAACGCGTATACATCCTCGAGTAAAGTGATGATTCCCAGTGGTCACTCAAAACAGGGATCTAAAGCGCGCTGGGACCTCGCCGCTTGAAGATTTTGGACCCCCATTGTCGCCTTCTGCGGGAGCCTTGCTGCGCTATTGATCGCGGGTCTGCCTGTAGTATTGATCATTCTTGGAATAGCATTGTGTTGGTTCCATAAGTTCGACATATGTTATATGGACGGTTTAATTTAAGAATGGAGATTATGTGTGCTTTTAACTCTCAAAGAGGAATCTAAATTCTCTTAAATTAAAGCCCCCAACAGTCGAACTTGGTCACAGCCGATATAAAAACTAATCAAATTAGTTTTGATGGATGTACCAATTAATGATTACGGAATCGTTTTTACATTGGCAGAGGGGTGGGGTGTATTGCGTGTTTTTTTGCCAGCGCTGTTTAGTTTGTATATGAGTTCTTTTCTCCTATGTGTTAAGAGTTCTCCGTGGCCTAATCGACTGAATGGTTGTACTTGATCGAGACATTTCAGGTTCGAACCAAGCTCGCTGAAAATTATATTTTTCTTTATTAATTGAGGAAACGTCGAACTCAGGCTGAGTTGCACACGACATATGAAACTCAAATCGGACGACGAACTGTCAGTATTGATTGCACCACTAGGAGGATATACTTTTTTGAGAGGTAATCTGGTCTGAAACAACCTCTGAGCTTTCTAGGATGCCATTAGGCACCCTAGAAGCTCATATGGGGTTACACATTCACACCGCCACAACCGACACTGATTATAACACGTCTGTTGACTGTAAGAAAATATGTGCAACAGCTTGAGATAGCAGCGTGCCTTTAAAAATAATATCGATAATACCAATCCGAGCGTAGACTGTTTCTTCTTGTATGAGAATATTATATCAGATAATTACTGTGAGTATATATAATGCCGATTATAGACACACACAGTATTGTGAAAGAATTGGCTTGTGTAGCTAATGCGGGAATTAACTTTCCAGACCAATGGTTTTGTTTATAACGTCAAAGAAAAGATTAAATCGCTGTTTAGCCTGAATACATCATATCGATTCATCAAAGAGGCCCAAAAGATGATGTATGGTTTTTCTAATACGCATCCGGAGTATCTTGATGAAATAACTCGGCGAAGAATATAACAAAAACCCAGAAAAGTCATTGTGTGATATTGTGCAAAAAAACTTTAGGTCGCTGACGTTAACTGAGTCGGCGGTGCGAGTGAGTTTAACCGTTGACGCTCTTGAAGACAGTATCACACCCAGCGAACGTAGCGAAATATTTAACGAAGGCAGCGAAGACAGTGAAGACAGCAGAGACAGCGAAGAATCTCTCCATCAATGACAAGAACAAATTAATCAGAGAGATGCCTTCATCGCATAATATATCGACGTGTCAACGGCACTTACAAATATGCACGACAAAGCATTCATTTGCAATTACAAATAATATGAGGAAATGGTGGGATTTCTGTGAAAGGTTAGTCCAGTGTAAAGACACAGAAACCATAGAGTCAATACTCAGAGACGGCTCGGTAATGGCAGGGGGTTTCAAGTTCATAGGCAAGTACTGCAACACATTTAAAATTATTGTGTGCCAATGTGCAATGGATGGCCATTTACGAGTTGCTGTGCTGCATTATCATAATGGTAAGTGTGCAGTGATTTCACCAAATATCAGCTTAAAGAAAATTTTGTTTGCGCTGGAAAAGCTATTTGACGCTAATCTATGGAACCTTCTGCGTGATGAAAAAGCTTGTTAACGAGACGCTATTCGGCCTTTTAACATTACCATTATGGGTCCATCGTGTTGTACGGTTCACAATAGTATGATCGGATACTATCCAGTGCAGCATAATCTGAAAAAGGGCCGCATGAGGTTACACACGTCATAAATCGAGAGGATAGATGAATAATATTTTATATTAAAGAATCCTCATGTATATAGGAAGTCTGGCAGAGCAGATCGCGGGAGTCCAACAAGGCCTAGATGCAACTAGAGGCGACATCGGGGAAATGCACGAAGACTTGGGGGAAATGGACGAAGACGTCAGAGAGGTAATGGAGCATGTTCCACACCAACAGCCACCCAGGTACAAGTCGGATATGCCAACAGATCCTCATTTATTTACCGAAGAAGCTCGCGAGTGGATTTGTGAAAATACCATGCGTGCAGGTCTCAGCAGACCCTTTAACTGCGGAGGACTCATTTTGAAACCACCAAAGAAGACAAATGATGCATACGTAAACCGAGAATGGCCCAGATGGGTATTCTGGAAACTTACTGGAAAATCAAAAGCCGAAGGTGAGAAGTAAAACTTTTTAACAGCGCGCGCAAAGAATATGTAGCCAAGAACGTTGAACAAGGCGATCAATTGTGGACAATATATATGATAAAACACACGAAATAAGAAGACATTCCGACTGGTCCGCCAGAACCATACAAACGTACACCTGGACCCTCATTTCCGTACGAAGTTTTTACAACGGACTCGATTCCTCATCTAAACTTTCGTCCGAACGCCCATACGAACCCGAATCCGAATCCGAAACCTAGCCCGAACGTCCACCTAGATCCATGTTGCAAGAAGAAATTGCCAGGCAGCTAAAACAAGTTGAAAAAATTCGCAGGCTTCCCAGTTCACTAGAACAACTTACCTGTTGTAGGAGAAGGCTTTGGTGGACCAGTGCCCCGCGTGTGTGACGCCCAATAGGCCAATGATATCGTGGACATGTTGGAAACACTCGTGGGGTCGGCAATAACGCGCCAGAGGTCATCAATGAGTCCACATCAATTTGCCAGCGGTTGCTCACCGACCACATCATAGACACGGGGACGTTCCGCACGTTGATGCACCAACTCATTGAAGACATCAATGATGTATACCAGACTGATTATGAGTTCTGAGTAAACTCTTCGTGTCGAGACGCTTTGCGTCTTACGTGAAATCAATGCCGCGATACAGCGTGTCTTTGCAAATACAACCCAGAGCGTCACCACGATGAATACAATCTCGACAACGAAGCCAGAATTCCACACCAATCACCGCGGGGGGTATCCCGCACACTCGAGATCGCACTATCGTCGTTGCGCGTTTAATACAGTTGGCCTAATATCCTATCGCAGCCGTTCGGAAGCCGCGACGCGAATAACTCGCTCGTGTTTTCATCGAACGGTGGCGCAACGTTATTAAACTTCACACGGGCGAGTACGATATTGATCAAGGATGAAGTCCGAGGTAGGATTTCGTTGGTGACCAGCAAAGACTCTAAAATTTTCATACGCGAACACAAGCCTACACTCACCGCTGCCATCTTGAGTGAATCTCCACAGTACGCGGTCGATGTTGCACAGTCGTCGCTGAGAACGGTTTTTGCTTGGCCCGATGATATTTCCGAGATTACCGCGGACAAACGAATCTTACACGCATGAACCGACGATACCAGTTACAATATTCCATCAGACATTGTCAGGATCACCCCAACGATCCAGGTTAATCTAACCTGTGACGCCATCAGTGGCAGTTATCGAGCAAACACTTCAGGTTTAGCGTCACAGTGTTACATATTGTTCGGGTTCGCCCCGAATGCACCCCCGGATGATCTGCTGTCGATTACTCCGGCAGCGCCCGTGTATCTTCCATGCAACAATGCTCGATTGGCGCACGTACGTTTTTGCCTTGTCAACCAGGACGGGCACGCGTTGGACCTTCGCGGGAATACTCGGACGATACAACTGTACATTAGAGATCGACCTGACATTTAATGTACAACGACAGTCGTGGTAAACTACGCTTCACGCACAGGTGTGACATCCGTTCGTGTTGTCAACGCGAGGAAACCCGTTTACGCGACATATTACGAAAATGGCCTTGCCGATGTTTGTCCGGGGATTGTTCACAGGAGCGCCAAAATTGCTCGCGAGCCTAGCCTCTCGTGCTTCACCGATCGCTAAACAATTTGCAATGATTCGAGTCCTTGACATCATCAAAAGCGCTGCCGTGGATCGGGTGAAATGTCTGGGATCGCGGGCGTTTCAATCGATTCGAGATCGACTTCGACGATTAGTTCGGCAACAAAGGTTCCAGTTTTACTCCGGGGAAGCAAAGCTTCCATCCACGATAACATTGCTCGTGCCGGTCAGTAAAATTATAAATGAAGCTGCTCAACTACGTCTGGCACAAGCCAATATCGATTCGATGCTTGCAAATCTGGCAATGGGGGGGGGATGCGGATTACGGTTGTGGACGGGACGCAAAAGGTACTAGACGAAACCGATAATGTATAAACGATGGCTCGATTCAAAGAAATATTCGATCCAGTGTAGAACATGGGGGCGCCTGTGTTGCGAGATCGAAGCGTCTGAGATTACCAGTATTATTCATACTGAGCTAGAGTCGCCGATAAACGTGGACGAATAGAATTACAAGTGCATGACACGTTTAGATATGTTCTCCCGTATACAAGACTACTATAACAATTACACCGACGGTGCCCGGGTTGGATTTGTCAACAACGGCACGAAATCTCATCGAAGGAAAGGAAATTGAAGCATGTTTGGACAACGTCAACGTTGCCACTACGATTCACGGGCTCGCCCGTTATAGCGACGATTATGCGAGGTCCGCTGGCTCAACTATGATGTTCATTAAAGATTCAAACGAACATGCAGATCATACCCCACATATCCTTTGTCAACTTGCGCAGGGTGTTTTCCTGGACCCGCAACCCACTGGCATGCTTGCCAGATCTGGAGTTGGCGGCGCCGCTATTCAAAATCCTAACCCGAATTTCAGCGGTGGATTTGCGACGCGTCGAGGACAACTTCATGGAGACTCATTGTTGTTTTCGTGTGCGATTCCTCTCAGTCATATATTCAGGTTTTGCAGAGATGTCCTCCACAAGGCTATTTTCGGAGCCAAACACACAGTCGTGCTAACCCAAAATGGCAAAGACAACGATGCAAATTTGGCGTGATGTTGGTGCCTCTGCTGGCAAAGCTGTGTTGTCGAAATTAATATTGTGGATGCCTGTGATAACACCTTCCCTGACGACAGAATCGCGTTTGTTGTCGTTTATGGGCGCTTGAGGCACGTCAACGCTGTCGTTTCTCGCGCTCACCACAACGTTCAGCAGTTATCATGGCAAATAACTAGCCAACATGGTATTAGCGCACCGATACACTTATTCGTGGCGTTTCAAACTATAGATCGGGTGACCGGCGGACAGACCAGTAGTGTGATGATATTTGACAAGTTAGAAGTGTCTGAAGTGTCTCTGCGGTTAAACATTCATCAGGAACCATCTGAAGAAATTTTGCTCGATTGGGAAACCAATAAAGTTGTATGTGCATATCACAAGCTGTGGTCGTACATGGACCTGGATCAAAACATCAACACAGGTTTGTAGATTTCCCAAAAAGATTCACCACGTTGTAGCCGATTTATTACTTTTCACTGGATCACCTTAAGCTGTTCAAGCAGTCCTTGGTCGACATGTACTTACTTTAATGCGCGTGTAACTCAACACTCCCCTCCTAATTACTGATGTATTGCTGCGATAATCTCCGACAAGACTCTGTTGCTGGTGGGCTCAGATGGCCGAATGAGGGTCATTGACGCGCCTGTAGAGAACTCGTAGCTATTTTCGCAAACTCATAATTGAACCTGTAACGTTTCAAATAAAATGTCGCACCAGCGTAAACATGTCACGCTGAGCCAAGGTCAACACCAAAAGATCTCAGCCGCGATGAAAAAACAAACCGGAGTTCATTTGAAACTTTCCCCTGAAAAGTTATCCACGAACACCCCACTGATGTTGACACCGACGCAGGTGCAACAGTTAGAAGGAGCCAAAAGTCAACATCGCGGGATAATTCTCAACTTGTCCGCGGCCGGGGTCGCCGCGATGAAACACGACGGAGGAATATTTCCATTTTACGCGTCGATTCCAGCGCTGTTTTCGGATGCGGCTCCCACGGATGCAAAAGCGGCTGCGTTAGGGGCTGTCTGATCCGCATCCGGGATGATTCTAAAAAAGGAGGTCGGGGGCGGACCGTCCAGGTCTACAAAAAAAGGAAAAGGTTTTCGACTAGCCGGGAGGACTCAGAGCGGACGGGGTCTTCGGCTGTAATCTCGCCGTTGACCAATTTTGATTTATTCGCGGTGACAAAACCAATCAAGCATTTCATTCGTCTTCATGCCGGACGCACTTGCGCCGATGATCCCCCGCACGTGGGAAACCGGCATCATTAACCTGGATTCGTCAACAGAACCTGGAACTCATTGGGTCGCATTCGTGGAAACGCCTCAACATCTTTTTTTATTTTGACTCATACGAGCTTGCACCGCCACGTGAAGTTGTTCATTATCTACGCAAACGTTTCCGGGGTGCCAGAGCTGGGCGACTACCGCTGTTTTATTCAGCGCTGCCGTTACAAACCGGGACAGACGGCCCAATATGTGAACATCTCTTTGTTGAAGTACTGCATGCACTCTCGGGAAGCAAAGCTTTCTCAACGACCTCGCAAGCGTTTGTTGATTTTGCATTGGCATTTAGAAGCTACACTTGATGCTGCGACGAAGCAATATGTGGATGGAAAAGCCTCTCATGAACTACCTGACTTACCAAAAACTGGCTGGAATTCTGTCCTGTTAAGTAAACCACACAGGGGTCTATGTTGGGAGCCTGATATCGGAGTCGTGTCCGGCAACACTAAATTAACACGCAACATTATGAGGTGTCCTGATGGTTCAGAGGATCTAAGTCTGACACTAGCAGAAATAACCTCTGAAGTATATAGTGTATTGCCTGTCATGATTTAGGGGTTGACTAGAGATCTCTGGGATATTATTTCTTCATGGTGTATGCGTCCACTAACACATGGGGGTCTATTAGTATTCGATTGCTAGGTCAACTGCCTAAAACAGAATGTGCCAGGAGTTCAGCGGAAAGATTTAAAGAAAACCGAAACATTAGAAATTATAAATTCTTTATTTAAGTCACATCCCAATGATAAATTACTAAGAACATTTTCAGTTTCAGCCTCGTTTCAAATGAACGCTCTGAAAGGAAAAGAGATAAAAGGGTTGCATACTGAGGAAGAAGCCTTATTAACCGTCTTTGGCATTTGTATTGAAGGCAGCTAACCTTGTATACATGGCGGACGAGTCGCTTGCAAAATTTGTTCCGGGCGATGATGGAGCTGAATCGGAAGACGGTGTGTTGGATCAGCTGGGAGGGCATGCCAACATTGACGATAATTTTGTTTCACTTGTCGACGAATATCTGCGTGAGAACCGGGTTAACAGACCCTCAAATACGCTCAAATATAATCTACGTGAGGGCCGGATAGAAATCGACCGTTGGGACCACCCTGATGTACCACAACTCGAGGCCAGTTTGGAATCATCGCATTAGCACGCGAAAACACCCGGTCCCTGGCCACGTGAAAACACGCAGGAATTATTTCGATATCGATGAAGTGGATTTCCCCGACAAATCTAACGCGATAAAATTCTCCGACAAGTATATCGAACCAACAGAACCAACAATAACTCGACCGGCGAAAAAAAAGCCAAGTCTGGTATTCAACAAGAACGCACTTGTCCGGGTAACAGTTCTTGGACGAAAACGAGAACGATCGTTGGCAACACAAAGCAGGGGTGTAATTATTGTAGTTCTAGGTGAACCTGGAAGCATGCCGGAGACATAAATATTTCCCAAGAAGATATTTTCTATGATTGCATGGCAGTTGTACCAGTGAAGAAAGGTCGTTGGTTAGAAATGCGAGTGCATGTTGCACCCGGCCGCGATGCGTCTGGACAACGTCTGACTGCCGAGCATTTGTACTTCACGATGACTTTATTAATAGAAGAACTGTGATATGTGATAGACCGTCAAAGCTACCGGCTCGAGAAAATAATTGAAAACCGTTGTACTCACGAAACACAAACGCGCGTGTGTTGTTGTGGATACTGTTTGTGGTCTCGCCGCCGCGACAGCTGTTGGCCTGGCTGTGGCGGAAACCGTGACTACGGCAACGATCATAGGCACACTTGTCGAGTTTGTTGTCTGGGCTATATCGATAGTAACTGGTCTCGTGGACGGCGCTAGAAAAATAATTTAATTACGGCTGCACACACGAATACATGTCTATTCAGTGATTCTCGCGGCCGCGCAGTCTCAGCACAATTGCCAAGCTGTACTCGGTGGCCATAGAAGATAGAACGGGATGGCCTAAACGGTTATCGAACCATTGCTAGTCTGTCGCTCTAGCAACTGAGCTACCGCCGGTCCCAAAAAGAAAAGAAAGTGCTATAGTTTGCCAAAAAGTTAATATGCTCAGGGATTGTGTCATAGAATGTTCTAGGGAATAATTCTACCACAACGAAAACAGGCAACAAATGCCGTTGTTACAAAAATGTCCCACAAATTGGATGGACTATCAGGCAGATTGTACAGTAGCTACAATGCTAACCCTAAAATAAGTGCTATTGTGTTCTTCCGTATCTTTTATTTTTATTTTTCTTTAATTTATTTCCTGTTTTTCTCCTTGAAATCGTGAAAAAAATTAGGAAAGCAAATAATAATAATAATAATAATAATAGTAATAATAGTTTTCTACTAAAGGCTAGATCTAAGTGGCATATTAGGGACAAATCTGGATATTAGCTGTCATTGCTTTCAAACTCAATTACTTTTAGGACACTGTGATAATGAGAAATGGATCATTTTGGAAAAGTTAAATACGGTTAGTCAGCAGACGTTAAGGCAACTCTCTTTAGGTGTCCTTGAGGTGATTGGTTTATTTGGAAAACTAAATCAATTAAAATTATAAGTGTTCACAAAAAACAAAATCAGTAATATAAATCGTATGCTGCTATTTGAACACATTCTGAGTGTTTGCACGTATAGTTTATCTTTAAATGTGTAGATTTTTTTTACATTTAATCCAACGTTTGAACTGGAATGTCAATAGGTTGTTGATGTTGTAATCAGAGTACAGTTGACAAAAAGCAAAATATTTGGTAAAACATGAATATCAGGAACCATCTGAAGTTGTAAAATTTCTTGCAATCTATCAGCCACAATTATGCTGCAATGTAGCAAACAGCAACAATTAGCCGGCATAGAACAAACAGCCATAATTAGGCTGCATGTACCAAACTGTGGTAATCCGCTTCTTGTGTATCCACCCTCCACCTTAAATGGACGGCAATATAACTTGTACGATATCTTTGTTGCAGAAGGTTTCATACCCGCCCAGTTCAACCCGGTGATAATGACCATAGTTAAACATTAGATAATCTAGAGGCAAGTTCAAATTCGTGTTAAAGGTCTTTGTCCACAGAAACTGCGCATTTCTTATCTCAAGATATAGTATACAAGTAATGACCTTTCTTGCTGTGAAATATTTTTATGAATCAGTAAACATCCTATGAACCAGTCAACATCATAATGACCGACGCGAAACAAGGGTTTATAATGGTTTTTATTGCATGATTTTCTACAAAAATGTGAAAGTTAACATCTTTTTAAAATAGTAAAAGTGCCATCTCAGCTGTATGACGCCACAAAAAGTAAATCATGACATTAAGTGAAAGTCAATAACATGCCGACAGTTCAATATGATAAATTATTGCAAATCACGTGACGACGTGTAATCTAATGAAATATTATCCCTCAGTCGAGTCATGTAACAATCAGTAAGATACATGCCAACTAAATTAATATACACCCCTATATTACACCCGTCTTTCTTCTTACTCATGTGCTTTCCACATATTTGGTCTTTAATTCTTAAATATATCGGTATTTGCACAAAAGTTCTTCAGATTTATACGTCTACCAGATTTGCATGAAGTTTCAACGTGGGGTAATTTCTCAATAATATATATTTCTCTTAACTATAAGCCACTTGATACTGAGAAAGAAAGAAAAAAAAACTATTGTGTGACACCTTCAACAACAACAAAAAAAGTATTTTACCTCGAGTACCATGCGTACAAAGTCAAGTCAATGAAATATCGGGTCAGATAGATGTTTACCAATAGCCATATGCATCAGCTGGAGAGGTAATTCACAGTGACCCTATGGCCTAGTGCAAATTTATCACTAAAATAGGTAAGATATTGATCCCCCACTTGTTATCAGCCTTAATCAAAGCAGATGTGTTTCACTATTCTTGGCAGGTTATTAGCAATGTTTGTAGCTGTACACATGGTTTTTTCTTTGCCAATTATATGGCATTGGCCTATTTTTGTTTCAAATCCGTTGCCAAATACAAATATTGCAGAATGAAAATTTTAAAGGGTTATAATACCTTCCGGCCTTACTATATCTTCTTCCAATTCTTCTACTTTCTTTTTTCTGTCTTATAGTTCGTTCGTTCATTCATTAATTTGGCCTTTAATATATTCATGTGTAGGTGTTCTCCTCAACTTTTTAACTGACAATCATCCAGGATCATTGGTAGATTAATTTCCTTTTCTATAATACCAAGGAAAAATCAAATACTTTGCCGAATAGCATTGTTATAGATATAACAATTTTTAGAACATTTTGGTTCACGCAATGGTCAGTGGTCTGGATGTCAGACAAGTGATCAGCTACATATTTTAAAACAATATAGTATAGTCTAGTATGTAGATCATGCCGCTAGCAAATATAATAAAATTCAAATAGAACAGCAGTTGATGAAATCAGAGGAGGCACTAAGCATCTCCTCCGTGAATTTTCAACAATATTGTGCTGATGGCCACGCGGTATTGTTCAATTACATGTAAAACAAATATTGGATGAGACCCTACTCAGGCACTGGTCCAGAATTCCCAGTGAGCTTTCAAGTGTTGTCTTGCACCAGCTCTCCTCCCCCAAAAGGGGCTGGTCCAAACGTTAACTGCCCAGCCGGGCGCCTCAGACTGGGAGTTTACAATGCAGTCATGCCACTGACTCACATTAAAATGACTTATCTCGTAGTAATTAGTCTTTTCGATTCTTTGGCGACATAAAGTGTCACACGGTCTATAAAATGGTCACAGGTATGATAAGAATACCGATAAGCATGACCAAAACGCAATTATAGACAGTGGGAAGAAAAAAAACCACTGATAGATACACACGAATAAATGTTTTCATCTAATGATTACATCAGCAGGAAATTTGCTCACCTAAGCGTGTTTACTCGCTCACGCATGTATTAGTATTAGATGAAGTGGGAGTAAAGTGGATACACAAGATAATTAGTTGGTTTACAATGACAATTTAGATTGGCTAAAATATGCACCGGATGCTTTCGTATTGATGCCTTCATACCTTTGATCACTTTTACTGTGGCAGCCTTTGTTGTGGTTGGGTTGGGTATGTAAACATGAAAGACGGCCTTTCGGAACAAATATGTTAACAGCGGTATTGGTTGTTCACGACTTTTCACTGCGATTATGCAGGCCATATCGAACAAGGGCGATAGCACAATAGGCGGCTACTGTTCTTTCAAATTTGCGAGAAAGAAAAAGCAGGTGAAAACGCAAAAATAGGCCGCATTCGCATCGCAGTTTTTCTTCGCCCGTTATTAAAAGACAGCATCGTATGGCGGACGTGCGCTGAGTTTAGGCCTCGAGTCGGAAGGTTGTTGTGCCAACAGTTTTGTTGCTTTTGTGATTCCTGTTGAAACAACAACCAACTCACAGCTCATTATGAATTTCCACGGAGACTTTTCATAATCTTTTCATAATCTCCTCCCGAGCTTCGGCTCTTCCGTGGGTCATTAATTCGCTGCTTTTTTTCCCACTTCGTTAATTACAACCGAAGTGTATACTTTGTGGGCGTTAGACCCTATTTCGCTCTTCATGGTTGCATATGTGTCGACTTCATCCAGGATATGCTTGAACTCTTCCTCGGAGATGGCGTTGTCATGTAGCGCCTTAGATATGTGGTCTGAGATTGTGTTGAGGTTTGTTTCGGTCAAGACGCGGATTTCGTCGTGCTTTATTGGCTCTAGGGGAGAATCGTCTTTTAATAAAATTGCTTACAACGGAAATCAGACAACAGCTCAAAGCAGTGATTTCAAGGACGATCGCAATGTGGGCAGCAATGAGTGTTGGCAATATTCCAATCCCCGCCACACCGGTGACCAGAGACACGGCTGTCAGTGCAGTGTCAACACCATCCATTGCGTTTACTGTGCGCTTGTACTTTCTGTAGAGGGTACGCCGCTGTTCAGCCTCTGCCCGTAAGGAAATACAGAAAATGTAAGTTTCCTTAATATCTTTAAATCCGGAAATAGCACGGTCTTCAACATACCCGCCAACACGCTTGCCAGCCTTTAAGGAGGCACCAGTGCCTGCACTGACCGTGTTATCACTGTCAGCCTCGCGGTCAAGAGCTTCTCTATAGGGGGCGGACCCAAAGGCACCCCTAGCGCCGAGGCGATCGCAGTGTGGGTCCTAAAGAAGCCAGGGTCATTTATACTCAGATTGTGCTTGTTGTTTGTACTCGTGCGAAGACTAGTGCTTTTTTAAATTTCTAGGGTGATAGTGGACACCAGCATATTAACTGGTGATTGTTTTTCATTTAAAAACGTATCGATACCTCATGGATTCCGCTTTCAAGTAATCTGCGCCAATGTGATTTTTCAGCACGCGTAGCCCTGTAGGACTCATCACCCACAGGAATAACGTGTAGCAGGGTACTGTTTTATCCATCAAGAATACTCCCTGTTGTGTTTATCTGATCGAGGTGGACACAGAGCCGCGGGACGTTGATGAATGCCGGGGGATTATGTTTACATGTGTGATCCCTGGCAATAAAATCTCGTTTGGGAGGAACCCAAAGATGTAGACTAGCGGCGAGTTGAAATACATGCTTAAATGGGGTGGTCGTGGGTGGCTCGGGAGAGTTATGCTGACCCGCGCGTTGTTGTGCGCAGTCATTCCATGAATAGCTGCTTGCATTAATTTTTTGAGCGTTTGTATGCTAAAATACCCATCCGGAATGATGATGGCAGCCTGTTTGGGTGTCCACATGAAAGGCGTTGTTACCAACGCAGTCAAAATATTGTACCATCCTGGTCTGAACGAAAACTCTAGAAGAGGTACATGCATACTTGAGTTGGTGCATATCACCTGTTCTAGAGCCACCGGTTCAACTAGAGGGATTGTCAGTACAACATGCATTGTCAGAACCAGCACTAGAGCGGGGATATGGTATGGCCACAAGTAGTTTGCTCTAATAGCGACGTGAAATATAGCGTCGGGGGTGTCTTTACTGTAGCGACGCACAGAGCGAGCGCAGATCCATGAACTGTTGCTCAGCCTTGACGTGTATGTACGGGAGAGTGTTTCGTTTCAAATCAGATTTGGTGACATAGCCGATAAGTACGTGCTACCTTTTGTCAAGTGGGGAAATATTTTGGACAATTGGATCTCCGGAAATGCAGACGGCTGGATGACGTTTTGGCAGAATCAGTTGAACTTTGCCGTTTGGTGCGCGATCACCGGTTGCGGCGTCAGCTTACGCGACCACCTGTTGCATGCTGACAGAGAGGATTGAAAGCTTTCATGCAGATGCAGTACCCTATGCCAGACCAGACAGGGTGGCGCGCGCTCGAAAACGACGTCAACATGGTCGCCTACGAAGGCTTCTGAAATTCAGACTGCCGGCAGCAGCACAGTGCAAACCAGGGTCTGGGTATGATGTATAATTACAGCGTCAATAACGGCAACCAGCCGGTCCTCGGAGGCGTATGGGAACCAAATGTGAATGCATCCGACATTTCAAGGAAACAAAAAGTTGACTACTTCACACAGGGGCCGAGGCAAAAACGGGTTTATATCTTTCATGCCGAACAAGTCGCAGGGCTTCACTAGAGCCAGGGTGGCGCGTATGAAGGAGAGCGTTCTAGTGTACGTCTAGTCAATCCTGGGCGCACTAGTCGGTATGTGTAGCTCAATATTGGATGTATGCAAGACCGACTTGGAAAATAAGTTTCTCGCAAACATGGAAGATAAGATCGCCCACGCTGACGACGCCACCGAGATGCTCGTACACGCCAGCAGCAAGTTATATTATGCCGTTGGAAGCCATCTTTACATGATCCCGTCTGACATGGAGATTAGATCTGCCATCAATGAGGAGTACAACAACGAGTGTATAGTGGCTGACGATGACGTGGCTCTAGGCACCAATATCGACGTTAATTCGGAAATAATGCCAGTGCAAGTGACCTGGCAAGAGCCCGCAGTGCCCGCACAGCAGCGGCAGCCGACGAAGCATGAAAAGGCGGGCCTTGACACCCACACCCCCGAGTCAAGCGCAAGAACGGGTCAAATAGGCACCATGCAAAACGTGCAGGCATCGAAAGAAGACAATGACCACGAAGACAATAAAATGGCATTAGGTGTGCGTGATATCGCGGCGGGGCTTGCCACAATCTAGTTTCTATGCTTTTGGAAAACGAGTCGTATGTCCTGCACCGTTATGGCGTCTGTTCTGCTGTCTGCGCTTGCTGATGTAGAAGCGGAGAACGACAAAGAACGCGACTGCTATCGTGATGACAGACACCACCAGAGTAAGTAGCCAGCGGCATTGCCGGCTGTTTTTAGAAAGAATGACACAATAGCACCAATAATATCGAGCGGTGCCGCCGCATTTTGTACCCCCCCCCCCCCTTCCCATTCTTTTGCGCCGACACAGTCAGGTTTAGGTGCCGGGGCTGGCGGTGGCGTTGTACCGACTCCGCCTGTGACTGCGAGCACAATTGTGCTCATGATAAACCCAAGTGCCGTGAAGATAGAGGCTATAGTGACCTTACACGGATGAGTGTCCGCAGCCGCTTGTCTATAGTTGTATCCTCGTGGATAATTTTGTTGATGGTCTCTCGAATAGCGGTATATTGGTTACGAAGCGCCTCTCGTAAATCGCTAGAGATCTTTAGTTGATCCTCGCGTACTGTCTCCAGATCTGTAATGCAGAGCGGGTACTCCGGTGACCAGCGCCAACGCTAACCCTACATTTCCAGCACGGCAAGATCACGCATCCATTGCTGCTCTGCGCGGCATGGATACCGCAGTACACGCCTCGCAATTTTTCCCACATAGCACTCTGGTACGACTGATGTAATCATTAGATCAAAACATTGTGTATGTAGTAGTGTTTGGTTTTCCGCCTGTCTATAATTGAGTTTTGGTCACGCTTGTTAGTATTCTTGTCACACCTGTGACCATTTCGTGGACGTGTGACACTTTATGTCGCAATAGACTCGAAAAAGGCTAATTACTACTAGATAAGTCATTTTAATGTGAGTGAGTGGCAGGACTGCATTGTAAACTCCCAGTTTGAGTCGGCTGGCTGGGCAAATAGCGTTTGGACCAGCCCCTTGGGGTGGGTGATGGCTGGTGCAAAACAACATTTTAAACGCTCCCTAAGGGTTTTGAACCAGCCTCTGGGTAGGGATTGATCCAAATCTTTATTTCAAAATTATATTGATTGAAAATAACCTGCAGCAAAATCTCATTTGCTTTCCTTTGCTGTTTTCTGTCATACCTTTTCTTTCCGTTTCGTATATATTCTTTGTGTAATCTTCATTTACGTTGTTCATTATTTTGTACTCGTCACGTAATTTTGTTTTATATGAAATAGAAGAACTTGTAAGTTCTTGACAACTTGTTTCGTTTCGTTTTGGAAATATATTACTTTTATACCAATAACCATGTTTATATTAGAATAACAAAATAATCACGCGATTAAAAATCAGGAAAATTGCGACCGAAATATTACTATTTTCAAATATGCCACATGGAAGTATTCTTTTCAACATCATTTCTAGCATCGACATTTAATGAAGAGTGTATTCAACCCACACTGCAGAGCTCAGTGTATACATCTGTCACATCATTCGCAACTTCGAGGTCAACCGGAAGGACGTACCACCCTAGAAAATCTTGGACTTTTTAAGGGAATGAGGTTTATACAACAAATTTTAATAATGTTTTAAGGATTTTGCATGTGTTACCTTTTTTTATATATACATTTTACAGAATTTTAAGATATTTACGTTTTCTATTTTATCTTGTTGTACTTAATGTTTACATTTATTTGGAAGGGTTTATCTTCCTAAATTTTGGGGCGATTCAGTTTTACATTTTTCGAACTTTACCTTTAGTTGGCACTTATGTGCTGAGGTGCCGTAAAACACTACAACTTACATACAATCCTACAGATCATACCTTGAATGTATGCCGATAGCTGCTATTAGCTGCAGTTCGGACCACCTCCGTTGTTTACGAAACAAGGATTGACCGAGAAGTTGCGAATGTATCGAACTATTTTTTTTTTCGCAACTTTTCGGTCAATCCTACGGTCAATCCAAACGTAGAAAAGGCCCAGGTGGTAAGAATAGATTGCGGTTTCTTTTTTGCGAAGAAATTTCCGGCGCACAAGGTGCATCATTTTTTGTGAATTACCGCGACGACATACATCCGATGCATACTTTTATCTTGCAGAAATAGATGAGGTTGTCCGATTGCTATCGCATCTATCAATGTCAGTCAAATATGGTTTACAATTCACTTTGACGGGCTTATTAAAAATTAAGGACTTCTCACCAACCTCAACGAATGTGAGAAGAATACAGTACTTATCAACAGAATTGCAAATATTTTATCAGCTAATAGATGTGAGACACGTGAGACGGAATACCGGTAATAAAGCAGCAAATATTTCACTTTCCGCTCATGTATACCAACCCCTACAACAGCCAATTGTGCTTAGAGTCCGACCATTTAATTTTCGGGAAGGGGGGGGGGGGTCTTTTGAGCCGGGATATTTGTTTTCTTTTACCTCAAGATAATTTAGTTTTTTCAACTAATATAAAGGATAAAATATGTTGTTTTTTTTCTGTAAATCAGAGGAAGAATATTTGTTTCCAGCTATTTGAGGGCGAGAAATGTGTTGGAATTTTCTTTCGAGCCGGGATATTTTGTTTCATTTGACACAAAAGAATAAAACAATTTCAACTAATATAATGTACATAATTGTTTTTTTTTCCTTTCTTTCTTTCTTTTTTTGGTCTATAAAACAGAGCAAGAATATTACATGCAAGCATTCTGAGGGCCATAATTTTAGATGTCTAGATGCAAATTTAGTACAGGAATAGCGCGCTGTGATTAATTTAATTTCTGCAATAGCTCGAGTCTGAAATCTTTGCCTGAGTTAAGGTCAAGTGGCAACGTCATGTATATTTCTAATTAGTGACATCACGGTCGAACAACGCTATCAAATAATTTCCTTCTCTTTTTACATGAGATGGAGTAGTCCATAAATTCCAAAGACCGCATATATATCACTTTTTAGGTCACCTTAATTGCGCACAAAGCAGACAAATGATTACGGCGTGATCAACTGCATTGCGAACTAATGCAACACATTGGATATCAGTATTGCATGTACTTTTAGATAAAAATTAACAGCAGTGGTCGTCTGTTTTGGAAAGTTTACCCAGAGAGTTACAACTCGAAAATTTTCAAAGTTTATTGGGAGAATACTTGATCGAATTCCCTTGCATGAATTGTAAAGTCAGTTACCTGCAGTCAATTTGAAAGTAGAGACCGATCATTGAATTGGAGTGGGGGTGGGGGAGAGCCTGGGACCTTTTTTAATTTCCGGCACGCAATAGCTTGATACGATATTTTTGTTTCGATTGTAGAAAGAACAAAAATAATTATATCCAATATATTACTAGACAAAATTAAATTATCTTGAGGTAAAAGAAAAATATTTAAGAATTTCCTCATTCGAAAACAAATCCGTGTCCCCCACCCCGCGAAATTCAACGGCCGGTCTCTAAGACAAAATGAGACTCGCATTATACATTCTATGGTACATTCAAAATTATGTATTTCACGTAAAATATGTTGATTAGAGAGTGATTTTTTTGGGATTTTTTTTTTCGAGATTGTTTATCAAAACAGAACTTGTTGTCATAATGGCACGAGTGTCAACGTTGTTCTTTAATACAGTTAAATGGCTACAAACGCCAGAAGAATAAACATTAATGGTGTTGGTCCAAATTCAAAAGATGATCGTGCTTGTTCTCTAACAGGTCATCAGGCCATCCCCGGCAGGAGGATTCAGCAGTATCAGAAGCTCATTCATTGGTCAAAGCTGCCCGATCACGCGTTGGTCATGTAGGGATCTGGGAGAGTCCCCATCGAAGGCCCCTCTCCAGGTGGAAAGGTTTTAGGAGATGGACTTGCCTGTCGAAAGCCTTCACTGTGTTGGCAGTGGCGCAAATATATATATAGACACAAAATTTTGTAACGGCGCAGATGCAAAACAGTTTCCCGACGTTTCGAGCTAAGCAAGCCCTTCGTCAGGGGAATAAACAATTTACGTCCACAAAACAAACACTAAACATCGTGAATAAGCCAAGAGAAATTCTTGACTCTTAGATGTTTGAACGTAGGGTAAATATACAAAGGATAAAAAATAGAAGAAATAAAGAAGATAAATTTTTTATACATATATATATATATATATATATATATATATATATATATATATATATATATATATATATATATATATATATAATATTCGTTGTTACATATTGTATACTCGAATGCAGAATTTACTTTGATCTGACATTTATTACGCAGTCCCTATTATTGTATAAATTGATATGATGTTAGATTACTTGTATCCATCTGTTTCCTCTCCCATGCAGATCCCTTGAGTGGGCTTTTTAGTGTGTGTGTGTGTGTGGGGGGGGGGGGGGGGTGGTGGTTTGGTTTGGGCCAATATTATTTGTATCCTTTCATTTGCAGATTCATGTTAAGGAAGTTTTTAATAACATAACGGTTGTGTTTTTAATGAGTCGTGTTAAGGGAGTTTTTAATAACATAACGGTTGTTTTTTTAATGAGTCATGTTACCAGACTTAAGAAACTTTTATTTCACTTCACTGTAAAGGATCTACGGGAGGTGGTAGACAGTTTTATTGCGTATCATCTTTTTATCTTTAATATCAACCAAAACTCGCTAGGAAACTTGCATGGAACTAAAACAACACTTTAGCAAGTCTATCTATTCCCCACTGTGCATTATATTGCTAACCTTCAAACTGACTTAACACGATTTCACAGACTGCTTTTGGAACAAATTTACTTTTTTGCGATATAAAACCGTAATTTTAGCCTACTGACTAAAATGCATTCAATATATATATATATATATATCTATATATATATATATATATATATATATATATATATATATATATATATATATATATATATATACACACACACACACAAACACAGTGGTACGTCCAAGCTCAAGCTACCTCACCCTGTGACAAAATATGCACAGAAATTAAATGTCATAGATATCAAACTATCAAACTAATATTTTTGCTGACAAATTAAATTACATTTTTAATATAACTGTTTCTAGGGAAGATGAACCACGTTTGGTAAAGAAATATTATTCGACGCGTCGGAGCATTTTAAAACGTCAAAATTTCATGACAATAACATTTTTAAAATGTTTGTCAGAAAAAGTATGAGTGGATTTACAAATGATTATAGGCTTAGAATAAGCTAATAGATTCCCATCTTATGATACATTACCAATTTATGATACATTACCAATTTGTGATACATTACCAATTTATGATACATTACCAATTTATGATACATTACCAATTTATGATACATTACCAATTCAAAACAAGAGTAGCTGATAGCTAAATTGATAATAATGTTATAATACTACCAATAATGTCA
The DNA here is from genome assembly GCA_029931535.1 of Margaritifera margaritifera. Taxonomy (NCBI): domain Eukaryota; kingdom Metazoa; phylum Mollusca; class Bivalvia; order Unionida; family Margaritiferidae; genus Margaritifera; species Margaritifera margaritifera. Next base: position 1,572,656 of record JAQPZY010001562.1, on the reverse strand, counting down.
ATATTTGAAAGGTCAAATGAGTTGGGAGTATTTATTTATTTGTTTATTTAATATCGAGATAATCTATGTTCTATTCTATTTAGTTATATTGTCATTTCATTTGAATGATTAAACCCTACATATGTCAAACATTATATGACGTCTTTCGTACTGAATTTTCATTGTACTTTTTTAAAATGTAATGTAAGCAAGAAGAATTTCAAGCGTCTCCGCAGTTTCCCACAAACGTTCCTACGAAGTAATTCACTTTCAATAAAAGGCCATTTTCTTTCGTGCTACTCAAGAGCGCCTATCAATGGGAAGATTGCTGATTGGCCAAAACAGCTGGAATATTATGACATGACTCCAATAACAATTTTGACCAATCAGGTGTTTTATTGACATTAAATGCTTTATAAATAGATTACAATGGCAAGACAAGACAAGACTTTATTACACTCAGGTTCTAAAGTTGACAACATATGAGATATATAAAAAATAATATGAATATAGCATGTGATATCATAACAAAATGCTTAACAGAGATTACAAACTTCGGAAAACACAATATTAGAACCTGAAAATATTTTTTTAAGAGTTGTGTGTTACCTGTATTCATTAAATGATTGTATTTATAAATGTTAGTCCTGGAAATGTAAACTTGAGGTATAAATTGGTGTCTTTCATAATGAGAATAAGAACACCACAGAAGATAGTGATATTCATCACCTACTTATTGCAACTGACAGAGTGTACAATATCTTTCGTTATAATAAACATTTGCCCATCTACCAGTTTCAACAGGAAACCTTTGATTTGCAGTTCTAAACTTAATAAAGCTTTTAGATCTATTTTTTTTTAATGAGAAATAGATCTTTTCTAAATCCAAACTAATTTTAAGTGACCTGTAATTAAGATCTTTAGATGACGTACTGATGTTACTGCTCAGACTTGTCTGTACTGGTGTTTTTTAGTCGTAGTTCTACAGACTTTGTTGACCATTTAACTGACACAAAACTTTGATTTCTCCAGGCGTAGCTAAATCCAGCATCATCTAATATAGATCTTGCTTCTAGTATCCATTTATTGTCATATGAATTATCACAAAAATGTTTGTATGAAAGAGAATACATATGATAAGACATTTGTTTTCTTCATAAGCACTAACTAATTTATCCTAATAGTTTATCATGCCAATTGTAATGCTAATAATTAAGGGGAACCGACCAAGTTCACCATATACCATATATAGAGGGGTACATTTTTGTGACATTCCGTATACTTCTAAGGAAAAAAAAGATGATTTTTTTTTCAATTATATCTGATCTTGCAAATCCCCAAAATTCACAAGCATATGTTAAAATCTGTTAAATGGTCATTTTCAGCTGATATTCAATAAGGCAAATCTAAATTGTGTATACGTTTTTAAAGTAAATGCATACCTTCATTAGCTATGGATACTAGATATGTATACGTGTTTGAAGTAAATGCATACCTTTATTAGCTATGGATACTAGATATGTATACGTGTTTGAAGTAAATGCATACCTTTATTAGCTATGGATACTAGATTTGTATACGTTTTTGAAGTAAATGCATACCTTTATTAGGTATGGATACTAGATATGTATACGTGTTTGAAGTAAATGCATACCTTTATTTGGTATGGATACTAGATATGTATACGTGTTTGAAGTAAATGCATACCTTTATTAGCTATGGATACTAGATATGTATACGTGTTTGAAGTAAATGCATACCTTTATTAGGTATGGATACTAGATATGTATACGTGTTTGAAGTAAATGCATACCTTTATTAGGTATGGATACTAGATATGTATACGTTTTTGAAGTAAATGCATACCTTTATTAGCAATGGATACTAGATTTGTATACGTTTTTGAAGTAAATGCATACCTTTATTAGGTATGGATACTAGATTTGTATACGTTTTTGAAGTAAATGCATACCTTTATTAGGTATGGATACTAGATATGTATACGTTTTTGAATTAAATGCATACCCTCATTAGCTATTGATACTAGATATGTATACGTGTTTGAAGTAAATGCATACTTTTATTAGCTATGGATACTAGATATGTATACTTTTTTAAGTAAATGCATACCTTTATTAGGTATGGATACTAGATATGTATACTTTTTTCAAGTAAATGCATACCTTTATTAGGTATGGATACTAGATATGTATACGTTTTTCAAGTAAATGCATACTTTTATTAGGTATGGATACTAGATATGTATACGTTTTTGAAGTAAATGCATACCTTCATTAGCTATGGATACTAGATATGTATACGTGTTTGAAGTAAATGCATACTGTTATTAGCTATGGATACTAGATATGTATACTTTTTTCAAGTAAATGCATACCTTTATTAAGTATGGATACTAGATATGTATACTTTTTTTAAGTAAATTCATACCTTTATTAAGTATGGATACTAGATATGTATACTTTTTTCAAGTAAATGCATACCTTTATTAGGTATACCTTTATTAGGTATGGATACTAGATATGTATACGTTTTTCAAGTAAATGCATACCTTTATTAGGTATGGATACTAGATTTTTCAGGCCATTAGAGAACTTTCCATTCTTGTGAAATATAAGGCCTAAGTATTTATACTCATCTACAACATCAATATAGGCATTTGTTATCTTCAAATTGTATGTGTGATCGTTTTTTAATAAAATACAATATAAAAAATTGTCTGTATTTATTGTAAATTTCCAGTTATTGCAATATCTACTAAACATATCAAGGGTATATTGCATGTTAGCAGGATTATCTGCGACATGTATAGTATCATCAGCGTATAAAGCAACATAACATTTAACATATTTACAAAGTCAGTATGTTTGGAGGGTACAGCACAACCTCTACACCCGTTTACTAATACAGATGGTTCTAGGTCATTTAGGAATAAGGAGAACAATAATGGAGATCAATTTTTCCTCCTTGTTTTACTGCTTTTTCACAGGAGAAAAAAAAAAAAACAAAACAAAAAAACGGAAATTAATTATTTACACAGACATGATTTGATGTCATTATAAATACTTAACATAACATTAAAACACTTTCCCGTGATACCTCTCAAATACAACTTATGCCATAATCCAACTCTCCATACATTATCAAAGGCATTTTTAAGATCAACAAAAGTATTCACAAGTTTCTTGTCGATATGACCATCCATTCAGGAGGAGCAGCAATAATAAGATTTTCAATATGGCCCCCATGGCGGCCATTTTGGATATCGAATCGGCACCATTTTCATTTAGGATGAACTAGACATAAGTAATCTTATCGTGATAATCATATATCAATACGACTTTTCTATCAAGAGAAATAGTGATACCAAGATTTCCAATATGACCGCCATAGCAGCCATATTGGATGTCAGATCGGTTTCGTTTTCATTGAGGACCAACTAGACATCATAAGAAGTCTTTCAGTTAAAACTCCATGTCGATATGACCATCCGTTTAGGAGTAGTACCGATAACAAGATTTTTTTAATATGGCTGCCGTGCCGGCCATACTGGATGTCCAGTGGGCGTCATTTTTATTCGGGAAAAACTAGACCTAGTGGTGAATGTTTCTCATAGTTTTAAAGCAATCGTTTCAGTAGTTTAGGTGGACTAGCGAGAACAAACTTGTGTTAACAAACGTCGGACGACAGGTCATCGCATAAGTTCTTCGGGCCTAAGACCAACTGAGCTAATAAGAATTATATAAGACTTTATATATAATTTTGGGGAAACAAAGAGCTTTCCAAATTGTTTTTATAAGTTTATGATTCACCTTGCTGTATATACAAAGTTACGTAAAGAGTCAAACTGTGGTATACTTCTAGTCATTATCTAGTGCATTACAAGAAGAATTTGTAAACTCGGAAGCGGTAAGTTCATTATATTTATTTATGCAGCTCTTGTGTATTTAAAGGTACTCTAGACTTCCGACAGGCAGAAATCATGAAATTCATTTAATCTCGCTAGATTGGGGATTTTATTCGCCATAAAGCGCATCCAAATACTTTTTAAATCACTTTTGGTAATCCGATTTTGCTAAAGTCGAAAAGCTTTTCATGCAAATTTTATTTTAGTTCTGGCTTCCTTGCAACACAAAATTTTGCAAATGGCGCTTTTTTATTGTGAATGAACTAGCAGCAGAACGACCAGTGTGTGTACGAGAAAGAGAGAGAGAGAGAGAGAGAGAGAGAGAGAGAGAGAGAGAGAGAGAGAGAGAGAGAGAGAGAGAGTTTGGCCTCGTACATACACATGTATTTATAAGAGCAGTTCTGGTTGCCTCCAACCTTTCCTACCCTGTCAAGTAAAAAATCAGAATCCATACGTCTGTCACAGGATGGCCAAGTTTGAGAAAACTTTAACTTTGTATTGGAGTGGTAATATTTTTTTTTAAAAATTTAAAAAAATATTTAATACTTTTGACACATTCTCCCCATTTCCCGTCTATATAGTTTATGGAATTCTGAAATGTACTGCAAATAGCATTTACCATACAGCCTGACGAAACCAATTATCATCACAACTGCTCTCACTCATTCGTACTCCCCGTTGCAGTACATACTGCATATATATTTTTTCAACAATGCCGTGAGACAAGGCCAATTCTTGCATTTTGCACTGTGATACAGCCACCAATCTCATTCATATCGCGGTTTCATATATAGACTTGAACTCACATGCATATACTATCAGCTTCAAGTTTAACTGAGAAACCAAATATTCACATGTATATTTACTTATTCACGAAACAATACTGATTCATTACGAGATCCGACCCATTGCATTTCAGCGCTTTCTTTTGTGTCTATTGTTTGTCTTGTCTCTGTTGTTTAATTTCCTTTAACAAAGACTCAATGGAAAGCACTTAGGCTAGTTAAAAACTAGTTTTGCACTATTCGTTGTCAGTTGATTGCATTTATCTTGATCAATCCCTGACACACGAGATCCCTTACTGGATTCAGTGCACTTGAAAGGACTATTATTTGCCATGTGATTTGTACACACACACACACACACACACACACACACACACACACACACACACACACACACACACACATACATACATATATATATATATATATATATATATATATATATATATATATATATATATATATATATATATATATATATATATATGTATTGATACACAAATTTATAACGGCGCAAATACAAAATAGTTTCCCAACGTTTCGAGCTAAACAAGCTCTTAGTCAGCGGAAGAAACAATTTGCATCCACAAAACAAGCACTAAACGCAAAAATCAAGAGCAATTATTGACTCCTACATGTTTGGATGGCGGGGAAATATATAAACAAAGGATAAATAATAGAAGAAAGAAAGAAGAAAGAATTTATAAACGGTCTTAAAACGGGTAAATTGCATATATATTTAAAGTTGTATAACAGAAATCAAAGAAAGGATTATCGTGTCTATCACGCAGAGAACCAAGATGTTTTGACCGAATTCCAGATGGAAACAAAGGACGGACATCATGCGTGCCGAAAAATCAAAGCCATCTACAAAATCTACAATAGAAATTATCTCCTGGTAAAGGTTTGCATGGAGATACTAATGAAATATGTCAAGAGCGTGGTGTGGCGGGATATTGGACACGAGTTCCTTACGTGTGAATTCTATACCGGTCAATCAGTAGCATCACGAGGGACTCGACTGAATGCCCAGTCAAGTTGTAGTAGTTGGCGAATTTCGCCCCGATTTTTTGGCGATTGTGTCTCCTGTGGTTATTCGTTCGTTTTCTGAAATCAATGGTTTCGCCAACATATTGAGTGGCACAGATCTTGTGTGTTAGAAGATAGATTACATGTTTAGTTCGATATCCTAACTTCTGATTGATAGTGAAGCTAACTCCTCGAACTTCTGAACGTTTTGGTCTAGGGCATATGTTTGCAAATTAGGCAACGCTTGTCTTTGCATCAATATGTGCCTGAATCTGTGGTCTTGTTTGAAATCACCTTGGCACGTACCAGATGGTCCTTAAAATGTTTAGGTCTACGGTACGCTACCATAGGAACTTTTTGAAAAATGACCTTCAGGCGTTCGGAGAATTCAATCTGATGCCAGTGCTTCCAAATGATCTGTTGTAAGTTTGGGGCATCGGGGTGGAAAGTAACAACAATGGGGACTCGTTTGTTGGTTTTCTTGGTTTAATATTTCAGAAGCGCTCGTCTATCGAGGAGTCTAGTTTTGCTAATAGCCTCTCCGATATAGCTATTTCTGTATCCTATCCTTCTAAGGTGTTCCTTGAGCTCTCCGATTCTCTTTTCAAAGATATATATATATATATATATATATATATATATATATATATATATATATATATATATATATATATATATATATTGAAATAACAAAAGATTAATGAAGATCGGGGCAAATCGCGCTCTGAGACTTTTTAAGCCTGAAATGTAAAAAGAGAAGTGCATTTTAAGACAACCTACTGTGTCGTTGTCTCCATACTTGGTTCCTCTCTTGCATAACCTGAAACGTCCCTCTCCCGGTTGTATCAACATAACACTCTGCTATACATATCAAAAATTGTGGCTGTGTGCAGAGATAAGTACAAAAGAAATAATGGTTCTGCTTATACTCGCTTATAAGTCGAGTCCAACTTCAAACAACACAGACCCAGATCTGCCGTCGCATAATGCGCCAGCCGATCTGGGTTTATGCAGTTTGTTATGAGTAATCTGTAAAACAAACAACATAGACTCTGATATGCTGGCGCATTATGTGACGATAGATCAGGGTCTATGTTGTTTGCAGTTGGACTCGACTTATAGGCGAGTATAGTCGGTAGTACTGGTGGCATGCTTGCGTATATGCCATTTTTGATGTTGGATGTCCCCCTACACAGACAATTTAGATTATTTACAACAATACAAGGTATTCTGACTAATATCTTTTACAACGCCATACCATCACTAAAGTGCCTAGAGTCATACGATAGCTCCTCTCTACCCCTTTTCCTCCCCCTCCCCCCCCCCCGCCCCCGTCTCTTACAATCCCTCCTCCAACCCACAATCAGCTCGATTTTATGCAATACTTTAACTAGAAACTATGCATGTCGGCCTTCTGTGCTAATTATTGTGTTAAAATTATATTCCAGAGCGGAATAAATTAATAGATTTTGGAACGCTAAGTCAATAGACAGACGTCATCACATAACGACATGCTAATTATCATGTCTACATATTCTCTAATTCATATGTAAGCAGAGGAATGTTATTTATTAGCAGAAAGTAAATACTATAAACCTTTGTCCAGAAAGTGTTGCTTTGAAGAGCATTTGCTAAGGAAATACTGTTACAGTTACGTTCATTGAGTGTTAATTGGATCTGGCGCTGGTAACGTGTTCGCTTTGCATCGCTGTGGTTCCGGGTTCAGTCCTTAGTTCTACACTTGTATGGGTATGTGGTTACCCGTTCAAGTCAGTGATTTACTCCTAGGCCGTCGCAAGCGCGTTGTATAAGTTGCGACGATCTTCTATGTGCATGCGACGTACAACATGCAGATTTAGTTTAATTTAAGAAGTATTTGTAATTTTTTCTAGTCGTGCAGATTATCGGGATTGGATGTGAAAATTGTATTCTTTTATGTGCGGGAGGGGGCATTGAGTGGGCGAGGGATGGATTTACGAAGTGTACGAAAATATTTGTCAGATATTCGCTTCGTCAAATAATTCTGAACAAAATTACTATTGGAATGTAATTTTCCTGAATTTTTAATTGATCGAGTTGATATACAACCATTTGCTTTAGCATTTGTTACATCGCTCGTCGGTTTAATAAAGATTTTAAGTTGTTGGTTAATATCTTTATAGTAAACGACTAATTTTAGATATATGTGATAATATTTCTACTATGTAACTACAACAGCTGCATCATTCATACGAGGCCCTTGTTAGCTACATATTTTGTCATGGAGCTAACAAAATGTCTTAGTATATCATCGTTTTGGAAGAGGTGTTATTCTGATTTGATGAAATAACTATTCAGGAAAGACTTGTCTCAGTTACATATAGTAACATTAATACCATCTTTTTCTTTTACAGCATCAACAAGTATGCAGCTTAATATTATATCGACAATGTTTACATCTTGTGTCTAATTGATAAAAAGAAAGGGTCTTCAGCGATTAAATAATATTTATATCAGAATCCGTTTAAAATGAGCAAAAATATTTTTTAATTGTTCGTATTATTCATCAGGTATGTTATTTTCTCTTTGTTGCTGACACTACTGAAATTCTTTTTTCTGTGTTTGCACAAATGTAATTTGGTGTTGTGTGAGTAATGATGGCATACTTAAATATGTCATTCTTGATTTTGGATGCCCCCAAGTAAACAATTAACAATAATATCCAGAGTACAAGGTAACAACTATATCTCCAAACATCTTTATCAAATCCCATTCTTTGATCCCTCATTTGGCTACCATAGCTTCACTAACCTTACTTTAATCCCAACCCCACCCACCTCAGTCAATCACATAGCCTACATAACGGACGAACTATGAGCGTTGACCTTCCTACCGTACATCTTTATTTGTTGTGCAGAACAGAAAAAAAATCTATATTTTGAGACGCAACGTCAACAGAAAAATGTCAGTATATAAAATGCCAAATGTATGTCACGTGCACATGGATGAATGTTCTTTACAAGCAGAACGTACGAAAAGAACAAACATTGGTACAATAACCACGGAGATGGCAGTAGATAATTTACGATAATTATCACAGGTGCTGTAAATATACTAACAATAATAAGTACGAAAATTGGTAATCTTTTCTTCATAAAAAAACAACAATATCTCCCCTTCAACATATAGACTCAATCAATTTAACAGTCTCTCTTAATCAGATTAAGGAAATAAATAAATAACCCATGTTAAGAAAAGAGGTTTAAAAATCTTCGAAGGAAACTGTTGTCACATAAATAGAGTCGGGAGATGGGACGGGATGGGATAAAAAAAAAAAAAAAAAAAAAAAGAAGAAGAGGAGTCGAGAAATCAGCTACATTTGAAAACAAACAAAAACGAGGGCGAATTCATGTAACTTGCATGATGCAAAAGGAGGTCTAGGTAACAAGGTATTGAAGGCAAATAAACAACCCGTTGTTCTTTTGCTAAACCTGTGAAATCTCGAGATAGACTCCTAGTTCAGAGTAGCACGTTATGCTTTATCGTAACGCCACAGTGTCTCTTCAAGGGAGAGGTAAACACTCTTAACGTCCCGTTTAATTCTGATTGATCAGTTAGCCTTCTTATCAGAAGGGACTCTCAAGTACACGAAAGAAAACACGAAAACACACTGACCCAAATGTGTATGCACTTAAAAACATGCTTAAGGGGTCTGTTCTAGAAGACAGTCGCCCGCCTTACGACATACAAAAAGGTCTCATAAAAACTGAACTTGGTAAGTAATACATTTCTAAATTAAAGGAGCCCTTTGAAAATGCCATTATTTTCCCTCGTGAAAAGACACGTAGATGTTAAAAATTTGTGGAGCAAAAACAAAGGAATTAAAAGTGCAGAATTTGGGAAACCAAATATTGTATATCACTACACTGGATAATTACCAATGACGTGGAACTTCAAAAACGCATTAAGTTATAGAAGTCGTAAGATCTATTCGTATCAATTTTATATTCCTGACCAACCATTTTCTAGGAGGGGGTGAATAAGGGACCGACCATTTAATTTCATAGGGAGAGGGCCCTGAAATTGTTTGCGAAAAAATTCCCAGCTCTTAAATAGCTTGAAAAAATATTCTTGCTCTAATTTATAGCGCAACTTCCCCCCTCCAACCTATTATAAACATTTAAATTAGTTGAATAAAATATCCCGGCTTGAAAGAAAATACTCCAGCCCACCATTCTCTCCCCCCACCCCCGAAAATTATTTGGTCGGTCTCTAAACAGAACATTCCTATATGTTTTCAGTAAAGAAACAATATTCAGCTTGAGGGAAACATCACAGCTTCCCCTCCCCTCCCACGCCCCAGATAAAATGTTTGGTACTAAACCGTCAGGTCCTTTTAGTAATAAAGCTAACTATGGCCCGATAGTGAACCTGATATTATAAAATAAGTAGTCTGGTTTCCTGCTTTGTTGTGCTCCTGTGCTACGCGCTCTCTAACATATAGTCAGGTGAAAGCGAACTCCGGTATTGTCATTTATTCAGAACAAAATGGCGGCAGATGGAGAAAGATACATAACGAAACCGCTGCTTTTTTTTCCCGCATAATTATATATTCCTTAGTGAACTAGTGTGAATCTTACAGATACTGTCGGTTTTATCAGTTGTTATCTTTTGTGTTACTTTACCGGCGATTCGGTCATATATTGATTTTTACAAATAATTTTATTTGCGAATGAAGGAAAGGCATACAGGCAACGATTTTTTTCTCCCTAATAATTCATCTTTTCTACTAGGTCATCTCATAAATGTCCTTTCCAGTTTATTCCTTGATCAATTTTACATAGAAATTGATATAAGATAGCAGAGAACAAACAGATGAGCATACGAAGCTGGAAATCAGAATGGACAAAACAAGAAAAGGACCATATACGGGGCGGGGGGGGGGGGGATCTGCGGTTCCATTCGCTGTCATTTTGAAAAATAAAGCTTTTTCTATTCTAACTTTAATTACATCGCTGTAAGGATTGCGAAGCATAATAGACACACTAAAGTTGTACATCTTTGAACAACTAGGACAGGCTATAGCTAAAACGGCTTTAATTCTTTTCTGTTTCTTTTTTTAAAGCTTAGGTCGAAATGATGCAAACAAATCTACGTCTGACGCAATCTTTATTTATCGAAGCGCAGGCAGGAGACTGACATCTGTTTACAGATGTTTTGCACATTATTGAGTCGGTGCCATATGTTATAAAGATTAAGTGTACTCGTCACCAATACAGTCGACTCTCCTTAAACTAAATTCATTATAACGGAATATTCAGCTTCCGAATTCGACAGCAATGTCACGTAAATAATCCAGATTTCCTTTACACGTGGTTCTTACAGCGACGTTGCCATTCTATGGGATTTTACTTTTACCGAATATTGAAGAATACTGATGGTTAGTAAACATATTATTACTAGACAAAAAGAGTTTTTAATGCAATAAAATATGTAGTAGGTTTAAAAAAATTATTACGATAATATTAGATATATTTATATTTTGACTCAGTCTTCTCTGGATTGACAACGCTAAAACAAATACAATAACTCCCGTAAATTAAAGGTGTGATCGTTACAACGACAGATTTGTTACTGACATTTATGATCAAACAAGCACTTTTGCTTATGATTCACATAATACTTTATGATCAAACAAGCACTTCCTGCTCAGTGATTCACATGATACTTTATGATCAAACAAGCACTTCTTGCTTAGTGATTCACATGATACTTTATGATCAAACAAGCACCTTTTGCTTAGTGATTCACCTAATACTTTATGATCAAACAAGCACCTTCTGCTTAGTGTTTCACCTAATACTTTATGATCAAACAAGCACCTTTTGCTTAGTGATTCACCTAATACTTTATGATCAAACAAGCACTTCCTGCTTAGTGATTCACATAATACTTTATGATCAGACAAACACTTCTTGATCAAAAAACACTTCTTCACATAATACTTTATGATCAAACAAGCACTTCCTGCTTAGTGATTCACATAACCCTTTGTGATCAAAGAAGCACTTCTTGTTTAGTGATTCACATACTACTTTGTGATCAAACAAGCACTTCTTGTTTAGTGATTCACATAATACTTTGTGATCAAACAAGCACTTCTTGTTTAGTGATTCACATAATATTTTGTGATCAAACAAGCACTTCTTGTTTAGTGATTCACATACTACTTTGTGTTCAAACAAGCACTTTTAGTTTAGTGATTCACATACTACTTTGTGATCAAACAAGCACTTCTTGTTTAGTGATTCACATACTACTTTGTGATCAAACAAGCACTTCCTGCTTAGTGATTCACATAATACTTTGTGATCAAACAAGCACTTCCTGCTTAGTGATTCACATAATACTTTGTGATCAAACAAGCACTTCTTGCTTAGGGATTCACCTAATACTTTATGATCAAACAAGCACTTCCTGCTTAGTGATTCACATAATACTTTGTGATCAAACACGCACTTCTTGTTTAGTGATTCACATAACTATTTGTGATCAAACAAGCACTTCTTGTTTAGTGATTCACATAATACTTTATAATGAAAAACAAGTTCCTTTGTTAGCGATTCACATAATACTGTATGTTAGAACAAATACATTTTGCTTAGTGATTCAAATAATACTTATTCATTGAACAAACACTTTTTGCTCATGCTTGATTATCAAACAAACACTTCTTGCTAATGCTTTATTATCAGACACATAATTCTTGCTAATGCTTTATTATCAAACAAAAACTTCTTGCTAATGCTTTATTATTAAAGAAACACTTCTTGCTAATGCTTTATTATTAAAGAAACACTTCTTGCTAATGCTTTATTATTAAAGAAACACTTCTTGCTAATGCTTTATTATCAAACAAAAACTTCTTGCTAATGCTTTATTATCAAACAAAAACTTCTTGCTAATGCTTTATTATTAAAGAAACACTTCTTGCTAATGCTTTATAATCAAAGAAAAACTTCTTGCTAATGCTTTATGATCAAACAAACACTTCTTGCTAATGCTTTATTATCAAAAAAAAACTTCTTGCTAATGCTTTATAATCAAATAAACACTTCTTGCTAATGCTTTATGATCAAACAAAAACTTCTTGCTAATGCTTTATTATCAAACAAAAACTTCTTGCTAATGCTTTATTATCAAATAAACACTTCTTGCTAATGCTTTATGATCAAACAAACACTTCTTGCTAATGCTTTATTATCTAAGAAACACTTCTTGCTAATGCTTTATTATCAAACAAAAACTTCTTGCTAATGCTTTATTATCAAACAAAAACTTCTTGCTAATGCTTTATTATTAAAGAAACACTTCTTGCTAATGCTTTATTATTAAAGAAACACTTCTTGCTAATGCTTTATTATCAAACAAAAACTTCTTGCTAATGCTTTATTATTAAAGAAACACTTCTTGCTAATGCTTTATAATCAAAGAAAAACTTCTTGCTAATGCTTTATGATCAAACAAACACTTCTTGCTAATGCTTTATGATCAAACAAAAACTTCTTGCTAATGCTTTATTATGAAACAAACACTTCCCGCTAATGCTTTATGATCAAACAAACACTTCTTGCTAATGCTTCATGATCAGACAAAAACTTCTTGCTAATGCTTTATGATCAAACAAACACTTCTTGCTAATGCTTTATAATCAAACAAACACTTCTTGCTAATGCTTTATTATCAAACAAAAACTTCTTGCTAATGCTTTATTATCAAACAAACACTTCTTGCTAATGCTTTATGATCAAACAAACACTTCTCGCTAATGCTTTATTATCAAACAAACACTTCTCGCTAATGCTTTATGATCAAACAAACACTTCTTGCTAATGCTTGATGATCAGACAAAAACTTCTTGCTAATGCTTTATGATTAAACAAACACTTCTTGCTAATGCTTTATGATCAAACAAACACTTCTTGCTAATGCTTTATAATCAAACAAACACTTCTTGCTAATTCTTTATGATCAAACAAACACTTCTTGCTAATGCAATATGATCAAACAAACGCTTCGTGCTAATGCTTTATGATCAAAGAAACACTTCTTGCTAATGCTTTATGATCAACCAAACACTTCTTGCTAATTCTTTATTATTATTGAAACACTTCTTGTTAATGCTTTATGATCAAACAAACACTTCTTGCTAATGCTTTATGATCAAACAAACACTTCTTGCTAATGCTTTATGATCAAACAAACACTTCTTGCTAATGCTTTATGATCAAACAAACACTTCTTGCTAATGCTTTATGATCAAACAAACACTTCGTGCTAATGCTTTATGATCAAAGAAACACTTCTTGCTAATGCTTTATGATCAAACAAACACTTCTTGCTAATGCTTTATTATTATTAAAACACTTCTTGCTAATGCTTTATTATCAAACAAAAACTTCTTGCTAATGCTTTATGATCAAACAAACACTTCTTGCTAATGCTTTATTATTAAAGAAACACTTCTTGCTAATGCTTTATGATCAAACAAAAACTTCTTGCTAATGCTTTATTATCTAAGAAACACTTCTTGCTAATGCTTTATTATCAAACAAACACTTCTTGCTAATGCTTTATTATCAAACAAACACTTCTTGCTAATGCTTTATGATCAAACAAACACTTCTTGCTAATGCTTTATGATCAAACAAACACTTCGTGCTAATGCTTTATTATGAAACAAACACTTCTCGCTAATGCTTTATGATCAAACAAACACTTCTTGCTAATGCTTTATGATCAAACAAACACTTCTTGCTAATGCTTTATGATCAAAAAAAACTTCTTGCTAATGCTTTATTATGAAACAAACACTTCTTGCTAATGCTTTATGATCAAACAAACACTTCTTGCTAATGCTTTATGATCAAACAAACACTTCTTGCTAATGCTTTATTATCAAACAAACACTTCTTGCTAATGCTTTATGATCAAACAAACACTTCTTGCTAATGCTTTATGATCAAACAAACACTTCTCGCTAATGCTTTATTATCAAACAAACACTTCTCGCTAATGCTTTATGATCAAACAAACACTTCTTGCTAATGCTTTATAATCAAACAAACACTTCTTGCTAATGCTTTATTATCAAACAAAAACTTCCTGCTAATGCTTTATTATCAAACAAACACTTCTTGCTAATGCTTTATGATCAAACAAACACTTCTCGCTAATGCTTTATTATCAAACAAACACTTCTCGCTAATGCTTTATGATCAAACAAACACTTCTTGCTAATGCTTGATGATCAGACAAAAACTTCTTGCTAATGCTTTATGATCAAACAAACACTTCTTGCTAATGCTTTATGATCAAACAAACACTTCTTGCTAATGCTTTATAATCAAACAAACACCTCTTGCTAATGCTTTATGATCAAACAAACACTTCTTGCTAATGCAATATGATCAAACAAACGCTTCGTGCTAATGCTTTATGATCAAAGAAACACTTCTTGCTAATGCTTTATGATCAACCAAACACTTCTTGCTAATGCTTTATTATTATTGAAACACTTCTTGTTAATGCTTTATGATCAAACAAACACTTCTTGCTAATGCTTTATGATCAAACAAACACTTCTTGCTAATGCTTTATGATCAAACAAACACTTCTTGCTAATGCTTTATGATCAAACAAACACTTCTTGCTAATGCTTTATGATCAAAGAAACACTTCTTGCTAATGCTTTATTATCAAGCAAACACTTCTTGCTAATGCTTTATTATTAAAGAAACACTTCTTGCTAATGCTTTATTATTAAAGAAACACTTCTTGCTAATGCTTTATAATCAAAGAAACACTTCTTCCTAATGCTTTAATATCAACCAAAAACGTCTTGCTAATGCTCTATTATCAAGCAAACACTTCTTGCTAATGCTTTATAATCAAAGAAACACTTCTTCCTAATGCTTTAATATCAACCAAAAACTTCTTGCTAATGCTTTATTATCAAGCAAACACTTCTTGCTAATGCTTTATAATCAAAGAAACACTTCTTCCTAATGCTTTATTATCAACCAAAAACTTCTTGCTAATGCTTTATTATTAAAGAAACACTTCTTGCTAATGCTTTATTATCAAAGAAACACTTCTTCCTAATGCTTTATGATCAAACAAAAACTTCTTGCTAATGCTTTATTATTAAACAAAAACTTCTTGCTAATGCTTTATAACCAAACAAAACCTTCTTGCTAATGCTTTATTAGCAAACAAAAACTTCTTGCTAATGCTTTATGATGAAACAAAAACTTCTTGCTAATGCTTTATAACCAAACAAAAACTTCTTGCTAATGCTTTATTATCAAACAAAAACTTCTTGCTAATTCTTGATGATGAGACAAAAACTTCTTGCTAATGCTTTATGATCAAACAAAAACTTCTTGCTAATGCTTTATGATGAAACAAAAACTTCTTGCTAATGCTTTATAATCAAAAAAACACTTCTTGCTAATGCTTTATGATCAAACAAAAACTTCTTGCTAATGCTTTATAACCAAACAAAAACTTCTTGCTAATGCTTTATAACCAAACAAAAACTTCTTGCTAATGCTTTATGATGAAACAAAAACTTCTTGCTAATGCTTTATAACCAAACAAAAACTTCTTGCTAATGCTTTATTATCAAACAAAAACTTCTTGCTAATGCTTGATGATCAGACAAAAACTTCTTGCTAATGCTTTATGATCAGACAAAAACTTCTTGCTAATGCTTTATGATGAAACAAAAACTTCTTGCTAATGCTTTATAATCAAAAAAACACTTCTTGCTAATGCTTTATGATCAAACAAACACTTCTTGCTAATGCTTTATAACCAAACAAAAACTTCTTGCTAATGCTTTATGATCAAAGAAAACCTTCTTGCTAATGCTTTATGATCAAACAAAATCTTCTTGCTAATGCTTTATTATCAAACAAAACCTTCTTGCTAATGCTTTATGATCAAACAAAAACTTCTTGCTAATGCTTTATTATTAAACAAAAACTTCTTGCTAATGCTTTATGATCAAACAAAAACTTCTTGCTAATGCTTTATAACCAAACAAAACCTTCTTGCTAATGCTTTATTATCAAACAAAAACTTCTTGCTAATGCTTTATGATCAAACAAAAACTTCTTGCTAATGCTTTATAACCAAACAAAAACTTCTTGCTAATGCTTTATGATCAAACAAAAACTTCTTGCTAATGCTTTATGATGAAACAAAAACTTCTTGCTAATGCTTTATGATCAAACAAACACTTCTTGCTAATGCTTTATGATCAAACAAAACCTTCTTGCTAATGCTTTATGATCAAACAAAAACTTCTTGCTAATGCTTTATGATCAAACAAAAACTTCTTGCTAATGCTTTATAACCAAACAAAACCTTCTTGCTAATGCTTTATGATCAAACAAAAACTTCTTGCTAATGCTTTATGATCAAACAAAAACTTCTTGCTAATGCTTTATAACCAAACAAAACCTTCTTGCTAATGCTTGATGATCAAACAAAACCTTCTTGCTAATGCTTTATGATCAAACAAAAACTTCTTGCTAATGCTTTATGATCAAACAAAAACTTCTTGCTAATGCTTTATTATCAAACAAAAACTTCTTGCTAATGCTTTATGATCAAACAAAAACTTCTTGCTAATGCTTTATGATCAAAAAAATACTTTTTGCTAATGCTTTATGATCAAACAAACACTTCTTGCTAATGCTTTATAATCAAAAAAATACTTTTTGCTAATGCTTTATAATCAAAAAAACACTTCTTGCTAATGCTTTATAATAAAAACAAACTTCTTGCTAATGCTTTATAACAAAATAAAAACTTCTTGCTAATGCTTTATTATCAAACAAAACCTTCTTGCTAATGCTTTATTATCAAACAAAAACTTCTTGCTAATGCTTTATGATCAAACAAAAACTTCTTGCTAATGCTTTATAATCAAAAAAATACTTTTTGCTAATGCTTTATAATCAAAAAAACACTTCTTGCTAATGCTTTATAATAAAAACAAACTTCTTGCTAATGCTTTATTATTAAACAAAAACTTCTTGCTAATGCTTTATTATAATAAAACCACTTCTTGCTAATGCTTTATAATCAAAGAAACACTTCTTGCTCATGCTTTATAATCATAAAAACACTTCTTGCTAATGCTTTATAATCAAAGAAACACTTCTTGCTAATGCTTTATTATCAAACAAACACTTCTTGCTAATGCTTTATAATCAAAGAAACACTTCTTGCTAATGCTTTATTATCAAACAAACACTTCTTGCTAATGCTTTATAATCAAAGAAACACTTCTTGCTAATGCTTTATAATCAAATAAACACTTCTTGCTAATGCTTTATAATCAAAGAAACACTTCTTGCTAATGCTTTATAATCAAATAAACACTTCTTGCTAATGCTTTATAATAAAAACAAACTTCTTGCTAATGCTTTATTATTAAACAAAAACTTCTTGCTAATGCTTTATTATAAAAAAACCACTTCTTGCTAATGCTTTATAATCAAAGAAACACTTCTTGCTCATGCTTTATAATCATAAAAACACTTCTTGCTAATGCTTTATAATCAAAGAAACACTTCTTGCTAATGCTTTATTATCAAACAAACACTTCTTGCTAATGCTTTATAATCAAAGAAACACTTCTTGCTAATGCTTTATTATCAAACAAACACTTCTTGCTAATGCTTTATAATCAAAGAAACACTTCTTGCTAATGCTTTATAATCAAATAAACACTTCTTGCTAATGCTTTATAATCAAAGAAACACTTCTTGCTAATGCTTTATAATCAAATAAACACTTCCTGCTAATTCTTTATTATCAAACAAACACTTCCTGCTAATGCTTTATTATTAAAGAAACACTTCTTGCTTAGTGATTGACATAATATCTTAACACCAAGCATCCAACTGTCAATATAACGAAGTTTCAAGTGACATTTAGTGGAGATCTATTTTTAATAAAGATAACTTGATAAAAAGGAGAACTTGCTTTAGTTAACTAATCATCTTAAATACATGTACATGGAAAATGCATTTGCAATAATTTCCACCAACACCCTCTGTCTTTCTCTGTCTCTGTCTGTCTGTATGTATGTCTCTCTTCATAAAAAGACAGACAAGGTCCACAGAACCTGAAACACGAACGCCTGTGTAAGCGATCATACACATATAGATCAAATTCTGAGTATGTTGAGTTAAATAAATATTGATTTTTGTCAATTTACAAACTACAGAACTTAAGTAGAAGTTGTCTACGATATGTGACACGTTAGTGTCACCAGTCCACTCGCAATGTATATGTACAAATGTCAAGGCTTTAGCTACCTGAGTGGTATTAAAATGAGTAACCGGCATATTGAGTGCGACACGGCAATGGTAGCAAACGGTATTTACACTCAGATCAAAAAACAGTTACAGAAACATAACATAGAGATGAAAACCATCAGAAATAACTTTTGCGTAAGTTATATTTTGGTCTTTGATTCTTCCCTCGGGCGCGGGGAGGAGTGGGGGTGGGGCTACATCCAGGATCTGAAACCTTTTATATCACCTTAGCATTCTCATTACCCATAGTACCAAATGATATTACACTATCTTTATCATCGTAGACAGAGTTCAGGTTCAAGTTACAAAGAATACCGACTGAAGGATAGAGGTGCGGACACAGACGGACGGACATCAAAATTTATCACCAGAAGTGCAGATGTAAAACATCCAGTGTGTCCAGTCCTTTCGAAATATAACATGATTACATGGTAAAAAAAATCTGAACAAAACTTTGCTTTCCTTGTATTAAGAGTGAACCTGTTCGAAAATAAACAATTCTGATACCCCCTCCCTCCCCGCACTCCGAAATATGGCTCCCCACGGTATTATTGTGGTCTGACTCCAAACACACATATGACGTCGTTGAGGTAGACTTTTCTTGTCACCACTTTAAGCCATTTTAAAAATGATCCAAATCTATGTATAGAAGTCTTGGACTTCAACAGTGAAGTTTGCTCAGTTACTGGATGTTAGAAATTTTAAGACATCGGATCCTAGTGCAAACATTATGTCGGAGAAAGATTTTATAACTTGATCCATAATCTGTGATCATCCCCAGTGATCTGAAACGGTTTATAAATAAAATGGAATACTGCATAGTAACATTGTATTTGTTATGCATTTTAAGGATTTTGTCGAAAAAAGTGTTAACCTCCAATGGACTGGCGTCCAATGAAATGATGGCTTTGTATTTATCTTACACAACGGAAACCATAATAAATTTCTGTCACAGAGTCAGTACTTGTTCGGAAATATTTTCTATCCATTTTTTAGCTAGTACCTAATAGCGATATTCAACCAATCAGAAACCGTACTTTGGATTTTCTTGTTCATTCGAGCAGTTGACTCGTGTTTATCTCCTTGACTACCTTGATGACAATCAAAATTCTTCTTGAGTGCAATTTTTGTTTTTGGACCATGAATAATAATAATAATAATAATAATAATAATAATAATAATAATATGCAAAGAATTACAAATGTGTCAGGATTAATTAATGTCACGATATTAGCATTTCCGAAATTTCGAGGCCGGATGAACGATAAGATTTAAGTTTTAAAATGAATGTTTTCATCTACCAGAAACAGGGCCCTAGTCCCTATTTTAAGAGTTGGTTCAGGATGTGTATTGCAGATTTATTTATTTTGGGCGAGTGTGATTATAGTTTTTGAACTCTTTCCAATTAACATGAACGTTTTGAATCGCACCTCAGTGATAAACGTGATGGAAAATTCCATTCCTTTAAATACCAGAGATGTTACGATTTGGCAGGACCCTTAACAATTGTTGATAAGTTCATAACAATAAGACTCAACCGTCAACCTTTTATATAGAAAGAAAGGCCTACCTTTCCGTTACAAATTAGAAAATCTTACAGAGCTCCTATGTATTTGAGAACGTCAGTAGGAGTAGTAGTAGTGGTGGTGGTGGTGGTGGTGGTAGTAGTAGCAATAGTACGGGGAGGCGGGGAGTGGGGTGGAGAGTAGTGGGTTAATGGCACCCGGGCGACGATGATGGTCCAAAGGGCCAGAATACGAGAACCGAATTTGTATCACCTATTTTTAAGCCCCAACACCTCCGGCGCCAGGGGCAACAGCTCCGCCCCCCCCCCCCCCCCAGCGTTAGTGCGCTACAGGTGGAGAAGAAGATGTGGCTAACAGTGACGCAGCGGGGATGACATACATGGGAGTGTAGAGCGGTTATGAATAACTGAGAACACGCGGAAACGGACTTTTTATGTAAGTAGTAGTAGCAGTTGTTGCTGTTATGTTTGTTGTTGCTGTTATTATTGGTAGTGGTGCTGGTGGTGGTTGTAGCAGTAGTAGTAGTTGTTCTTTTTGTTTTCAGTAGAGATGCATCGATCAAAACGCTTTTCTGGATTTAGACTCATTAAGCAAATATTAAGACAGAAAACAAGATATTTGTGTTGTAAATTTGCCTGTGTATACAGGAACTTGACTTCACTTTATCCATGGAAAGACTATATGATTTGCACTCAGTAGTATTCACGTGCTTTAAATAAATAATAAATGAAAACCTCTGTCCCATAGAAAGTACACCACGGTGTTTTTTTTATTATTTTTTTTAATTTTTTTTTCATACATGGCAGGAGTGAAATATGTACTACTGTGATCAAAAGTTTACCCTTTGAATTTTAAATTTTATTAAAGCTGCGATAACGCCGGAAAGAACCGGTTCTCAAGGTCCCGATATTTAATTATCCCCTTATCGATAAGTGGGGTCATGACAAAGCTTTGAAAAATACTGCGATCTCAGGTGAAATTACCGTGGACGTCACGCGAGGAGGTAAGTGACTGTACAGAAATGATTGGTAATTTTCACGTGGAAATACATACTTGTTTTGGAATTTGCTTAAAATGTCATGATCGATCATCAGTTTCTGCAAAAAGTTTGATGATCGATTAATACTCGATTAATTTGTATACACAGTGCTTTTCCAAAAGCGAATCTATATTATAAATAAATTTAAGTTTGAAACAGCGAGAGTGACGTGGACCTGAATTTCAAAATTTTGTAGTTGATTTTTTGGCTGAAATTGACCATTGCTGGACCAACTTATATATTTGGAACAACACTAGTAAATACCACAGGGTAAATATCAATTGGCGATTTTCACATTCGACCCAGACATTTACAGCTGTATTTTATTCCACCGACGACGATATGCGCTGTATCGTATTCGAACGAATACGGACAACGGTATGCGCCATTCTCTTCATATTACCCTTTTTGTTCGCTATTCTGTGTGACAAAATCTACACAAATTGGAATCCCACAAAGAGAATTATGAAGAATCATTGTGTAGAAAAAGAACATTAAAGAATTTCGTGTGGAACGGTTGCTATAGTCTAGGTTTCAAAGCTTGTAAAACATGTTAATGACTCACTAAGAGTATGGGAGGGACATATAGCACCACTCTCCGTCCGTCCGTCTGTTATTCCGTCCGTCGGTCCATCACACCTTAATAAAGCTTAGCAACTAGGTCAGTTTTTCATGCACTTTTGACTGCATGGTCACAAACTCTTGTGTGTGGATGCCTCTTGGAGAGTAAAACATCATTTCACCAAAGTGAGTCAATGTGACCTATATTTCACGCTTCATTTGCTTTGTTGAATTTTGCGGTTTAGTCAGTTTCCCGCACACTATTAGTTGCAAGGTCACGCGACTTCGTTTATGGATGTCTTAGTGCAGGGGTGTCAAACATACGGCCCGCCAGACTCATTATTTATTATTATTATTTATTATTATTTATATCAAATCTGGTCCGCCATAGCAAATGAGTTTGACACCCCTGTCTTAGTGAGTACGCCACTCGTCTATTTAAAAATATTTGGTGGGTAGGGGTGGATATGGCATCTGTGTTCTGCGAACACATATCTAATTTAATCCAATATGGTTCTCTTGATTAGCTCAGTGAACAATTACTGAACGTGATAGGTAAAATAATGTACTAACAAACAAACAACTAGCTAATTAACTAAGAAACAAACAGACTAAATTGATTTCAAATAAGAATAGTTAACCAAAAAACGAAATAGCCAGTAATCTAATGATTGTCAAGGACTATTGGTCCCTATATTTAAATTGACCAAGAACCATTTTAGTTGATAACAGTCTTTTTGTTAAAGAGAGCATTTATTAAACTCGTTTCATACATTTTATTTCATATTGACAATCATGTAAAATGTTGTATTTCTCGTAATTACAAAATCACAGTTATATTTACCCGACCATCTTGTTATGTATGATGTTTATATAATATTATAAATATTTTAGGAAATTATAAATGTTTCTTCACTTTAATATTTGCTTAAATCTTAATGTTATCAGGAAAAACATGTTTAACTAGTGTCCTTGAATTAGGTTGTTTTGATCAATATGTTTTCTCAATTTGAAGGTCAAGGTTGATTTTTGTTTACAAGTAAAAATTCCATTAAGATGACTCATGTTCATGAACATTCTGTCATGTGACCAATCTTTATATATGCCATGTTTGGTGGACATTTATTCAGTTTTGACATTACCATCAGTCTTGTAAAGAGCTATTACAGTTGTGAAAATTCATTCCAAATTCTAAGAGAGGAATTATTTTAAATATTCATTGGATTATAACAGTGCTCATAAACTTTTGGATTTTTGATTTTTAATTGATGATTTTGGAATTTAAGTGAACTTATTCAGATATTTTGGAATACTTCATTTTGACATCAGCACATCAAGATTACTAGTACATCAGGACTTTGGAGACCATTAACACATCATAACATTCAAGGACACAGCCGTGAATTCGGAACATTCTATATTTAGGACTTGTGATTAGAACAATCATTCTTATTGGATTATTAGGATTTCAAAACAGATTACTGTAAGTGACTTTTTTTGATTTTTCATTTTAATTATCTAGTAATAAATTGCTTGTTGATTTTTACTTGATTTGTTGGTTTCACTTTCTTTCTGTTATATTTTTCTTAGACCATAGAGTCGTAACAGAAATTGGGGGCTCGTCGTTCCGGGATCTGAATTTCTTTAAAGCATATTAGAGATATTAAATTTATCTTTGAAATTCATATTGATTTTGTCTTGGAATTTTTTTTTTGTCTTTGGCAAAGATTTTTAATAGAGAAATTTTTTTTGTGTGAAACCAACAAGCATTTACAATGGCATCTAATGTTCAAAATTTCATTTCAAAACCTACCCAGGAGGGGTTAGAGTGCATGAGAAAGGATGAGTTGCTCGAGCTTGCCAGAAAATACAGTCTATCTGAGGCAAAAGTATCATTGACAAAACAGGAGATAAAGATTATTTTGATTCAGTATTTAGTAGGAAAGGGAATTTTTGAAAATAGTGCTTTAAGTTTGAAGAGAAAGCCTGTATCTGGTTCTGACAGGAAATTAAGGGAATTAGAGTTAAAGAACCAGATGGATTTAGAATTGGCAAAGCTTCAGATTCAGAGAGAGAGAGAGAGAAAGAAGAGAGGCAGATACAGATGGAGAGAGAGAAAGAAGAGAGGCAGATACAAATGCAGAAAGAAGAGAGGCAGATGGATAGAGAAAAAGAAGAGAGGCAGTTGGAGAGAGAGAAAGAAGAGAGACAAATGCAGATACAGATGGAGAGAGAGAAAGAAGAGAGACAAATGCGGATACAGATGGAGAGAGAGAAAGAAGAGAGGCAGATACAAATGCAAAGAGAAGAAAGGGAAATGCAATTTAAGTTAAGAGAATTAGAACTGGCAAACAGAGCACACTCCACTCCTTTAAAAACAAGTTCAGGTTTTGATGTTACTAGGTATATTAGGTTAGTACCCCCTTTTCAGGAAAAAGAAGTAGATAAATACTTTCTTCATTTCGAGAAAATAGCTGAAAACTTGAAATGGCCCAGAAAGCATTGGACTTTGTTATTACAAAGTGTACTTATTGGCAAAGCTCGTGAAGTCTACACTTCACTGTCAGTACAACAAAGCACTGATTATGATGTGGTTAAGGAGTACATCTTGAAAGCTTATGAGTTGGTACCAGAGGCATATCGACAAAGGTTTAGGAATTGTAGAAAAGAAACTGGACAAACTCATGTCGAATTTGCAAGGGATAAAGAACAACTATTTGATAGGTGGTGCTCAGCCAAGAAAGTTGATCAAGGTTATGATAACCTCCGACAGCTCGTATTAATTGAAGAGTTCAAGAGGTGCATCCATAGTGATGTTAAAACCTACCTTGACGAGCGGAATGTGGAAACTTTGGAAAATGCTGCTCGTATGGCTGATGATTATTCCTTGACTCACAAAATTTCATTTGGCAATAAGTCGTCCTCTCAGCAGTTTTCTGGTAAAAACCATTTCAATCTCATTCGAGTACTTCCAAATTTCACAACAGCACAACTGTTAGGAATCAAACATCTGATAAGACTGATCAGAAATCCTTATCTCTTCCTACGTGCACTTATTGTAAAACGAAAGGGCACGTTATTTCTGATTGCTTCAAGTTGAAAAATAAGCAACAGAGTAAAGACAGAGCTTTTCCAAATGCTCTTATTTCTACGAGGTCAAGGTCACGGTCTTGTATTGAAAGCAATACATTTATTGGGTCCAACAAACCCCAGACTGATTCTATTTTGGAGGCTTATGAACCATTCATGTCAGAAGGTTCTATATCACTTATTGGTGATTCTGCCAAACCTATCCCAATTAAAATATTAAGGGACACTGGAGCTTCTCAGAGTCTTTTATTATCAGGTACTTTGCCTTTGTCTGAGGAGTCTTCTTCAAGTGAAAGTGTTCTTGTTCAGGGAGTTGAGTGCGGCTTTGTAAATGTTCCTCTCCATTGTGTAAATTTGGCATCAGACTTAGTTTCTGGACCTGTGACTGTTGGGGCAGTGACTTCTTTACCCATAGAGGGTGTTCATTTATTACTAGGCAATGAAATAGCTGGAGATAAGGTTGTGGTTAATCCACTTGTAACTGACAAGCCTTGTTTGGATCAGAAAGTTGATCCTGTCGAAACTGAAATCCCTGATTTGTACCCTGCTTGTGCAGTTACTAGAGCTATGGCAAAAAGAGCTCTTGAGAGTGATGTTGATCAGGATATTATTCCTTTAGCTGACACATGTATTGGTCAGTCTTTTGATGAGGTCACCTTTTCCTCAGGTATTGATCAATCAAACGGTATTGATCACAGTGATCCTCTTTTGGCAACTCATTCTCTTTGTTCTAATCAGGATGACAAACGACAATCTCTTGTCGTTGAACAGGAGCAAGATCCCGAGATATCTTGTTTGTTTCAGAGGGCTATTAGTGAAACTGAAGCCACACAAGTTCCAGTGTGTTACTTTGTGAAAAATGGGGTCCTTATGAGGAAATAGAGACCACCTGATGTACCCGCTGGTGACGAGTGGTCAGTGAGCTATCAAATTGTTGTTCCTAAGTCATATCGACAGGAAATTCTTAATTTAGCCCATGAAACTCCTTTGGTTGGTCATTTAGGAGTCCGTAAGACTTATCACAAGATCTTGAATCATTTTTATTGGCCGAAACTCAAAAGTGATGTTTCTAAATACTGCAGATCTTGTCACACTTGTCAAATGGTAGGAAAACCCAATCAGAAAATACTTAAGGCTCATTTACAACCTATTCCTGCATTTGATGAACCATTTAGTAGAATAATAGTAGACTGTGTTGGTCCTTTACCTAAAACTAAGTTAGGCAACCAATACTTGTTGACCATCATGTGTACATCTACAAGATTTCCAGAGGCAATTCCTCTGAGAAATATAAAAACTAAAACTATTGTGAAAGCTTTGGTGAAGTTTTTTACACTTGTTGGCCTTCCCAAATCTGTCCAGTCAGATCAACGGTCAAACTTTATGTCTGGAATTTTCCAACAAGTTATGCATGAATTAGGCATCCAACAGTTTAAATCTTCTGCCTATCACCCTGAAAGTCAAGGTGCTTTGGAAAGATTTCATCAAACTTTGAAGAATATGATTCGATCATATTGCTTTGATACAGAAAAGGATTGGGATGAGGGTGTTAATTTGTTGTTGTTTGCTGTTAGGGAATCAGTTCAAGAGTCGTTGGGTTTTAGTCCCTTTGAACTAGTTTTTGGTCATACTGTCCGTGGACCATTGAAATTATTGAAAGAGAAACGTCTTTCAAATGAAGATTCAAAGATTAATCTTCTTGATTATGTTTCTGATTTCAAATACAAGTTGTCAAAGGCCTGTGAAGTAGCAAGAACTAATCTTCACAATACCCAGTCAAAAATGAAATTAAGGTATGACAGAAATTCACAGGAAAGGAGTTTTAAACCTGGTGACAAAGTTCTGGCTCTCTTTCCCATACCTCAGAATCCTCTTCAGGCTAAATGTTTTGGTCCTTATACCGTTGAAAAGAAAGTAAATGACTTAAATTATATCATTAACACTCCTGGGAGACGGAAACAGCAACAACTTTGTCATATAAATATGTTAAAGGAATATTTTGACAGAGATAGCCCAGCTAATTATTCTGTTAATTTAGTTGTACCTGTCCCACACAGTGAAGATATCAACGATGGAATACAATCAGACTATAGTGACTCTGGTATAACCAATCTTCGGAATTCAGAAATATTGAACAACCTAGACCAGAAACTTTCACATCTACAACAACAGGAAAGAAATGAACCAAAACAGCTATTACATGACTATGAGCACTTGTTTCCTGATGTTCCAACACGAACAAGTAAAATTTATCATGACGTTGACATTGTAGATTCTGCGCCTGTGAAACAGCATCCTTATAGGATGAATCCTCTCAAACAGAACTATCTGAAGAAAGAAATTCAGTATCTACTGGAGAATGATTTCATAGAACCAAGTAAAAGTAACTGGAGTTCACCATGTATTCTTGTTCCCAAGCCAGATAATACATTCCGTATGTGTACTGACTATAGAAAAGTCAACAGTGTCACCAAAACTGATTCATTTCCAATCCCAAGAATGGACGATTGCATTGATAAAATTGGAAATGCGGAATATGTCACCAAGTTTGACCTTTTAAAAGGATTCTGGCAAATTCCACTGACGGAAAGGGCAAAAGAAATTTCAGCATTTGCAACTCCAGATGGACTTTATCAATATAAAGTCATGCCGTTTGGAATGAAAAATTCGCCTGCAACGTTTCAACGTCTGATGAACATGATAACATTTGGTCTTGATAATTGTGACGCTTATATCGATGACGTCATTATCTACAACAACACCTGGGAAGATCATTTGGAAACCATTCGAAAATTCTTTGATCGACTCAGCAATGCGAATCTGACAATTAATTTCAGCAAAAGTGAGTTTTGCCATGCTTGTGTCACATTTTTAGGACATATTGTGGGACAAGGTCAAGTTAAACCTATAGAAGCTAAGGTCAAAGCTATCTCTGAATTTCAAGTTCCAATTTGTAAAAAGCAACTGATGCGATTTCTAGGTATGGCTGGATATTATCGGAAATTTTGTTCCAATTTTTCCAAAATTGCTGAACCTTTGACAAGTTTATTGAGTAAGAAAGCCAAATTTTATTGGTCTGACAAGTGTCAGGAATCTTTTGACAAGTTAAAGGCCAATGCTTAAGAATGCACCAGTTCTTTCTGCACCAAATTTTAGCCAATCATTTAAATTATCTGTTGATGCAAGTGATGTAGGGGTTGGTGGAGTATTGATTCAGGAAGACAAAAGTGGTGTTGATCACCCTGTGTGTTATATTTCTAAAAAACTAAACAAGCACCACAAAAATTATTCCACAATTGAGAAGGAATGTTTGGCTTTGATATTGGCTTTACAGCATTTTGAAGTGTATGTTACCTCAGCTCTTTCTCCAATTATTGTGTACAGTGATCACAATCCCCTTACTATCATCAACAAAATGAAAGATAAAAATCGGAGATTGTTGAGATGGAGTTTGATATTGCAGGAATATAACATTGACATCAAACACATCAGAGGAAAAGACAATGTGATTGCAGATGCACTCTCACGTGCCTAGAAATGTAATATTGCTTGATGTAATTAAGTCTAGTATCATAAAACATGTTCTTATGTAATTTTGGTTATTATAGTATTAGATGTATATTCAAAAGAAAGCTTTATTATATAAATCTTTCTTTTTCTTTATGAGGGGAGGTGTTATGTATGATGTTTATATAATATTATAAATATTTTAGGAAATTATAAATGTTTCTTCACTTTAATATTTGCTTAAATCTTAATGTTATCAGGAAAAACATGTTTAACTAGTGTCCTTGAATTAGGTTGTTTTGATCAATATGTTTTCTCAATTTGAAGGTCAAGGTTGATTTTTGTTTACAAGTAAAAATTCCATTAAGATGACTCATGTTCATGAACATTCTGTCATGTGACCAATCTTTATATATGCCATGTTTGGTGGACATTTATTCAGTTTTGACATTACCATCAGTCTTGTAAAGAGCTATTACAGTTGTGAAAATTCATTCCAAATTCTAAGAGAGGAATTATTTTAAATATTCATTGGATTATAACAGTGCTCATAAACTTTTGGATTTTTGATTTTTAATTGATGATTTTGGAATTTAAGTGAACTTATTCAGATATTTTGGAATACTTCATTTTGACATCAGCACATCAAGATTACTAGTACATCAGGACTTTGGAGACCATTAACACATCATAACATTCAAGGACACAGCCGTGAATTCGGAACATTCTATATTTAGGACTTGTGATTAGAACAATCATTCTTATTGGATTATTAGGATTTCAAAACAGATTACTGTAAGTGACTTTTTTTGATTTTTCATTTTAATTATCTAGTAATAAATTGCTTGTTGATTTTTACTTGATTTGTTGGTTTCACTTTCTTTCTGTTACATTTTTCTTAGACCATAGAGTCGTAACAATCTAATTTATATGACGTCAGGGTGGAAACTTTATTACAGGTCATTCAACGTTTTTTTTTCCATGAATTCGACAGTCCGGTCAATACAACATTGTAATCCATCATTTTCACATACGGGTAAGAACCCGGTTTCCAAACTGCACACCACTTGATGTTGTTAAGTAACAACACTGCCTGCACATTCTTGTTTTAAATTTGCATCGAATTCTTTTTTTTTTTCGTTTAAATTAGACGAAAAGTTAACAATAAAAGTGCAACATTTACTGGTTCAAGCCTTCACATTTAAATATTTTCCGGTATTTTATTGTGATTTCCTTAAGAAACTAGTTTAAAACAAAAACAGGCATTCCTGAAAAGCTCTTGCAGAAATTGACGTGTGGTGTCAATGGCGTTATGATAGAAGTGAGAACGCCACCACTTTGCACCATTGCCGCTAAGTAAGCGCTTCTGCTATCTGGCGATTTACTATCCAATTTTGGTTATTATCCACACGCCGACCAACTTGGCGGACACGTATATATTTTATGAGTCTAGCTAAAGAGTTTCAAACACTTGCCCCTTTACGTAGTTTTGTTCTTGTTCTTGTTGTTGCGATGACTTGCTAAGGTCAGTCTAATATATATCTTGATTGTAATCTAAACTAAGCAAAATTCTTCATAAAAATGTGCTAACGTGTTTTTCAAAACGTAAAATTGCCCATGCTCATTGAAACACTTCCGTTATCAAATCTTCAATTTGGAGTTGCGTAGTTTTTGATAATTTACCAATCATTCGAAATGAAGATCAGAAAATCAACGAAATAAAATGTTATTATGAATTTCATGACAATACTTTCTCCCAAAAAGAAACAGAAAGGTCTTTGTTTTTTAAGGCTTTAATTATCACTGAAGTTGAAACATTTATTTTTTAGACTTTATTTATCACTGAAGTTGAAAGAGCCATAGGGATAACCATAGAGTAAAACATTTCTTCGAATGAGCAAATGTCGACTTCTGATAGGTTATTGCTTTGTCTGACGTCGATGATTAAATCATGCATTTGAGCAACGAATACAATAAATACATGAATGAATTCTATAGTGTAATCGGGTAATTTGTTTTTAGCGACTAGCAAAGAAATATATGTATAATTATCATTAGAAAGTTGATATTCGTGATATATACAAATATTTTAAGAGCCTAACTTATGGAGCTAGCAATACTCTGGACACTAGTATTAGGTGCGAGCAGGAAATTAAAATAGCGATTTAGTATGAAATCCTACTAAACCTTACGACAATTAACATTTGAAATTTAGATCCTATGTGACTAAACTGTTATAACATGTATAAACATGAATAGTAATGATAAAGGTAAAGTATTTACTATAATTTTTGTATCAATGATAGTAATTTATTACATTTTCTGTCATGATGTTACCGTCGTATATGTAATGAATTGCCGCAAATATTATATATTTTAATATGTAACTTTAAAAAGAAAACGAATTGATAAAACTAATGCAGTTTGGACAGTTTTATGCTTGCAAGAAAATCCAGTAAGTACTCAGATCAATTTGTCTGAAAGATGTTTAAGAATAGAGCAAATATTATGCCAAGGCCCTTCTTATCTGCATTAAGATAGCGATTTCCATACACCGCTGGATATATGCCATAAAATTGACGGAACTCCCATCTGTCTAAAATTCTAATTGCACTGAATATGTTTAAAACAGAATTTATAGGTGCTCTTTGATAGTGTAATAAGTTTTTGTTTCTTCCCCCTGGCTTTGAAAACGTACAATCACTAAAACATCGGGGAGATACACATCTTTTCAGACACATGGAAATTTGTTGCTGATTACATCTGCGTCGTCTAGTTATTACACATATTTGTCACTTTTTTTGTCACTCGAATACGTTGTTTAAATAAGTCCACGAAATTAATATAATATGCGAAATATTTACAGTTACCATACTAAAATCCTAAATGCAACTTTTACCTGTAGAGCACATTCAAAGTTATTTTTGTTTTTACATAATTTTAGAAAATCATTTTACAACAAGATTCTTTTTGGAGCAAAAAATACCGAAGGTACTCCCATATATTCTCAGGCAAATATTGTTTTAAAGTCAGACCCTCCCCCACCCCCCAACAACAACAACAACAAAAAAAATAAATAAATAAATAAATAAATAAATAAATAAATAAATAAATAAATAACACAAATTGAATCGAAGGACCTATATGGTGCTGTCAGTTACAAATAAAATAAAAAATAACTCCCAGTTAATTTTCTTTTTTATCTGTTCGTATGTAGTTTATGCAGAATGTCTCCAAACAGATTGTTTTCTCCCTATATATTTTGGGGTTCCACAACCGACCTCTTTGAGTAAAACTACCCATCAAAACATTATCCCCTTTCTAAATTTAAAATAAAGCATTGATATTACGTAATTTAAATTTCAACCAGTGGAAAAAAAACTTTTGAAGAATCATA
This sequence comes from Margaritifera margaritifera, assembly GCA_029931535.1. Classification (NCBI taxonomy): domain Eukaryota; kingdom Metazoa; phylum Mollusca; class Bivalvia; order Unionida; family Margaritiferidae; genus Margaritifera; species Margaritifera margaritifera. Next base: position 1,540,442 of record JAQPZY010001562.1, on the reverse strand, counting down.
ATAAATCTATAACATTGGAAATAGTCATCACAAACCGAATATTGAAGGTTTAGATATGGGCCATGCAACCTGCATCCATAAGATAATATTGATCATAGTAAAGCATATTTTAAAAAGGTAGTATGCTACTATATTGACATTTTATATGAACATACAGTACTTGGTAGAATATATGTGTCAAATAACTACATACAAGTATTAAATATAACTTTGGAATAAAGCGCAAATTCTTTTTGCCAGCCACATACGGGTAGAGAAAAAGTTCGTTGTTGAAAGGAGGCTGCTGTCTGAGGGAGGGGGGATACTGGCTGTATATTTTTGAGTGTAATTTTTTTGAGGAATGTGACAGGAGGTTGGAGGAGTCGTATTCAATAACTTTTGGAATGATGTCTCACTACATTTTGTTACGACTCTATGGTCTAAGAAAAATGTAACAGAAAGAAAGTGAAACCAACAAATCAAGTAAAAAATCAACAAGCAATTTATTACTAGATAATTAAAATGAAAAAATCAAAAAATCACTTACAGTAATGTGTTTAGAAATCCTAATAATCCAATAAGAATGATTGTTCTAATCACAATTCCTAAATATAGAATGTTCCGAATTCACGGCTGTGTCCTTGAATGTTATGATGTGCTTATGGTCTCCAAAGTCCTGATGTACTAGAAATCTTGATGTGCTGAAGTCAAAATGAAGTATTCCAAAATCTCTGAATAAGTTCACATAAATTCCAAAATTGTCAATTAAAAATCCAAAATCCAAAAGTTTATGAGCACTGTTATAATCCAATGAATATTTAAAATAATTCCTCTCTTAGAATTTGGAATGAATTTTCACAACTGTAATAGCTCTTTACAAGACTGATGGTAATGTCAAAACTGAATAAATGTCCACCAAACATGCCATATATAAAGATTGGTCACATGACAGAATGTTCTAGAACATGAGTCATCTTAATGGAATTCTAACTGTAAACAAAATTCAACCTTGACCTTCAAATTGAGAAAACATATCGATCAAAACAACCTAATTCAAGGACACTAGTTAAACATGTTTTTCCTGATAACATTAAGATTTAAGCAAATATTAAAGTGAAGAAACATTTACAATTTCCTAAAATATTTATAATATTATATAAACATCATACATAACACCTCCCCTCATAAAGAAAAAGAAAGATTTATGTAATAAAGCTTTCTTTTGAATTTACATCTAATACTATAATAACCAAAATTACATAAGAACATGTTTTATGATACTAGACTTAATTACATCAAGCAATATTACATTTCTAGGCACGTGAGAGTGCATCTGCAATCACATTGTCTTTTCCCCTGATGTGTTTAATGTCAATGTTATATTCTTGCAATATCAAACTCCACTTCAACAATCTCCGATTTTTATCTTTCATTTTGTTGATGATAGTAAGGGGATTGTGATCACTGTACACAATAATTGGAGAAAGAGCTGAGGTGACATACACTTCAAAATGCTGTAAAGCCAATATCAAAGCCAAACATTCCTTCTCAATTGTGGAATAATTTTTCTGGTGCTTGTTTAGTTTTTTAGAAAAATAACACAGGGTGATCAACACCACTTTTGTCTTCCTGAATCAATACTCCACCAACCCCTACATCACTTGCATCAACAGATAATTTAAATGATTGGCTAAAATTTGGTGCAGAAAGAACTGGTGCATTCTCAAGCATGGCCTTTAACTTGTCAAAAGATTCCTGACACTTGTCAGACCAAAAAAATTTGGTTTTCTTACTCAATAAACTTGTCAAAGGTTCAGCAATTTTGGAAACATTGGAACAAAATTTCCGATAATATCCAGCCATACCTAGAAATCGCATCAGTTGCTTTTTACAAACTGGAACTTGAAATTCAGAGATAGCTTTAACCTTAGCTTCTATAGGTTTAACTTGACCTTGTCCCACAATATGTCCTAAAAATGTGACACAAGCATGGCAAAACTCACTTTTGCTCAAATTAATTGTCAGATTCGCATCGCTGAGTCGATCAAAGAATTTTCGAATGGTTTCCAAATGATCTTCCCAGGTGTTGTTGTAGATAATGACGTCATCGATATAAGCGTCACAATTATCAAGACCAAATGTTATCATGTTCATCAGACGTTGAAACGTTGCAGGCGAATTTTTCATTCCAAACGGCATGACTTTATATTGATAAAGTCCATCTGGAGTTACAAATGTTGAAATTTCTTTTGCCCTTTCCGTCAGTGGAATTTGCCAGAATCCTTTTAAAAGGTCAAACTTGGTGACATATTCCGCATTTCCAATTTTATCAATGCAATCGTCCATTCTTGGGATTGGAAATGAATCAGTTTTGGTGACACTGTTGACTTTTCTATAGTCAGTACACATACGGAATGTATTATCTGGCTTGGGAACAAGAATACATGGTGAACTCCAGTTACTTTTACTTGGTTCTATGAAAATCATTCTCCAGTAGATACTGAATTTCTTTCTTCAGATAGTTCTGTTTGAGAGGATTCATCCTATAAGGATGCTGTTTCACAGGCGCAGAATCTACAATGTCAACGTCATGATAAATTTTATTTGTTCTTGTTGGAACATCAGGAAACAAGTGCTCATAGTCATGTAATAGCTGTTTTAGTTCATTTCTTTCCTGTTGTTGTAGATGTGAAAGTTTCTGGTCTAGGTTGTTCAATATTTCTGAATTCCGAAGATTGGTTATACCAGAGTCACTATAGTCTGATCGTATTCCATCGTTGATATCTTCACTGTGTGGGACAGGTACAACTAAATTAACAGAATAATTAGCTGGGCTATCTCTGTCAAAATATTCCTTTAACATATTTATATGACAAAGTTGTTTCTGTTTCCGTCTCCCAGGAGTGTTAATGATATAATTTAAGTCATTTACTTTCTTTTCAACGGTATAAGGACCAAAACATTTAGCCTGAAGAGGATTCTGAGGTATGGGAAAGAGAGCCAGAACTTTGTCACCAGATTTAAAACTCCTTTCCTGTGAATTTCTGTCATACCTTAATTTCATTTTTGACTGAGTAGTGTGAAGATTAGTTCTTGCTACTTCACAGGCCTTTGACAACTTGTATTTGAAATCAGAGACATAATCAAGAAGATTAATCTTTGAATCTTCATTTGAAAGAAGTTTCTCTTTCAATAATTTCAATGGTCCACGGACAGTATGACTAAAAACTAGTTCAAAGGTACTAAAACCCAACGACTCTTGAACTGATTCCCCAACAGCAAACAACAACAAATGAACACCCTCATCCCAATCCTTTTCTGTATCAAAGCAATATGATCGAATCATATTCTTCAAAGTTTGATGAAATCTTTCCAAAGCACCTTGACTTTCAGGGTGATAGGCAGAAGATTTAAACTGTTGGATGCCTAATTCATGCATAACTTGCTGGAAAATTCCAGACATAAAATTTTACCCTTGATCCGACTGGACAGATTTGGGAAGGCCAACAAGTGTAAAAAACTTCACCAAAGCTTTCACAATAGTTTTAGTTTTTATATTTCTCAGAGGAATTGCCTCTGGAAATCTTGTAGATGTACACATGATGGTCAACAAGTATTGGTTGCCTAACTTGGTTTTAGGTAAAGGACCAACACAATCTACTATTATTCTACTAAATGGTTCATCAAATGCAGGAATAGGTTGCAGATGAGCCTTAGGTATCTTCTGATTGGGTTTTCCTACCATTTGACAAGTGTGACAAGATCTGCAGTATTTAGAAACATCACTTTTGAGTTTCGGCCAATAAAAATGATTCAAGATCTTGTGATAAGTCTTACGGACTCCTAAATGACCAGCCAAAGGAGTTTCATGGGCTAAATTAAGAATTTCCTGTCTATATGACTTAGGAACAACAATTTGATAGCTCACTGACCACTCGTCACCAGCGGGTACATCAGGTGGTCTCCATTTCCTCATAAGGACCCCATTTTTCACAAAGTAACACACTGGAACTTGTGGCTTCAGTTTCACTAATAGCCCTCTGAAACAAACAAGATATCTCGGGATCTTGCTCCTGTTCAACGACAAGAGATTGTCGTTTGTCATCCTGATTAGAACAAAGAGAATGAGTTGCCAAAAGAGGATCACTGTGATCAATACCATTTGATTGATCAATACCTGAGGAAAAAGTGACCTCATCAAAAGACTGACCAATACATGTGTCAGCTAAAGGAATAATATCCTGATCAACATCACTCTCAAGAGCTCTTTTTGCCATAGCTCTAGTAACTGCACAAGCAGGGTACAAATCAGGGATTTCAGTTTCGACAGGATCAACTTTCTGATCCAAACAAGGCTTGTCAGTTACAAGTGGATTAACCACAACCTTATCTCCAGCTAGGTCATTGCCTAGTAATAAATGAACACCCTCTATGGGTAAAGAAGTCACTGCCCCAACAGTCACAGGTCCAGAAACTAAGTCTGATGCCAAATTTACACAATGGAGAGGAACATTTACAAAGCCGCACTCTACTCCCTGAACAAGAACACTTTCACTTGAAGAAGACTCCTCAGACAAAGGCAAAGTACCTGATAATAAAAGACTCTGAGAAGCTCCAGTGTCCCTTAATATTTTAATTGGGATAGGTTTGGCAGAATCACCAATAAGTGATATAGAACCTTCTGACATGAATGGTTCATAAGCCTCCAAAATAGAATCAGACTGGGATTTGTTTGACCCAACAAATGTATTGCTTTCAATACAAGACCGTGACCTTGACCTCGTAGAAATAAGAGCATTTGGAAAAGCTCTGTCTTTACTCTGTTGCTTATTTTTCAACTTGAAGCAATCAGAAATAACGTGCCCTTTCTTTTTACAATAAGTGCACGTAGGAAGAGATAAGGATTTCTGATCAGTCTTATCAGATGTTTGATTCCTAACAGTTGTGCTGTTGTGAAATTTGGAAGTACTCGAATGAGATTGAAATGGTTTTTTACCAGAAAACTGTTGAGAGGACGACTTATTGCCAAATGAAATTTTGTGAGTCAAGGAATAATCATCAGCCATACGAGCAGCATTTTCCAAAGTTTCCACATTTCGCTCGTCAAGATAGGTTTTAACATCACTATGGATGCACCTCTTGAACTCTTCAATTAACTTTCTCATGCACTCTATCCCCTCCTGGATAGGTTTTGAAATGAAATTCTGAACATTAGATGCCATAGTAAATGCTTGTTGGTTTCACACACAAAAATTTCTTTATTAAAAATCTTTGCCAAAGACAAAAAAAATTCAGAGACAAAATCAATATGAATTTCAAAGATAAATTTAATATCTCTAATATGCTTTAAAGAAATTCAATCCCGGACGAGCCCCCAATTTCTGTTACGACTCTATGGTCTAAGAAAAATAAAGCAGAAAGAAAGTGAAACCAACAAATCAAGTAAAAAATCAACAAGCAATTTATTACTAGATAATTAAAATGAAAAAAATCAAAAAATCACTTACAGTAATGTGTTTTGAAATCCTAATAATCCAATAAGAATGATTGTTCTAATCACAAGTCCTAAATATAGAATGTTCCGAATTCACGGCTGTGTCCTTGAATGTTATGATGTGTTAATGGTCTCCAAAGTCCTGATGTACTAGAAATCTTGATGTGCTGATGTCAAAATGAAGTATTCCAAAATCTCTGAATAAGTTCACATAAATTCCAAAATTGTCAATTAAAAATCCAAAATCCAAAAGTTTATGAGCACTGTTATAATCCAATGAATATTTAAAATAATTCCTCTCAGAATTTGGAATGAATTTTCACAACTGTAATAGCTCTTTACAAGACTGATGGTAATGTCAAAACTGAATAAATGTCCACCAAACATGGTATATATAAAGATTGGTCACATGACAGAATGTTCTAGAACATGAGTCATCTTAATGGAATTCTAACTGTAAACAAAATTCAACCTTGACCTTCAAATTGAGAAAACATATTGATCAAAACAACCTAATTCAAGGACACTAGTTAAACATGTTTTTCCTGATAACATTAAGATTTAAGCAAATATTAAAGTGAAGAAACATTTATAATTTCCTAAAATATTTATAATATTATATAAACATCATACATAACAATTTTTAGAAGATATCAGATATCAATTTCACTGAATGGACAAGCAACGGAGTGTGATTTGCAATAGTAAACAGGCAAACTGAAATAGGTGGCCCTGTTTCTTATGGCGCATGTACGTAAAAGGTTTATTATTATTATTTTCTTCTTCTTCTTTTTTATATAAAAGACGTTGCTTAATATTGTAGATGTTGACGCCGTTGACACATACCATCCCCCTCCCCCCCCAGTCTCTTTAATAGTCCTTTTAGGGATATTTTATAATCATATTTGACCAAATCTGATGTCTGGGTGTTCGTCCGTCCGCATTAGTTACTTTCAACTTCTCAAAACTGCTCTGTCACTGATGATCAAACATTGTAGGAATATTTCTTAGGGTATTCTCTACCAAATTGTATTCGGGTAGTTCCATAGCAACGGTGAGACTTCCACAGTGACCAGAATGGCTGAGTAAACTTTAATAAAACTTGGCAGACATTTTAAGACATTATCAACCAAAAATGTGTTCGGGATGTTCTCCCTAGCAAGACAGTGGTTTTGTATCAACGTGGTTTAAAGTCTATTTTCGACTTCTTCTCCAGCATGGCTGAGACAATACTCATTATATACAAATTCGTATAGATGTTCTTTAGGACATGATCTAATAAAGTTGTGTCAAGGATTTCTTCCCAATTACAGCTGTTAACAGTACACTTAACAAACATTGAAATGATTTCTCAAGGACTGTTTACTGAAATTCGTTGAAACTTAAGATTTCATCTTTGAGATTTATATTAATTATGCATATTTGCAATTTAATATGGACGCAGTTACGTGAGACAAAAATTAGTCACAACACCTTAAGTTTTGGACTTAATTTGACAGGGAACGTCCTTGGGATGATATTTTGTCAGGGTCTGTACACCAGGTGAGCGATCACAGGCCCATAAGATAGAAGTTATCGAAATTATACCATGAAACATTTTTTATTTGAATTGAACGTCTGAATAAGCAAATAAACGTTGATCAAAATTGTCCAAATTGATTAATCTTTTTCGTTTGACTTAAATAATATATCAGTGACTCAGCAGAACCCAACGATCAAGGACAAAAAATAAAATAAAACGCGTGCCTCACGTATTAAACTGCTGTAGAACATTTGATTCTTGATCCGTATTTCGCAATAAAATTCTTTAAAAGCTCGCTTAGTGTACAAATTAGAGTTGTTCCGTATAATGTCTTGAGTATATGTTGAGTATATGTTGATTAATTGCTACAGTTTACTCGAGATTTATTTATATTTACTGTGACATTTGTTGACAAGACAGGGTCCAAATGTCACTAATAAGCGAGTAGATGGAACAATTATTGTCAGGTGGTTGGTTGTTATGGGTTTAACGCCATTTTTCGGCACATGATAGGCTATACATGGCGGCCAGTATATCTGGTGGAGGAAGAAACCAAGAAAACCCCGCGAAGAACTACCGACCCTCGGGAAGCTACTGGCAAGCTTTTTCACATACCCACGTTGGCCGAGTCCGAGACTTGAACCCACGAGGACAGAGGTGAGATGTCAGTGATCTGTAAAGGCGAGCGCCTTAGACCACTCGGCCACCCGGGGCCCCTTATTGTCAGGTAGCAAGGTTACTAAATGTTGATGCAGTTACATGTATAAAACAATGCATCGGCAATATATGTCGCACATTTATTTAATTATTTTTGTATTTATTTACATGTAAGCCCAGACTGTCGGATTTAGATATGTTCCTTCTAGACCAACCATTTAACCCACTCAGTGTAGGGAAACGAGAACAAAATTATAAAAGAGCATACTGACTTTTATAACGTAGTATTTTTTCACACCAACCACTCGCGACAAAATTAAAATACAAATATATAATACAATTTTATAGTGAGCACACTACACTTTTTTTTACAAAATATAAATAAATGGCACAAACTACATTGCATCAGTTTTCCGAGAGATGATATAAATATTTCAAGAGTTTAACATGAAAGCAGCAATGTCGGTATCATTAGAGTGTATTTGTTTACATGTCTGGATGGGATAAACTTGTGGTCAAAGCTATTTGTGTTACAAAATAACATACAGAAATGTTGATTTTTGAATAATGTTTCAAACATAAAAATAATACATAACAAAGACTTAGAAAAGATAATTTGCCTATTACATTTAATGTTGATATCATCGAGAAAAACGGCATCAACCCTTATATCAAAATGATTAAAACAGTACGAAATGACGAAGGAATAAATTACATATCGGATACACACAAAAGCTCATAACTTGTACAAATTCAATCTACAATGATTCAATAAGAAACAAATAAAGAAAGTCAGATTTAAAACAACCAACGGTTACTCAGTAAATGAAGTAGCTGTTTTAGAATCAGCCATATAAATGGCAGAATTTGATATAATCTGAAAGCATTCATACCTTTGAAATGATTGGAAAAACGTTGCAAATTGGTGAAAATAAAAATACTTGTTTTATATGGTCCTAAGTTGGTTTGTTGATGAGTCAAAATTTCAATTTATCAAGCATAGAGTACACTCTGGATGCTTTTATACCGTTTTTAATGACCGAAGTCGCAGACGACGTAACAGCTACACCAGTGAACTGAAGGTCAGCCTCACCAACGGTGTACATTGCAAGACAAAAAACAGAATTTAAGACATCTTTCAACGATTCTAAAAGTCACGCTGCTTACACAAATATCTATAAAATGTAGATACAAATTAAACGCGACAAATCGAAAAGAAAATACTTTGAATTGAAAGAATGGTTAACCGAATAATCTATTTACACATTAAGCAAGGAAGCGAGGAAGAGATTTCTTTTCAGAAGAGTTTATGTTAGTTGCGTGGATGACCAGTGGCCAGCAGACATTGTTTGCATACCCGCATATAAAAATATAACAATGGAAACAAGTACATTTTGACAGTTATACATGTCTTCTCATAATATATTTGGGCCGAGAAAATTAAAACAAAACATGGAGATGAGATAAGCGATGCTTTTCACGAAATCTTACAAGAGAAGAAAAACATAAAAAGATACTGTTTGATAAGGGAACAAAAATTTACAAAAGGAATGCTAACGATTTGCTGGAAAAAGAAAACATAGAATCACTTTCAACCTACTCAGACAAAACAAGCGTCTATAGTGGAAGGGTTCCACAGAACTCTTATGACTAGAATATGGAAGCATTTCACTCAAAATGAAACCAAAAAATGAGTTGATATTTTACACAATCTAATTAAGGGATACAATATCACCAAACACAAATCTATAGACATGACTTAAGTTGCAGCAAGCAATGAATGAAACAGCTCAAAAGTATTGATATATTTATTCGGTTTCCTGGCAACAAATACATTTGCAGCTCTTGTATTGAAAATCAGCAAAACAATTAAAAGTTCAAAATACAAAATAATTTTGCAAAGGGCTACCTTCCTAACTTTGCCGACATTATATTTTATTTAAAATCAGCCAAATAATTTCAAGTGATCCAGTCATTTACAAACTGGAAGACATACTAGGGAGAACATATAGGGGATTATCTCTATACGACATACAAGATGATATACATAAGGTTGCACAGACTTTGAAGAACAAAGAATGAACGGAACAAATATATATTTTGAAACGGAAAGGATATTATGAATCATTTAACTATTGTGAACGGGCTGAAAATAGTATCTCATTAAATAAATAACGTGCAAACATTGGACCTCTCCATGGGAGATAACATCTCCTTCGGAGATGACTAAAGATGAATACATAGATAGAAGTATTAAAGAACGTGAAAACACTGAGTTGTTTAAAGACAACAAGTTTCTAGAATATGATATGTGTAGAAATTACAACACCGCATTATAGAATGAAGGAGCTAACATGCACAGCTACAAAATCAAAGGGAAAAAGAAAGCAAACATCACCAGAAAATAACGGAATGGTACAGATGAAAAACGTGAAAAGAAGTCAACAATTTGTACAATGTCCTAGGGGATAATAAATGAACTTACTGAACAAATGAAGAAAAAACAATGAAGTTTATTCAAGCTACAGAGCTGAAAAACAGATACAGTGTCTGAGACTACAAGTTAGACTACGAGATTGTGAACAAAACAAGAAGCAATGAAAATCACATAAATGTTGATTTAATCCTGAGGATATTTAAACTTCTTTGAAATTTCATTCGAAGAAAGTACAAAGTACACCATCAACTAGGCATTTTTCATCGATAAATATTTTTTCATGTATAATTTTAATACATATATAAATCCTTCAGTTACAAAACAATTATAACAAAATTAACCAAAATCAATTACTATGGGAGATTTGTTTACACTTTTTGGATGTAGTAAAGTTTAATACACCTTTAACGAAGTGTATATATAAAGATTTTGAAGATACATTTGTTTACAACTTTCATTTAGCATCTAGTAGCAAGTGAAATAAAACTAATGAAATAAATGCTACAATCAATATTTGAGACACATTCGTCGACGGAGGTGTGCGCAAACATATGTACTGAAGGCACAGCAAGGTGTTCCGAATGAACAAAGTTCCAGAGACAACGTGAACTAGAGGTGCAGTCAAGTTATAACATGTTACAAACGCAATAAAGAAAAATGGGTAGAAGAAATGGAGAAACGAAATACAAAATACCTTAGATGTAAATATTGTGTACACAAAAAGAGAATACCCAACGCATCGAAATATACTTGACTGCAATATATACTTCTGCAAACCAAGGTTTGTATCTCTTGTGGATTGACATGAAGTACAACCCCCCCCCCCCCCCGATGAATGTACTTGGCTCATTGTATTTTCTAGGACTATGCCGGGCGGTACTATGGTACTTTCAAAATGACAAAACGTGACATAAAACTTTCAATTGATGTTGATATTTTTTCAATTTTACAAATGAGCCCACTTCTGGCATTATAAATTTATCGTCTTTATAGTCTTTTGTGTTCAAATAATTTTTTATATAATGTGTAGAAAAAACAATCAAGCATTATCTACTAAGTTGTTCCTGTCCATCATATGTATCTATCTGTGATGATATTAACCTTGAACAATCTTTTATTGCAACGTAATGGTACCTTCCATCTTTGTAGTTGTTAGAACTACCACATCGAAATATGATTAACATGCACATTTGTCTTTGTAGTTGTTAGAACTACCACATCGAAATATGATTCACATGTAAATTTGTCTTTGTAGTTGTTAGAACTACCGCATCGAAATATGATTAACATGTACATTTGTCTTTGTAGTTGTTAGAACTACCACATCGAAATATGATTAACATGTAAATTTGTCTTTGTAGTTGTTAGAACTACCACATCGAAATATGATTAACATGTAAATTTGTCTTTGTAGTTGTTAGAACTACCACACTGAAATATGATTAACATGTAAATTTGTCGTTGTAGTTGTTAGAACTACCACATCGAAATATGATTAACATGTAAATTTGTCTTTGTAGTTGTTAGAACTACCACATCGAAATATGATTAACATGTAAATTTGTCTTTGTCTCTCTATTTCAGTTACTCTGAATATCTCCCAGGTTGACATCTGCCTTCGCATACCCCTTTCAATATTTCATGCACATTTACGGATATATTAAATTCGTTTTCAAATGTTTTAATTTCTCTGTTTATACCGAACATCTGTCAAACCAACGACTGTATCTATCCGAACTGTATTTTTATCATAGCTGAGAATCTTTTGAGGAATATTAAAATTCGTTTTGTATTATAAAATAAATCATTTATTATCCGTATGTTTGAGCTTATGCGTTTTTTTCTGACTTTCTTTTTTCCTGACGCATTCAGGCAAATACTGTGAGCGGTTGATATGTGCAATACTAAATATTAAATTCCGTCAAGTATTCTTCTTGAACTTTCACTTATTTTTCTATCGAAACTTTGGTGTGTAAAATGTCGAATAAACCTCTAATGACATTATCCATTTTATCTGTTTAATATATTTAAAGGCTTCGTTCTGTGTAAAACATGTATATACTCGACATCCTCTCCCCCCTGGGTGGATCTCTTTATAACACTAAATCATTAAATCGAATTCAGCTTTTACAAAACCAAAATGTCCAATTTTTCGTAATGATGACCTTCTTCAAACATGGTTCAATGTCATTAGAGAATTCATACAGTCCCGACCGTAGCCTCGGTAAAACCTGTATTTGTTGAAATTGCAATTAGATAAATTTCTAAGTCTTTTAATGACCATGTCTTTTTAATTCTGTCTTTCATGCATTTTAATTTGTTTCTAGATGGAACACGTATTTAAGCTTGGTTGTAATTTCTTCTAAGCTGTTTTGGTATTTGCGAATGAAATATGGAGGAGTTCGGTTTATTTATTTAAGCAGAACTCTTTCAATAATATGTTTACCTATTTTGTATTTGTTTTAACTCACTAAAAATTACGTCATTGTTTATGTGCACTGTGTCATAAAAAGCAAGTTGAAATCATCTTAGGATTATGCATTATATCGCTGTGTAGGTAAATTTGCCTATGCTGCTCTGAGGTTATAGATAAATTTAACCCAGGGAAGTAGCTTGCAATATAATAATTGTACCTCCTAGCACAGTGAGAGATTTACCTTTCGTGGTCGTTGTATTGTACTGTTATCTATGATACATAAAAGAATCAAATTAATTCTAAATTTGCTATAAATTTTATTTTTATTTTTTATTTTATCATTGTTGTATCCACACCGAGAGGTTGGTGGGGAAAAAAATTGCTACTCTATAGAAATGTCGATATGATTTTTTAAATTTTACTTTTGTCGTACTCCCAAATGATTGGATACTTACTGGAATGTCAATATAATTTTTATTATTTTTTAGTTGTCTTATCCTTACAGGAGTGATTGGTGTAGAAAAATGTCGCTGATATAAAAATGGCTCGAACTGCTCGAATTTTCATGCTTTTAACTACTTTTATCCTCTAAGGAAATTGTGTCAATTCTTTTATATAAATTTGCACATAACTGTACCTATTTAAATTTGTTCTAAATATCATCCTACCCTCCCCCACCCACATACACAAAAGCAAAAAAATGCATGTAAGAAATTAAAATGAATTATAAATTATATCTTAAAATGTAAACGGACACGATATGTTTCTTTTTTTTGTCAAATAATTACTGTATCTTTTTTTGTGTCAAAACATGGTGATGTAATTTTGTTGACTTTTCTGCTTTATAAATAAACCAGTTTAGTTAAGTGACAGTAATTTCCCCTGAATCGTACATGTAAATCTTAGCGGCGATATCGGCTTCTTTTGATCAACATCATCCAGATTGAATGGATTTCAGTTTTGTTCGGCATAAATTTAAAATGTAAAATCCACTATATATTTTAGAGTAATTTCGAAAGTCCCCCCAATTTGTAAAAAAATGGTAACTCCTAAACTATCCATTGTAGCTAAAGTGGGAAGACTTAAAACATTTTCAATGTTTCGTACGGAACTGGGTAATCTTTTTTCCAAGGAATTTTCAAAGACGTCAAAAAGTTTTCATAGAGAAAAAATTTTTTCTTTCGGAAATTTAACTTTCTCCGCGTGTTATTGTGTTTATTATAAATAGGTACAACAGCATTAGATAAAATGTATAACTATGATACTATAGCAAAGTGATGCTACTCCGCTTGGTAGCTACTAGTATCGTGTGTCGTTTGATGCACAAAAGTTTAGCCCATTTTATTTGTGTATTCGTTATTTTGGGATAATACGTAAGTAAAAACAATAATTAAAACAGCGATAGATTTTATTCAGTTTAAACTTTTTGTATTTCTTCAGATAAATTCAAGGAGTTATTGACAAAATTCAAGGAGTTTTTCAACAAATTCAAGGAGTTTTTCAACAAATTCAAGGGCTTGTCAAGACCCCCCCCCCCGACACACACACACACACACACAACTTTTTTGAAATGAATGCAGTTTTCAAGGCAACACTAAGATGAAAGATTTTTTGAAGGTTGTACGAACCAAGATTTACCCACTCATTCATCAAACATTCACAAAATCATCTTTGACGTTTTAGTCATCGTTCCGTAGATATTAGCTTTTACAATACCCAAGTTAGGAAGTCACCCTGTTGCTATCAGTAGAAATTATGTCATTACCAACAACACCTTGCATGCACGACCATAATTTTCGGAAAAACGGAACAACACCAAAGTGTAAACAATAGTGAAGCTTGTACTAAATTCGATCTTATATCCTTTGCATTTCCACGATCTGTGACAATATGGAAAATGGTCGTGAAGCATTGTTGTGGGAATAATAAACAAATATCATATCTATACATGTAGATATAAAGTTTTCATTATTGTCTTGAAAACAAACATAAATTAAAGTGAAAATAATATATGGATAAATAAATCTATTTATCCATACTTTTTCATTCTATCATTAGTTGTTTTTGTATGCCAATGAAACACTATTAGGTAGCCTGTGTTGTAGGGTTATGCTTTTCATACTACAATATAACCCAGCTTTACCGAAGCAGTTGCGGCTTAAATCAAAATGACAACTCCGATATATAGATATATATTTAAGATTTGTGTAGAAAAATAAAAATGTTCTTACGTATAACTGACAAAGTTTTAGCACTTCAACATTAGGAAGGGAAATTGTACTCGAACAATTACAACAACGAAAGGAAAAACAACACTAATTAATTTTGACATTAACAACGAAAAGAGAAGGATAAATATCGATGATCCTGGATTCTATTGAGCTTCTACAAGAGTGAGAAACGTTGCAAACATTTGAGTTGGTACTATGTTCAGAAGTACGATATTGGTGTAAATTGTTACATGGGCATCACATCTACGAAATATATGGTTTACATTTGGATTTAGCTTTGTATGGATTGTTCAAGATGTCGGCGATATTAAACTGTTCATTCATTAATGTTCTCGACCAAAGATTGTATATATCAAAATTAGCATGGAAAGATATAATCAGTTAACAAAATCTGTGCATTATAAGAAACTCGACGATCCCCACGTCCCGCGGGTTCCGCTTCGCGGGTAACGGTGGATCCCTCTCCCCCGCAACAATAAACCTTGTAATTACTTAATTGATAAGGTAACATTTTATTTATTTATTTTCTTTCCAAGCCTACAGACCGAGCCAGTTAATATTTGACCTCTATCACCTTCACATTACCTTTCCTTCAAAGTTAGGTAATTCGGTATGTCTTCCAGTTTGTAAATGACTGGATCACTTAAAATTACTTAGCTGATTTTAAATAAAATATAATGTCGGCAAAGTTAGGAAGATAGCCCTTTGCAAAATTATTTTGCATTTTGAAATTTTAATTAACTACGTATTATAATTAAGATAAGAATCATTACTGAATGAACAGCAGAGTCGATCTGGCCCATTTGGCCATGTGGCTGAGGGCAGATTTTTAAGTAATATTATAAAGAAAGGGTCGCCATGGCAGCATGAGACGCCATGATGGTGTCATTGCTTAAGAACTTTTTGTAACTTTTGTTCCAGAAATAATTTACTATTAGTTGAGGACGAATCTCATGCATTTTTTTTTTTTGTTTTTGTTTGTTTGTTGTTTCTTTTTTGTTGTTGTTGTAAAATTTACCAAGATACTGGGGAAAAATAAACGTTGGTATGCTCGTCCATGTTTAAAAAAATTCTGTGGTTTTATGTCATCACAAAGTCCACAGTTTATATACCTTTATAAGCTACATAACAAACTGCTTAATGTCTGAGAATTAGGGACTATAATAAGTGTATCGCGCTCCAATATATTGCCCTTTTTCGTATATATTATTGTATTCTGGTTTGGTGGTCAAACATAAATCACTTGATTGAAGAATCTTAATCTTTAATATTGTGAAACTTTCTGTCAATTTACTTCGATTCCACTTGAGGAAACCATGACATCGTTACCATCTTCTTAGTTGTACAACATAATGACTTTCTATCAGGCTTCATAATTCTTTAGCTTCCGGGTTGCATCACATACGCTTAATTCGTAAACAGTCCTATTGATTTATAGTATTGTTTTCGTTCCGAGAAATAAAATTCGTCCCGTCAAAATGTTTGGGCTACTTTTGAAAGCACCTCACATGTTTGTTCGGTGTTTTGACAGACGAATTTTTGTTAAGCGTGCCATACGAGATTTTGCTGCTAGACTCTCTCATAGAAAAAAAGGGAATATCGTAAGTAATCACTGTTGTGATTTTTGCTGTATCAAATGATTTACATCATTTAGTGATATCCAATGTATGTATGTACAATGATTTACATCATTTAGTGATATCTGTGGGAATTCAACGTTCATTTCCCAAACTTCAACGATGTAAAATCCTGACAACAAGGATTGTGTTCTAGCGAGTTTTCGCAACGGAGCGATAATTCATTGCGGTTACTTCTTTTGTCAGTGATTGCTGTGAAGGCAAATAGTATCACATTCACGGCATCAAATTTGTTATAGTTTTTCTAATCTGTTAGTATCTCGTCCAGACCTGTCGGGTAAATTTAAACAGTTTTAAGTATACCTGTTATGTTTAAGAACAGGCTATGAAAACTCGGCTAATGATGAAAGACATGTGCTGCCACGCAGCAGCTTCAAGCCGTATTCATGATAATGCGTGGGATCATGAATCTGTGAATGATGCAACACATTGGTATGAAATAGCTCTAGGAAGGTATTCAAAACGAGACAGGATACGGTGGATAGAATCGTCGGAACGGAGGTAAGCACCGGAACGGAGGGTGAAAGTCCGTTTAATTCATCTTTAAAGTCGCTTAAGGATAATAGTAAATAATATCAAACAACACACCAGTTTATTTCCTTAAAAATATTTCGATCTATGATTATACAGTTTAATACAAAAATTAATATTGAGTACAAAACATCTTTCACATATGCAAAATATCAAGTAATTGTAACCTCCATTTGGTGATAATATCAACCTCAAAATAGATTCAAAGTATATTGAAGACACATGAGCTTGATGTTAGATTGTGTTTTACATCAATGATTTTACTTATAACTAAGTTTAGTTTTGGACTGTTTAAGTGTTCAGTGATTTGTGTTAATATTTGCTCATTTACTTCAACACTATTGCTAGCAACAGGCACTGCTACTTAGGGGTGAAACGATACACCTGTGCCACGTATTGATATGATTCATGATACACAGTCTGCAGTATGATACATTATCAATACACATATCAACTTAATGGTCTTTTCATCGTTAGAAGGTCTGTAAGTAGTAGGTTGTGCCCCTTTATGTGTGTTGACTTATTGGTTGTAATTCCAGTATACAGATTACAGACAGACATAGACTTAGCATCAATTTATTATCTTATTATCAATTTCATGTCTTCACTTAAATGTGGAAGAGATTATGGTGTTATCTTCAAAACAAAAGAAATAATGTGATTTCCTCGTGCATGGAAAATCTCGTCTAGAACAAGTCCGGGTGTAGGAGCGGGGATGAATACCAACAAAATTGATCACATTGTACTTCCTGCAGATGCAAGACAACTGCCACGGCCACATGTACTTGTTTTTGTTAGTGTACAAGGAAAACTATTGACAACACCCACTCCCCTTCTCTAACAAATTAACAAGGTGGCAAACTTGGGTGGTTTGAAATCTGTGCTAATTTTATTTATCTCGTTGGCACGTTCAGTCACTAATTACATATATCAACATAAAAGAGACATTCCAAACTTGTTCCAGATGTACGATATAATTACTTTATAGATATTTAATAACCACTTTTGCACAAAGTTTTTCTGTTGCTTTGTATCTAATTGGATGAGTTTGTATGCCAATACTTCCTGTGTGTCACGCAGGGAATAAGCTACATTAAGTTCTGATTGGTGGTTATTGTTTACCCTGGACTGGAACAAACAATAGCCACCAACCAGAATTGAATGTAACAGTGTATCCTTCAAATTTGATCAAAGCAGACCAGATACGAAGCAAAAGAGAAACTTCGTGTAAAAGTGGATATTATATGATCAGTAAAGTACTTCATTATACATGGGGAACACATTTGGAATGTCTCCTTTATGCTGAACATGCTGATGGGATTAAAAAATTGGTATGGAATTGGCAAGTAGGGGGTGGGTGGGCAGATTATGAACCAGGTCACCTTGTGTTAATTTGTAGAAGGCGAATGGGTGTTGTTAGTAGTTTCTTATTTTTTACTGACAAAAATGAGTGCCTGTGCCTGTGACATCTGTCTCAGAGCAATTTTCAATTTAAAGAATAAAAAGGCAAAAGACTAATAATTATTCAAGACTGCTGAAGATTAAAGTAACTTGTATGGGGTAAGTATCATTTTGTATTGATTCTTCACCTCTTGTATCAATATGGCAAAAGTATTGATGCATTGATAAAATGATGAATCGTTTGACCTCTGTGCTGATGATCATGACTAATGATTTCTCAAAATGGCAACCTCATTACACCTGGTATTTTCTCATCTTTCATATATAAAAATTTGACAGTTCTACATCAGAATGTATTCATAGTTGGAAGGTCAACTGCCCATATTTAGCGTATATGCAGTAGCGTATTAACCGCCCAATCAACCCCTGCAACAGGGTAAGGGGGGGGACCAAGCCAAGTGTGGCCACAAATTTTTTCATCAAACAACTTTTTTTATTGGGATGCAGCTCCAGAATTAGGTTGGGGGGGGGGGACAAAGTTTCTTAGTATGACACTGTGTTGTGTATATGACCTAGGGATTTTGTCCACAACATATTTGGTGATAATAAACATCAGCTGTATTTTTCACGTAGCAGAAAAACAAAGTAAATGACCAGATATATGCTCCTCTATACCTGCTTTTTAAACCATTTTGGGTTGTTTTTACAAGAATATGGGTGAAATGTCTGTGAATATTTGCATAAAACACAACAATTATGTTTTTCAATGTCACCCTTGAGTCATGAATGGTAACTCTGGCACGTGCCTAAGCAAAATGTAAAAAACCTGACACAACTGACAGTACAAGATAAACTGGGATCAAAAACACACTTTGTTTTTCTGAAAAAATTAGATGTTTATACCAAGTGATCAGATTACAAAATGTTGGTATCACTTTTGAGGTGTGATGTATTTTAAAGGTTAGACTCTTCATATAGATGGCCGGATATCTCAAAGAAGGATGCCTAAAACTGAACCAGTTCGATATAAAATAATTAAATTGCTAAAAGATAAAAGTAAGTGGTATTAAAATGAAAATTTTCATATTTAACTTAGGCGAATAATAGCTAAAAGTTAGACCATTATACAGTCGAGACCTTGTAAGAATATAAGAAGAAAATTAATCTGTAGTCTAACATTCTTCTATTTAAAAAAATAATCATACATTTTATTTGAGAACCAACTCAATACCAGTTCCTTCTCAGATTCCACATTTTAACACTTGTCTCTACCAGCTCGTTCATGAACTGTTTAATATTGCTCAAAATAATGGTAATAAGGGCTTCAGAAGTACTTGGAACACAGAAAAGGTAATTTATTCTTAAAGCTGAATGTTCACAAAACATTTCTATGTAACCATATGCAAGAAATGTGCAAATTTCAGCATGAAATACCATGAGGTAAATTGTCTTAAAGAGTTACAAAAGACCAATATTAAAAATCATGAACGGTGCATGTGTTTGAATGTTTTCTGTGAATTTATTTCAAAGATATCGTAAAGAGGAGTTTAGTTTTTAATTCTGCATACTGAAATTATGCAGAAAACATTCCATTTTGATATATGGTATAATTCTGGAAAAGTCATGTCCTGTTGCTACTATTGCCCATGGAGTCACATAACTTGGTATGTAATTGTGTCTTGAGAATTACTGTAGCCATTAATGAAAACCAGGTCACTGTGACCTATATTTTTAGTGATTCCCCAAGGTCATTTTATGATGGTGCCACGCCATGCTCTTCTTTCCCCATGCCTGGCTGTTTTTTCAACACACCAGGCCATTGTTTGCATAGTGCCAGGTTTTTAAACTTCCAGCAGTTTGCCCTTTTTAAGGTTGCAAAATTCCCCAATTTGTTTCCTGCAAACATAAACAGTTGCTTATGTGCTTGATTTTATTATAATGTTTTTTATGATCACAAGCTGCAATATACCTGTGCCCAACATTAAGACTGTTCATTGTGTAGCAGGTCACTGCTGGTTAGCACTACAAAACAACACAATATTTATTCCGCTCAGGTCAAGAATGTGACAAATGAAGAATACAAAGTTATTAAAAAGTAGATAAACATGCATGTAACATAAATATCATATTTTTACAGGGAACTAATGATGTAGTTACAATCATAGTATGTTAAAAAAAGGTGTTCCTGACAATAGAGTTAGTTGGTTGTTACAACATTATTCATCTGGTAATAAAAAGCTTTAAACATCATGACAATTTTTTTTTATAGTTCGCATATTACTCAGGCCATTCTTGTTTTAGATTTGAGCTGTTATATAAAAGAAGATATACACATATCAAAACATGATATTACGTAGCATTGTTATTTAAAACAATAACAGAAGAGATTAATGCAATACCTTTATATGTAAAGTTAAACTTTTTCTTATAATCGTTACGAAAATAAGCACTTTTTTTTTGTTTACATTCACTTTTAATTTCCAATTATCACAATAATTACTAAAATTATTTATAAAAGATTGGAGATCTTTATGTATTTTCTGCATAGGGAAGTAAAAATACTTTGAAATATTGAGTGATTTCATGATCTGCAGTTTTTAGTTTGATGCCATTCATTGATGCATAAAGGTGGTCTTAGTTTACTGGAACTGAACTACCTGTGGCAGAGTGTCACTCACTGGAGAACATTTTGATACTTAGTTGAATCATAATAGATACGATTAAGAGGGTTATCTTTTCCAACATGAATTGTCATTACAGTCAATGGTCAATATGCTAAATGACATGCTGGTTATTGTGCACATTTCCAGGAAGTTACTTAATGTGGGGTAGCAGTGCATTGAATCTGAGCATATCGGATAGTTCTGACAGGTTCTGATATTTGTCATATAATAATTTAATGACAATAATGTAGTTTATTGCTCCAATTAAAACTGAAAAGGAAATCTCTGCTCCCAATTTTCATCAGTACTACTCAATTCTTGAAAGGATAAAATCAAAGGGTACACCAAATGCTACAGAGTGGTTATAACATTCTTTTTAAAAGGTACATCTAATAAACTTGTAAACACACTGATCCTTGCCTTCAGTCAATTAAATCCTGGTTCATCCAATGAATTTAAAGGATGCATGAAAGAAGAAGAAATATAAACCAGAGTAAAATAAGGAGATTTCTTCTACGATACCTATATCCGTAGTACTGGTAATTAATGATTGTTATTACTCAGTGATCTCCCCAGAAATTTTGGATAGCATCGGGGTACGCGTGTTTGGGTCATAAAATGTTTTACAAAGCGCGCGTTAATGTCATAAAAGTGAAACCAATTAATATCAATGAAATAAAAAGAAGTGCATATATTTACATAGTATTTTTTATTTACCTATGTTATAACAGTAACAACAATGCATATCTCATTTATTTCTTAATTTAAATAAATTATATTCGTCTTTTCTTCTTTTCACCATTTAAACTGACTGCAACATCACAATTAAAGTCTTTTAAGGGTTGTCCTTCAGTACTGATTGTCATCAGGTAGTTCAGTAACCTCTGTGACAACCTGTTCCTTAAACACTCTTAATTCTATTCATCGAGGAGAATGACCTTTCACAATCTGAAAAAATGGAACATAAATTTTTTTTATGGATGTACAAAAAAGAGACAAGTATACATGAATCCTAATTAAGTTAATTACCAAGGAAAAATTCTTCAGGACAGTGGTGTGTTTTACAATGATCATCACAGAATAAGATAATACATATTCCTTTCTATTAGGAACAATATATCAAAGTGTTTGATATTTATAAGCTAAAATATTGTTCAAATTTAACACTTTTATTTACCTGCTGTTGAGGTAAAACTGGAAGATAAAGATTGTACCATTTATTACTTGGATAGACAGAAAAGAGAAATGAGAAATTAATAGGCCAGCACTCACATAAGTTAGCAATATGGAAAACTTACCATCCAATCCAGCAATTTCCACCTGAGGGAATAACGTCTTCCATTCATTATTAAATCCCGTCCTTCGTTTCTTGATATCATTCTTTTTGGAAATCATGCTGGCTCTATCGGAATCAGAATCACTGCCACTATTCGTGACGCCAAGTTCTGATTGTCGTAACCAGGCCAACATGGGGCTAGCCGGGCGCTGGGTAATTTTTCGTTTCTTGGAAGGTGGTGTGTTCATTTTTCACAATAATTTTTAATTTAATCTGTGTAACTGCTTTGGCTGTTAATGAAAACGACTGACATATATATAACACACTACCAGTAGACTCCATTGTTGCTGGCCAATCACGTGACTAGGTGCAGACGAAACCCTCACCAAAGGTCGCGCACCGGCGGTCACGCAAGCCAGATACAAAGAATAATGGTTAAGTGAGTGAGCAATTATCCTGGATTATCTTAATAAAATACCCCAGAAGAGGTAAGAACAGGTGTCATTTGAGTGAGGCTTTGAATTAGGTGACAGGATGTTTGTTTACAGATTAATTTTATAACTGTAGTGGGAAACATCAAAGCGTAGCAGCACAAGAGCATAGTGTAGCGGCAGGTTCTAAGTGTCGGGGGTTATCGGAGTTTGAAACGATAGCGTAGTGGGCCTGCTACGGTAAAAGGCCCTCGGGAGAACACTGTTACTATTGGTAAGATTTTAAATTTGTGCATGTAAGTAACAATGCATTCAATTTTCTTTCAAAAGCATTACTGCCACATGTATCTTTTGAAAGGAAAGATGAAAAAAGAAGAAAATCAATACTGAGAAAGACTGTATGAAGGATTTTACTCCTGAAACTTTTTGGGTGGTATACATATGAAACGGAGGATTTTTAGAACTTTACAAGTCAGCTATTCCCTTAATGTTCATAATTTTAAAATGATAACAGCAATAACAATCCACAATCAAATTTTGTGCCTGTTTGATTATGAGATACATTTAAAGTGCCCTTTTTGGAATTTAAAGTTCCCTTTTGGGAGGATAAATACCATGTCATTTTTAGATCCTGGGAGAAACACTATATTTCATCTGTTCATGTATCAGTGATTTGTGCTGCATAATGTGCATTGAGCCCAGTTTTTAGCTCTACTGGTCATAGACCAGAAGAGCTTATGGGATGGCCTGTTGAAAATGGTACCGCTAAGATATCCAGTATAGCGCCAGAGTGGCCATCTTGAAAATCTTATCACTATTCCTCCAGAATGGATGGTCATATAAACATTGGGTTCTCATTAAAAGACTTCTTATGATGTCTTGTTGCACCTATATGAAAATGGGGCTGATCTGACATCCAATATGGCCACCACAGATTCCATTTTGAAAATCTTGTTATCACTACTCATGAATGGATGGTCATATAAACATACATGGGGTTTTCACTGAAAGACTTCTTATAATGTCTAGTTGGTTACTCAATGTGATATACCCAAAAGACTTGATGTTGGCACCTTCTTCCCATTTAGTGTCTCTATCTCCATCCCATGCTGGACAGATGACAGATGATAAAGATGAATAGACATTTGACAAGGCAATAGACTAAAGCTTAGTGCCTTCTGCCCCCGGATCTGTGTCTGAAACCTTCTGGGTCTTCAGACACAAGAATTCTCTCCTCTTGTAGATGCTCCTGGGGGAACAGAACAAAGCCAATCTTCTGTTGCTTCCCCACTTGATCATGATAAGGAGTATAGAACAAAAGCTGGCACATGGTCAGTAGGCAGCCAGACAACAGAGGGGTTGATCAGTCCCTTCTTCCACCCTGTGGCCACTGGTTTCAGTTGTCAGTTGCAGGGTTCACTCACCTGCTTGGCAGCTTAAGTCACCTTTCCTGGATTCAGGAGCATTTCAGGTAGGAATATCCATGGTAACCTGGTCTCTCATCCCAGTCAAAATGCTCAAAACTGTGTAACTTAAGATGTCCACCTTAATTACCATAGCTTAAACCACCAACATTTTCTTTGCATCAGCCTTTAACTTTTTAAGAAAGGAGTATTTGTGTTTGGCTGCCTTTCAGAGACTCCTAGAGGTTGTAGCCAAGACAGTGAGATGCTCACTTTTGCTATCAATGGAGCAGTTGGGTGGGCTGATCCACTTGCATAGGATGCTGTATGGCTACTCTTCACAATAAGGGAACGTTCCTGGCTTTGCTTCTGTGACCCTCCATCTCTATCAAGTATTAAGAACCCCTCTTTGTTTTCATCTCACCAATCTGGAATTCTTAATGGAAGAGGTTTACACCCTTCCATGGAAGAGGGCAGAGGGTGCTAAACTATCAAAGCCTGGGATTCTATTCCCAGATCTTCCTCGTTTCAAAAACCTTGGGAAAATTTTGCCTTATCATTGATCTTTCTCGAGTAACAAGTTTATTTGTGAAGAGCATTTCAGGCTAGAGATGTCAGCCTCAGTCAGAAACACCATAAGGCCGAATTACTGGGCAGTCTCCATAAATCTCCAGGATGCTTGCCTACATATCCCCATCTTTCCATCACACAGGAAATTCCAGCAGTTCTGTCTGGACAAAGAGGTTTTTCAATTTTGGGCCCTTCCTTAGCTTCCTCACTCAGAGTCTTTACCAGGGTGATGAGAGTCATAGTGGCTTACTTGTTGATGCAAAGTGTTCTCAGACATATCTTACTCAGAGACTTGTCACACTTTTGGAAGACAGTGACTTGTCTGTGTTTAAGTCCCAATCTGGAGAAGTCAGATCTGATTTTTTCTCTGAATTTCACCTATATATGAATGAATAATTTCCTCAACAAGAGTGTTTGACAGGACTTCATTGTCAGGTCACATCTACCTTTCTCCCTGGTGGACCCATAACATAACAGTGGCTCTAGTTTCCTTAGGAAGTCTTCAAATGAGACCTTTCCAGTTTGAACTGCTAGCAAATTGGAGACCTCACAGGGACCCCCTTTCAGCTCAGATTAGGTTGCACTCCAAATTTTGTCACCACTTCAGCTGGTGGATAAATCGGGACATGTTTCTGAGTTCTGATACACACCTCAGTAACTTGTTACTTCCTTTATACTAGTGACCCAGATTTGGGCTCGGGTGCTCAACTAGAGTTAGAGGGGGTAATCCTTCAGAGATTGTGGTCCAGGCAGGATTCTTGCCTGCATATCAACAACCTAGAAATGCGTGCTGTTTTTCTAGTAATACAGAGGTGCATCAATCTCGAAAGACACAGTTGTGTTCTGGTCATCACGGACAATATGTCAGTCATGCCTCTTTTCTTTGCTTGGAAGTTTAGAACCTCCTTAGGTGGATCATGTGCCATTCCAGGCAAGAAGAATATTCTAGTGATCAGCCTGTTAAGGCAAGGTCATGCAGTCCTCACAAAATGGTCTCTGCACCAGTTGTTAGAACAAGTATTTTTCAGCTGTGGGTAGAAGCCAGTGGTAGATTTGTTTGTAATGAGGCTCAACAACAAAAGTACCACTTGATACTCAGTAGTGCCATGTTATAATTCATTGAGAAGGTGGACACCTTCAGTCTGAAGTGGGATCGACTGTACACCTACACCTTCCCACCTTTTGGAATAATGCCTCAGATTTTTCCTAGTCAGGACATTATTGTCACTGCTCTTCCCAGATCTTAATAACCCCTGTATGGCTTGTGGTTCACTGATCTCAAGCCTGTGGTAGACACCCACAGGAAGTTTGCTGAGGAGGGATATGTTGTCTCAACACAAAGGGTCCCTCCAGCACAATAATCCATAAATGCTCCACCTTCACACCTGGCTCGTATAAAAAATCTATCAGCCAAGTTCAATTTTTGAGTAAAGTTGCAGACTGCAAGAACAGTCTTCCTCCTTTCTTTAGTACGAATTTGGAGAAGGAGTGAAATTCATGCATTATTGGTTGAAGAGGGTTGCCTGCATTTTAACAGCAATTGTGATTCAGTCTCTCTTCTGTGCCAGCCCTGCTTCCTGGCTAAGAATCAGCTAGCTCCTGAGCCAATTCAAATCCCTAGTGTCAGTCACATATGTGCTAAGGATGAGCAAGATGTACCTTTCCCAGCCAGAGTCATACACTTCTGTTTGGCTAAATCAAATTGGGAAAAGGAATGGTCGGAAATGTCTCTCCCTCTCAGAGGTACATGTACCTCTGATATTTATACAGCCACTATTTCTAGGTGGATTAGTTTGACCATCAAGAGAGCTTATCAGTCTCTCACTTAGAGAGACCTCTTTTTTATGAGAATCAAAGCACATGAGGTTCCAGCTATTTCTGCATCTTGGGCCTTTATTAATCATTCTGATTGGATGATATATCATGAAAGCTGCCTTTTGGCAGTCTTATTTCATTTTTTCCTTGTTTTACCTCTGTTTGATAGTGCACCAGAATGAGGGGATTTATACATTAGGTCCGATTGTGTCAGTCCATCAAGCTGTCAGCGAGTTATCTTCAAGTCTGCAGTAGTATCCTGCTGGAAATAGTAAGTTTTTATCTGACAGGGTCATCAGCTTCCTTCCTGGCTGGTTAAGTCAGCAATGTAATAATTGTAGGTAATGTATTACTGCTATTAAAATGTACAACATTTTTTTTTTTTTGGTGGGGGGTGAACTAATTTTATTATGTAATACTCAGCTGCTGTTATTACCTGATTCCCTCCTCACTCCCCACGCATATATCATTTAGTCTTTGTCCAAGTCAAAGAAGGATAATATGCCAAATTAAACTGAAGTGACTAGGACTGTTGTTCTAGACCACCAGTTACTAAATATAGGATGAAATTTTTATTTTGGACTGGGGACTAGAACCAGGAAAAGAGATAGCAATGTAATAATAGTAGGTAAGTATATGGAGTACCAAAAAAGTTAGGTTTTTTTAACACTCGTAGCAAAGTTAAAGCTGAAAGTCTGAAGATTTTATCATATTTGCCTTTTACATGTACCGGTAAGTTGACACCTTTTTTTTGCAGAATTTAATGTTTTGGAAAAGTCTTAACTAACAGGCAAGTATATATAATATGCTAGTTTTTATATCTATTAGAATTTATTTATTAAATACAAGTGGAAGTAAACAAGTATGACAATGAAAGTTTGCCTCCTTTTACAGTGAGTAAACTTTTGACTGTTTTCTCCCTTTTTTTGGATTGGAAAGATTTACCTCTCTCAAGTCTTTGGCATGCTGTCTGCTACCAGTTACTAAAAATACCTAGTTTGTATTTCAAATAATATGCACTTACCTATAGTAGTTCTGTTGGTTTGCGGCCTTGAAAAAATGAGTCTAGCTATGTAATGGGACATAACTAAAAGTTTAATCCTAAGAGGAAATGATTATAATCAGGGGTTACCTCCCTTGATATTGTTTGAAAGCTTCCGTGTAAAACCAATTTAATACAGACAATTCAATTTTTTTTAAATTTTGAAAACATAAATTATTTAATCATTTCTCAGTTAAGAGATAAGAGAAATAAAGACTACATATTTTTTTAGGGATGTTGGTATTTGCTTATGATCATAAAGAGGAATGCAATTATCAATAATTTGCAATTTATGTTCTTGTGTTTGATCCAGTTCAATGTACATGTACCATGTTTCCTGAATCCTCCAAGCCTTCAGTACTATCCTGAATATTTTGATTCCATCATAGTGCTATATACATGTGTGTGATTTTATCAGTTGATTGTACTTTTCTCTAGAATATACATGTATCACTGATAATCAGTACCAGTTAGCCCTAAAACAAATAATGTGTGATGCCAGTTTAATACTAACAAAATTGGGATGGTCAGTTGGAACAAGATTAATTTTGTTACTCATTTCTCCCTCCCCCTCCATTTACAGAAATTGAACCCATGTCCTAATTGTTATTTTTTCTCCAGAAAAGACATTGTCCCATTACTTAGCTATATGATGTTATATGAGAGTTAGATATGCACTCTATATAATTACTTAAATAATTTGTTTGATCTAACTGTAAATTTGAAGCTGAGCATGATTATCAAATGGTGAACAAAGGTAGCCATTTTTGAATCTTGCTTTCTATTCTACAGTTGAAGTATTTTGACGTGAACTGCTCGAAGAAACTGTACGATGACTTACCACCCAAGAAAATCTTGGAATTTTTAAGGGATTGCGGATTTTATAAGATATTTTAATCACGTTTTTAGGATTTTAACTGTGTTACCTTTATCTGCTATTTTGTATACATTTTAGAGAATTTTTACATCTCTATGTTTTGTATTTTATCTTGTTGTGTTTAGTTATGCATTTATTTGGAAGGTTTTTTATCTTCCTAATTTTTGTGCAATTTAACTTTACATCATTTTTGGAACATAACCTTTTGTTGGCACTACATAGCCACTTTTGTGCTGAGGTGCCATAAAGCACTACTACATACATACATACACGCCTTAAGTGAAATGAAATCCAGACTGGTGGCAGCATTCGGAAAATCTGGAATTTTCTTCTTTTTTTTTTGTATGGTCAGAAAAATTGCTATGGTCAGCAATGCAGCCACCATGGCAGTCATCTTGACAATCTTGTTATAATTTCATCTTCTGAATGGAAAGTCATATCAACATTGGGTTTTCACCAGAAGACTTCTTATGATGTCTGTTTGGTCCTAAATGAAGATGGTGCCATCCAGACATTCAGTATCAAAAATCTTGTTATCACTAGTCCTTGTGAACGGATGACTAGTTGGGCCTAAATGAAAATGGTTTCACTCAGACCTAACATATGGCCACCACAGTAGCCATCCTGAAATCGATATCACTATTACTCCAGAATGGACGGTCATATCAACATGGACTTTCACTGAAAGAGTTTATAGGATATCTGTGTGATCCTTAATGAAATTAGTGCCAATTTGGTGTCCAACATGGCCATCATGGCAGCCATCTTAAAAATCTTGTTATAGCTACTCCTCCTGAACAGTAAGTAATATTTACATGGGTTTTCACCAGAAGACTTCTTATGATGTATATTTGGCGCTAAATGAAAATGGTTTCATTCAGACTTCCAATATGGCCGCTACAGTGGATATACTGCAAATATTGTCGCTACTGTTCTCTAATGGATGGTCATATCAGTATGGGCTAATTTTCTCTTAAAGATTTTTTATAATGTCTACTTTGTCCTAAATGAAAATTGTTACTGATTTGATGTCCAGTATGGCCACCATGGCAGCCGTCTTTAAAATCTTGTTATTGCAACTCCTCCTGAACAGAAATTAATTTCAATAAGGGTTTTTTACCAGAAGACTTCTTATGATGTCCAGTTGGTGCTAAATGAAACTGGTTCTGCTTGAACATTTAATATGGCTGCCTTAGTGATCATCATGAAAATCTTGTTATTGCCACTCTTCATGAATGGATGTTCATATCAACATTTGGGTTTTCACCAAAGTACTTTTTATGATGTCTGCATGGTCCTGAATGAAAATGGTGCCAATTTGAATCCAGTATGGCTGCCATGGCAGCTATCTTGAAATTCTTGTTATTGCTACTTCTAAATGGAGAGTCATATTGGCATGGGGTTTTTACCAGAAGACTTCTTATGATGTCTAGTTGGTACTAAATGAAAAATGATACCAATTTGACATCTGGTAGAGCCACAGTGTCATCCATGTTGAAAATCTTATTGCTGCTCCTCCTAAATGGAAAGTCATATCAAAATGGCATTTTCACCAGAAGACTAATTACGATGTCTAGTTGGTCCTGAATGAAAATGCTGCTGAGCTGACCTCAAATATGGCTGCCACAATGAACATATTGAAAATCTTGTCACAAAATCTAAATGGATGGTTATATCAGCATGGGGTTTTCACCAAAAGTCGTATAATGGTGGTTCCTCTTAAATGAAAATGGTACTGATATTGCATCCATTATGGCTGCCACAGTGGATAATTTGAAAATCTTATCACTCAAGATTATCAGAGATGCTTTCAACACTCGGGAGTTAAAAAGAAGAAGTGGTCTTGTCTTGATTTCCTGGAAATTCTTTTCGGACAAGAGAGTGTCAGTCCCTTTTGGGGGACTGTTGTTTTTACTATATAGTACATTCTTCTCCATCAGAGGATTGGGGCAGGATGTAGGCGAGGTAGGGGTGTGTTTACATGAGCAAATTGCTCACCGTCCCTCTATTTGACTCATCTGCATCATCTTGGTAGGGGTGTATTTACATGAGCAAATTGCTCACCGTCCCTCTATTTGACTCATCTGCATCATCTTGGTAGGGGTGTGATGTGAGAGAGGTGGGAGTATATTCAAATGAGCAAATTCTTCACCATTCCTCTAGTTCTTTCAGTTGTTTTAACTTGAAGAGTTTAATGTCCATCCTGCTTTTTCATTGCAGATAATTTCCTACAGACATGCCTGCCAACAAAGATGATATGCATTTTGCAGTTGATACAGAAATAAATGGTAACAGCGAGAGTTCCTCTTTCACATCTGGAGAAGAAAATGAAGAACGAGGAAATTGGTCCCGGAAGTTGGACTTTGTCCTCTCTTGCCTGAGCTATGCTGTTGGGCTTGGAAATGTCTGGCGCTTCCCTTATGTCTGTTATCGTAATGGAGCAGGTGAAGTGTATTAAAAAACTGGAATTCTGTAACATACTGTTTTGTCTATCATTTGTGTACACCTGCCTCTGTAAAGGTGTGGGGTATATTAGAATCTTCATCTCTATCCATTCAGATGTTCTTCCATCTGTCACTCAATCTTGCAAACGCAACTATTTCCACAATTAATGATTGCCATGAAACTTGGTAAATATTATGGTCATCACCTGAAGATGAGCATATCGACAAAATTACTTCGCTCTTGAAATTTTTAGTTTGCCTGACCAAAGCCAGGTGAGTTTGTGGTACATGTATGACCCCACATCCTTTGTGCAGTGTCTGTTGTCCACTGTACATTCATCCATCTCTTAACCCTTTTGCAGCGGGATATGACTCCAGCCGTACTTTACCTTTGCCAGTGGGATATGACTCTGGTCATATGTTCACTCGATCATTCCGTTGATCACTTCACAGAAGTGTGTTTTTAACTGTATAATACGTTGTCAATTTACGTGTACTCTTTTGAAAAGAAGGAAATAAAGGATAAAGGTACACATATCATTAACAGATTGTGTTTAAAAGACCCCCAAACTGCTAAAAATTTGATTTCAAAATCGAATTTTAACGTGCGGAGATTTTTAAAAAATGGCGGTCATATACTGAAGAGGGAAGTGAAGACAGTATTTGCTTGCTGAACTATTTGAAAACAGTTATGTGCTTGCTGAATTAGTTGAAAATAAAAAATACCTTCTGCAAAATGAAAGGAACTGATGATAACTGGTTATTTGAAAATTTGATCTCAAACACGAGTTTTAATGTGTGGAGTTCAACATGGCAGACAGTGCTGAAACAGCAAGTTATCTCAGTGCTGTGGATGCCTATTTTGATGAAAATATAAACAATTTTGTGGGAAAAATTTATGTTTTAGGCAGTGCAGATCGTGAGCTTGACTTCAACAAAATGAACAGAGATGATGATAACTGGTTAGTAGAAAATTTGCTTTAAAACTGAATTTTAACGTGAAAATATAGACAATTTTGTGGGGGAAATTTATATTTTAGGCAGTGGGAATCGTGATCTTGTTTGCATTGAATGAACTGAGCAGATGATAAATAGTTAATTGGTATTTTTGACGATGATGAAGACGTGGATGCTTTTCAGGCTAACGGGACATTTCGAGAACTTCACTTCTCATAAAGTTCACACATATACCAATGTTGGGTGTGTACATAATATTATGAAATTTTACTGCATTCCTGGAAATGTACCAAAATACACCAACATAACTCTGATATTATTACATTAGAATTTATTGTGGAATAAAAACACTGAACCAAAATGACAAGCTTTGTCGACTTGCCAGTAAGGATTATTCTGTTTGCTCTCCAATTCTCATGCAAATAAATTTAATAAAATTGTAATAACTTTTGACATTCTTGGTGGATTTTTATTATTTTGTCACCTTCTTAAATGGCGTAAAAATTCCCCCCCCCCCCCATTTCATAAACTTTCATATAGGAGGTAAAATGAATATTGCAGATAGGAAAATTGCATTGAAAGTAAGTTATAAAAAAAATGTAAAGCATGTTCTTTTGCTTACATAACTTTACTTTCAACTGAAGTTTTATGTCTGAAAATTTTCACTGAAAATATATATGACATTAAGGAAAATTTTTATGCTTTCTAAAATGGTATACAACATTTAAAACTAATTTGTAAAAATTGTCCTGTAAAGCCAGATTGACCAACATCACTGCATTCTCTCATGCTGCTACACCACTGACTAAAAAAATGTACAGTTCCTCACAACTGCCTGTCTCCTTGAAATTCAGTATGAAAAGGGTTAATGAGCATATCTAATACTGTTGCCTACAAGTGAAATGAAATTCAGACTGGTCACAACATTCTGAAAATCTGGATTTTTTAAAAATATATTTTATTCTTTTTTTTTTATTGTCGGAAAATTTCTAGGAATTAGTAGGCAAAGAATAGGTTTAGTCTGGAAACAAAGCAGGTTTAACTCTACTGGTCATAATCCAGAAGATCTAATGGGATGGCCTGTTGTCTAAAGTTCATCATCCAACCATCCTTTAGCACAAGTTTGTTATTGCTACTCCTCCTAAACTACTTGGAGGATTACCATAAAGTTTTACACACACGTTTTTCCCATAGTCAAGCTGGTCCTAAATGAAAATGGTGCTGCTTGGACATCCAGTATGGCCATCACAGCAGTCATCTTGAAAATATTGTTATTGCCACTCCTTCTAATGGATGGTCATATCAACTTGGGGTTTCACTAAAAGATTTCTTATGATGTCTGCTTGGTCCTAAATGAAAATGGGGCCGATCTTACCTCCATTATGGCCACCAAGGCAGCCATCTTGAAAATCTTCTTGTTGCTACTTCTAGATGGATGGTCGTAATGATATGGGGATTTCAGCAAAAGGCCTCCTATGATGCCTAGTTGATTATAAATGAACATGGTGCCGATCTGATATCCAGTATGGCCACTATGTCAATCATGTTGAACATCTTGTTTTTGCTACTCATTCTCTATGGAAAATAATATAAACATGGGTTTGCACCAGAAGACTTCTTAATGTGTCTAGTTGGTCTCAAATGAAAATGTTGCTGATCTGACATCCAGCATGGCCATTATGGTGGCCATCTTGAAATCATGTTATCACTTCTCCTCCTGAATGAATGGCCATACCAACATGGGGTTTTCACCAAAAAACTTACTGTGATATCCAGTTGGTCCTAATTGAAAATGGTGCCAATCTTACATGGAATATGGCTGCCAAGACAGCTCTCTTGAAAATCTTTGTTATTGCTACTTCTACTGAACTGATGGTTGTATTGACATAATGTCTGGTTGGTCCTAAATGAAAATGGTGTCCATCTTTCATCCAATATGGCTGCTACAGTGGCCAAATTGAAAATCTCTTTATTGCTTAAGAATATCAGAGATGGTTTCAACACTCAGCTGTTAAACAGAGGAAATGGTCTTATCTTATTTATTTTTTATTGCTTTACATAACAAAGCAGTATCATCTTATTTATTTTGTATTGCTTTACATAACAAAGCAGTATCATCTTATTTATTTTGTATTGCTTTACATAACAAGCTGTATCATGTTGCTTATTTTTGTTTTTCTATGCCTGTCATAAGGCAGAGTGTATTGTGTTACGTTGTCTATCTGTCTGCTACCAATTTTCTTTCTGCACAATAACTCTAGTTGCCCACCATCCACAGTTCATACCTGCCAACCATTACGCTTTTGGCGTAATCATTCTGTTTTTTTTTCACTGATTATGTCTTATGCTCACCTGTATATGGATTACGCTTTTCTGGTACTATATAAAAAAAACAATAAAAAGTTGTGTTTGTCATTTTTATTATCATCTCTTGAATCCGACACATCATATAAATCAGAATATTCTAAAAAAAGAAGACTGCTGCATAAGAATAATGTAAGAGTACATTTGTTATAGACCTCCATGTACTTTCCTTATTTTATATTTATAATAGCTTATGTGACCCATTTCCAAGAAAACAGACGGGTTTCTTCAGCATAAAAATGTTTCTCAGATTCATTATGTTAATATACTGAATATGGTAGCGGACCAGTCTGTACTTTTAAAAAATGGCGGCATATGTTAAGCAAAACTGGCTTTATCGATGTGACTCTCGGATGTTATATATGAATTAAAAATGTTGGAGAAGATGGATCTTTTTATACTTTAAAACAAGTCGGATCAGACAAAAAGACAAATCAATAGTGCTTTACAAAATTTAGAATGATTAACATGAGAGGGGTAATACAACACTCAGGTTGAGCACATGGTAATGATCATTGCAGAATTTGCAGAGTTGACTTATGATCACTCAGCGAAAGTTAGACACGTGGACTAGTTAAAGTAAGTGTTGTGTATATATAATTTGCCAACATGTTTTGTGGTAAATGTATTCTGATACTAATTCACCTGGATTTTGCGACAAGAACTTTAGCCAGCTGCAGATCCAGGTTAGTAGCAAAACTAAACGTACATTTTTCACACAGTTTATTGTAATTATGGCATTTAATATATAGATAACACTTTTTTTGCTCAAATTATGCTTTTTTGTCACTGAGGTTATGCTTATACCTCTGTAAGGGTTGGCAGGTATGACAGTTACACCACTTTGTGGATAGCTTGCACTTGGGGTAAGGAAAAACTCTATTGAGTTCAGGGTAAAAAGTCAAGATCAATGTGACTTAATGAAGAAAAATGCTTTCTACATAATAACACAAATTCTTCATCATCTACAGTTACCAAACTTTTTGAATGGCTTGCATTTGCGGTATGGAAGAACCCAATGAGTTTTGGGGTCAAAAGTCAAGGTCAATGTGAAAGAAAAAAATGCTTTCTGCACAACAACAGAAGTTCTTCATCATCTGCATTTGTCAAACTGTGGATGGCTTGTACTTGGGGTATAAACCCTATCAATTTAGGGGTTGAAAGGTCAAAAGTCAAGGTCACTGTGACAGAAGGAAGAAAAATGGTTTTTGCTCAATAACTCAAATTTTTCACCATCTACAGTTAACAAACTTTGTGGATGGCATACTAGACTAAGGAAGAACCCTATCCATTTTGGGGTCAATGATCAAGGCTGACTGAAGAAAAATGGTCTCATCATAACTCGAGTTCTTCATAAAATCTAAGGTTACCATACTTTATGTATCCCTTGCACTTGGGGTAAAGAAGAATCCTATTAATTTTGATATCTGAGGTCAAGGTTACAAGGACTGAAAGAATGAAAATTGATTCTGCGCAATAACATTAGCAGTGAGGATGTGCCCTTGTGAAATTTTTGCAAAATAAATACCAAGTCCCACAGAAAAAAAGATTTAATGTGCAAAAAGTGGCACAAAGAAAATGAACAAGGCGTGTTTGTTTACCTTTGATCTGATACAGTTGTGCCAACTAATCATTAAATGTCTGAATTGCTCAATGATTGTTTTTATGAAAATAAACAATATCTATCAATCAATTTTTTCTGATTGCACTGGTTGCTACGCTCAGACTATCTATTTTCACCCATTCTCCTAATCCCATATATGGTCAAACTCGGGATCGGTCAGAAATAATTGTGTACTCAGTATATCTTGTAGTATTTCCTGGTTAAGAGTAAGCTTGACTTGCTACTGAATTGTAATAGTTTTCATGAAAATATGAAACAAATTCAAGTACAGCTCTCCCCCATTATAACATGCTTCGATGGAACAATTCCCGATATAACATGGTAATGGTATGGAACCGTAGCCAAAATGATGAAAAACTTGTAATCCTTTCTTTTTTTAATTGAATTTTTAATATCCATCATCTGAAAACTTTACATTAAAACCACTGTACTTGATTTGGACATCACCAGAACGTGTTTTTACATTCAGCATTTGACTCTAATTAGCCACTGTTGTATTCAGTGTCAGATATTGTATTAAATATGGCAAAATACAAAGTGAAGTTGCAAAGGATTAAAGTTGTGCTATGAGAACATTTGGAATGACTTGACGATGTTCAGCACTGGATCAGCAATGCAGTTATAGACCCTTTTTGCAGTGAATGTGAAGTTTTATGAACCAGTAAACCTTTTATTGACCAACATGAAGTGGAAGTCAACATGTAGGGTTTATTCAAGAGGGTGATTTATGCAGAATAGGTGTCCCAGTTCCTGTCATTTTGCCTAGATACACAGAATTGTCTTTTGTTAAGTTGGCATCCCCCCCACCACCACCACCACCTTTCAGGTATTTGTATGCTTTCATGTTACAAGTACAGTATCTTGGATATTTTTTCTGTTCAATGAACTATGTAAAGCAGTTTAAACATAGTATATTGTTCTTTCCAATCAACTTTAGTATTAATTGAATGATTATTTATGTCTGCAATTACATTTCAATAATGAGATTCCCGCCAAATATTCACACATGAAGCTTGAAGAAGGGGGTGAAATTATGTGCATTTGTAGCCCAATCACAAGCAAATCATTACTCCAAAACTTTATAGGCAGTAGGGCTGTAATATTTACAAAGAGTTGTCTCTTAAGAAAATGAAACAAATCCATTTCATCATGATCTTACATTTTGATAATAGATCATAATGATGATGGCTTTCTCTAACTAGAAAATCAAAGTGATAATCGGTTTCTTTATCACTGCTGTTAAAGAATAATTGTATCTGTTGCTAAAGGATGCCAGTATCTTGTTTAAAAAAAGGTATTATACGTTCATCACATTTTACCCATTAGTTTGAAGGACCTTGGTGGTGTAGAGATAAATCTCAGTGACTTGAG
This sequence comes from Margaritifera margaritifera, assembly GCA_029931535.1. Lineage (NCBI taxonomy): Eukaryota > Metazoa > Mollusca > Bivalvia > Unionida > Margaritiferidae > Margaritifera > Margaritifera margaritifera. Next base: position 1,503,300 of record JAQPZY010001562.1, on the reverse strand, counting down.
TCGAATATACATTACTGCTCTAATTTTCACTTGATGCTTAAATGACTACCAGTTACGCAGCTCAGCATGCAATTATTTTGGTAACAAGAGTAAATTTATCTTTTAGCCTAAACTGAATACTACTCTAGATTTCAAATTTACTAATTGATTTCTCTGTTGTAGGTTTATTTGAGAATAGCAGCAATGGTGTTACATCAGGTGGTCACTTAGTACCAGCAGAAGTCATCTCAAAACATGTTAGTAAAAATGGCACATGAAGCTTAGATGATGTAACATAGCTCCGAAATAAGACCTGCATAGCAGAGTTTCACTATATACAGCTTATCATAATTTACTGGGTATCAGCATGAATTGTCAGAATAAGAATTTAAAAAGAAATCATGTGAGGGATTTAGCTGAGTCCAGAAACTTTTGAAACTTTCACTCTGCTCTATGTTGAGAGACCTCAGTTCACTTGAACAACATGACTAATTTTTCAATATTCTTTTGCCATTTTACTTTCAACACTGAACATGGTGAAGAAAGTACAGGAATTGTGTAAAGCTGTAATCGGTTGTTGGGTGAAGATCATTTCTTGAACCAATTTCATTGAAGGGATTTATGTTTGTGCTTTAGATAATTCGACATTGTGCCTATACTACCACCTGAGTGACTAACAAGTTGCACATAAGATGTGTTTCGTCTGTTTTCCATTGCAAAGTTCATATCACTTTTTTTTGTCTGTCATGTTGACTTTGTCAGTATTCCACACTTTTTAAGCATCATATAAATCAAATATTTTATTCATTTAAATGGAATATTGATGAGGTTTAAAGGACTAATGTGCATTGACATATGTGCTGCAGTGTTGTAGGATTTACTTTGTTCATTGTCCGTTATCCATATTTACATCCATGTGACTATCTTCGCTGTTCTAGCTGTGATCATATTTCAATTCACCAAATTAGACCAAACTTGTAACCTGAGTGCATCTTTGTATGAATGTGTGACATACACAGAAAGTGAATTGTTGTGACCTAATTTCCTTGGTTTATTAAATATTACTTAAATACTGTGTCTGCAAGAGCACAAATTCAGAAATAATTTCATCAGTTGCCACCAAATTTGTTATTTGAAAGTTGAGTAAATTTTGCAATAAATGTATGTCACTTTCCAAATCTTGGTCTGTTGACCCACTTTCCTGGTTTTATTAAATAGTTCTTACAGATGTTTGTACTAAAGAAACCAGGTTATTGTGTGAGCTTTTGCATGCAAAAAAAACACATTTTTGTTGAGCCCAACTTGGCAGAAGTTTGACATAGTGATCACTTTGGCATCCATGTGCATATCCATGTATCTGTCTGTTTGTATGTCTGTCTACAACCTAGATTAAGCTCAGTGTTCAAGTTATTTACATTAAGCTCAATGTTCAAGTTATTTAGATTAAGCTCATTGTTAAAGTTATTTGGATTAAGTTTAATGTTAAAGTTATTTAGATTAAGATTAATGTGAAAGTTATTTAGATTAAACTCATTGTTAAAGTTACTTAGATTAAGCTCATTGTTAAAGTTATTTAGATAGAGCTTAATGTTAAAGTTATTTAGATTAAGCTCATTGTTAAAGTTATTTAGATTAAGCTTAATGTTAAAGTTATTTAGATTAAGTTTAATGTTAACGTTATTTAGATTAAGCTTAATGTTAAAGTTATTTAGATTAAGTTTAATGTTAAAGTTATTTAAATTAAGCTTAATGTTAAAGTTATTTAGATTAAGTTTAATGTTAAAGTTATTTAGATTAAGTTTAATGTTAAAGTTATTTAGATTAAGTTTAATGTTAAAGTTATTTAGATTAAGCTTAATGTTAAAGTTATTTAGATTAAGTTTAATGTTAAAGTTGTTTAGGTTAAAATCATTGTTAAAGTTATTCACATTAAGCTTAATTGTAAAGTTATTTAGATTAAGCTTAATGTTAAAGTTATTTAAATTAAGCTTAATGTTAAAGTTATTTAGATTAAGCTTAATGTTAAAGTTTTTTACATTAAGCTTAATGTTAAAGTTATTTAGATTAAGCTCAGTGTTCAAGTTATTTACATTAAGATCATTGTTAAAGTTATTTACATTAAGCTTAATGTTAAAGTTATATAGATCAGTCTCAGTGTTACAGTTATTTAGATTAAGCTCAGCGTTCAAGTTATTTAGAATAAACTTAATGTTAAAGTTATTTAGATTCTTACTAACTACAAGGTGGGGTTAACAAAAACGTTGTCTCTTGTCTGGTCAGAATTTTACAAAAACAGAATTCAGTGGATCAGTTTTAAGTTCAATTTAAATCAGTCATGTAGTGCATTTAGAATTGTGTGTTTATGAATGGTGAAATAACTCTAAATAACATGATAAAGGAGACCTAAAGGACCAAATAAAATGGTCATAGATGAACAGGTGTCCTTTATATGGAGACTAAAATTGATTGTAAATATAGGAGTAGGGACCCGTAAATGTTGTCCTTCAAGGTCTATTCTGCGACTGAAATTTTTTTTTTTTTGGGGGGGGGGCAGTTACTATTATAATTTGAAAACAAGGGATATTTTTCTAATTACAGGAGGGATTTCATGAAGAAATAAATATAGGGCTTGCAAAATTGATGTGTGATTTTTGTGTATTCAATTGATATTTGAGCACATTTAAAAAAAATTAATTCTAGAATTTACCCTTGCCTTTTTTGACTAGGCATCCCATATATCAGGGTTGGGCAACCAATTATACTTAAAGAGCCAAACTATGTCACAATTTGGAGCAAGAGATCAACAAAAGTCAGTATAAGAAAGCCCATTTGTAACTGACAGTATACAAGTTAACATTGATATTAAACATGTTGATTAATAATATGAGAAGAAAAGAAAGTGACAAAAAGACAAAATTGACGTGAGTAATTGAGCATTTTTTTTTTTAAAAATTCATTTTAATTTTAATTAAAACATTTGTGTGTATTTTAGACATGACAAAAGAGCCATATTTGGTTCACGAACCATAAGTTTGCGACCCCTGCCATATATGGAAGTTTCCACTAAGGCATATTATAGGACACACCCAAGTATATATGAATTCTTTTGCAGCTGTTGTAGCCTTGTATTATTATTTTATGAATACTTTTTTTAATGACACGAGTTTTTCTGTGCAGGTGCTTTCCTGATTCCTTATGTCATTATGCTGGTTATAACTGGAATTCCTCTTGTGTATTTGGAGCTTTCCTTTGGTCAGTTTGGCAGCTCTGGAGTTGTCTCTATATGGAAAGCATCACCTCTATTTCAAGGTAAGTAATTTTCTTTCAAATTAACAACTTGTACAAAATCAAGTTGGCTTCAATTTTTTTTCATGCAGCAGATTTTATAACATCAGCCTAACAAATATCAGTTATTTCATGGTCCAATTAAGCACATTCTTTTAAAAAGAAAGTTCATTTTTTGATATTAAATGTGACTAATTGGTTTATTTATTGATTGATTATGTAAGACTTTGACCACACATCATTTGCTACTATAAAATATTTGCTTCAACACTTTGGAAGAAATTTGAACTCGTAGGGTTATCCTAGGCCCATACCAGTCTGGGTCAGCTGCCTTGGTGTGGGAAAGGCACTTGGCTCCTATTTCCTCTGGCATGATACAGTAAAGCCCCGCTATAGCATGATGGTCTGGGTCCACAAAATGAGATCGTGCTATGTCCTGAACCATGCTATAACCAACCTAGACAAAACCAAGTCATTTAGCTGAAGAAAATGATGCATGCACCAAAAAAAGGGGGGGGGGATAAAATTGTGGGCGCAAAAATACGTGCTTCATTGGCACAGTTACCATCTTAAATCAATGCATATAAAATGTGAAATACACATGCAGTGAAAACAGAGATTGCACATATACCTTTTTACTTTATTCAGAGAACCATGCATTGGTACATTTATATGTACATGTCTATTGTATAGCATGAATAGTTAAAGGATCAGCACATGTACTCACCAACCGATCTCATGGCATGCGTAGGAGTGAGTCCATAATAATTCCATCGAAAATATGCACACAGAAGTATAATATCATTGTCTGATAAAGTTCTGAAATCCTACATCATCGTCTAGTCATTGTAAATCGTCGTCTAGTTATCGTAAATCTCGTCTGACTCCGATTCCTCGGCTTTACTGTCATATGCGGGTGCTTATGCAGAGATTGAGCTTGGGCTCTGCAAGTAACACTTTGATCAAAAAGTCAGAAATCTATTAAAGGATGCAACTGAACACATGTCAATTGTGCAGCAAGATCACAGGGAATTCAAATAACCACCCTTTGTTACTTGGCACTGAACAGGTATAAAACTCGTGGCTTGATCAAAGGGTTGTCATGTGGGAAAACAAAGAGTGTGGTGCCTTTACAAGCTTAGGGATTAAGGTCAAAGTATATGCACAGGAAGTTGTAGAACTCTACTTGGCACTGAACAAGTATTAGATTCGTGGCTCGATCAAAAGGATTGTCAACTTGAAAACAAAGTGAGTGCCTTTACAAGTCAAAGGCTTATCGGCCCATGTGCACTCACTGGCAGATAACTTGGGAAATATCACTTGGGAATTAAATCTGACTTGTGGAAACACCGGACTTAATCCTGTCCATGGCTTCAAGCTTCTCTTTAACAGTAAAAGCTTTAAGTTTCCGTGTACTGTTATCCATTGTAAATAACTACTTATTAAAACTCTGACACCTATTTGTTTGAATGACTACAGCGAGAATAATTGTTAATCAACAATGGGGTCATTTTTATAGGGAATGGACAAGATTGTTCAATGGTCAACTGATTGCGTGGCGACTGTCTAACAACACTGCCAAGCCACATGTGCGTGTTGGCGGCTTTCGTTTTTTTTATGTTTTATAAATCATTGCTGCATGGTTTGAACAACCTTTAGCTTTGAGATTGACTTTGATGATTATCAATGACTTGAATTAATTGATTTATAACTTCAGGTTAGAATCTTTTATCAACCACCGTATTGTTTGGTGCTTGGCTGTGTATGTAGTTGAATGAGCAAACATATGTTGGCTATTGTTTGAGCAACGATTGTACACAGAATGTATTGGAGACAAACACAAGGAAGACTTAATGACTTTATTGTTCATGTATCAATAATAATTAGATTAACACTTTTCAGCTTTAAAATGAGCTGACATCTTTCAAAAATAAACTAAGATCAAACTGCAGTGATTGACTACTGACACATTTGAAATGAACATTCTCAAATAGAAATGTTCAGTATCTTTATTCATACAAAGAAAGAAGCAATCATAAGACACTTTTTCTTCAAGAATACAACACATCTTGCCAAATTATTAAATCAAACGCTTGTTCATTTTGGCACAAAACTTTGCAGTAGTTCAAGAAATTGGCGAAATTATTGTAAAATTTTGGGAGCCACACCACGATCGTATTATATCCAAATTCATACATGATCTCTTCCCCAAAATGATAATTAAGTTTTTACACATTATTTTTTGTACTTTGAAAAAAATATTTATTTTTTCGCGTATGAAAAAATATATGAAATTTTGGGAGCCATGCCACGATCGTGTTATATACAAATTCGTGCTATAATGAAGCGTGCTATAGCAGAGCTTTACTGTATTTGCAAAAAAAAGCTACTGAAAGTGCTATTAAAAACCAACCAACAACAACAACAACTCACCTTTCAATATCTTACCTGATGTTGTGGCAAATATTTGCATGTAGCAAACTGTTTATAATCCCACTTGACTGCTTCATGAGAGTAACTGAATCATCTGATCATGATTGATACATTGGATGGAATAAAACAAACCTGTTTAAGGCCATCTTTTTTAAGAGACCACATGTCATAAGAGGATGCACAATTTGATTGCATATAGGTTGTCTCTTAAGACGCATTCCCAGGTTTTTTATTCCGAGGTGATTGGAAATGGGTGTTTTTTTGGGGGTGGGGATATTTGATTAATTGACACTAAAATTGTCAGGAATAAATTTAAGAAAATTGGGAATTCTGCATGATTTTAAAATATTTTAAATTGGGATTTGGGCCCATTACATTGGGATCAGGGTTTATTTTTTGAGCCACGAGGATTTCTGAAACCCTTTTGGTTCTTCTCTTACAAAGCTCTTGTTAGGGGAGTGATGGTAACTCGTTACAGCATCAGACTCGTAATCCAATGGTCACAGATTTGATACATGCCCAGTCTGGCCCAGGTCATCTGCATCAGTGTATTTCCTGTGCATGATATAGTTAATGTATTGAAAGTGCTGTTAAAATGCAACAACGAACAAACAAAGCTCTTTTTAAACTGAGATGCCAATCTTGATAGGATTCAAACTTATTCTTCATCTAAAACTTACCCTTTCGACCCTCCCCCCCCCCCCCTTGCAAAGAGGCAACCCTATCTGTTAGAAGAAGTTATCACTATTTCTCCTAAACTACTTGGAAGATTTACCCTTAAACCATACACACACATTTAGCCCATGGTCTGATTGGTCCTGAATGAATTTGGCATCACTTGGACATCTACTATGGCCACCCGAGTGGCCATTGTGAAAATCTTGTTGTTGCTACTCTGAATGGAAGGTCATATTGACTTGGGGTCTTCACCACAAGACTTCTAATGATGTTTTGTTGGTCCTAAATGAAAATGCCACCAATCTTGCATCCAATATGGCTGTCACAGTGGTTAATTTGAAAATCTTGTTATTGTTCAAGAATATCATAGATAGCTTGGACAATCAGCAGTTTAAAAGAAGAAATAGTCGTATCTTGAATATCAGGAAAATTTCTGGGACAGTAGAGCATCAATCCCATTGGGAGCCTCTTACAGAAGAAGGATCAGCCTCATAAGAGGGCAAGCACAGTGTTTAAGTTTGTAAATTAATAAAATAACATCTTGCATTGTATCCTCCTTCATACTCTGTCCTAATAATTAGTATGCATAATAGATTTCCGGTTTATATTTATACACCCATTGTAAAGCAGAACTTATTATGTTAAGAAGTCGGTCTGTTCATCTGTTAACAATGTTTCCACATAATAACTCGAGTTGTCCACTATCGACAGTTACCAAACTTTGTGAATGGCTTGCACTTGGGGTAAGAAAGAGCCCTATTGATTTTGGGGTCATAAGGTCAAAGGTTATGGTTGATGACTGAAAGTAGAAAAATAGTTTTCACATAATAACTTGAGTTCTCCATTATCTATGGTTACCAAACTTTGTGTATGGCTTGCACCAGGGGTAAAGAAAAACCCAATCAGTTTGGGGGTCAAAAGGCCAAAAGTCAGTGTCACTGTGACTGAAAGAATACAAATGGCTTCTGCACAATATCATTAGTTCTACATCACATACCAGGACTAAACTTTGTGGATGTCTTGCACTTGGGATAAAGAAGAAGCTTATTGATTTTGAGGTCAAAAAGTCTCACTGTGACTGAAAGAAGAAACAAGGTTTCCATGCAATAACATTAACCTGGACCAAACTTTGTGAATGACTTTCACCACTTGGGGTAAAAGAGAAGCCTATTTATTTTGGGGGCTACAAGGTCAAAGGTCATGGCAACTGTGGCTAAAAAAAGAAAAGTGAGTTCTATTAACAAATTTCAGTTATCTACAAAGATGACTATTAAACATGCAGTGGCTTATAATGTGCTGTTTTATGGTACTCTTATTGATCTTTGGTAATTGTTACAACATCTTTGGTAATTGTTACAACATCTTTGGCTTTATCTATTGCATGCCAGAAGGATACCTTATACATGAATAGTCTCAGTTGCAAACGAACTTGATCAAATGCTTGTTTTTTTGTATTTGTTTTTCAGGTGTGGGCTGGGCCATGTTCATTGTGTCAGTGTTGATTGCCATCTACTACAACATGATCATAGCTTACACTCTGTACTACCTGTTTGCCTCCTTCCAAGCTGTGCTACCTTGGAGCTACTGTGGAGATTGGAGTACAGCTGGTGAGGAAAATATAAGAGGGTTGGATTCGAAGTTAAACTTTGCCAAATGCATTTTGAGATTTATTTTCTATGATAAAGCTGTTTTTAGGATAAAGGATCCATGGTGTCTCATTGGTTAGCATCAAGGATTTAGGACCGAAAGGGTCAGAGTTTGAATCCTAATATTGGATTAGCCTGCTTCAGCTACTGTGCTGTGTCCCTTGGGCAAGGCACTTTACTACAAAATTACCTGGCACTAAATAATCTACTTGTGTTGCTGTGCCTTAAAAATCTAGACCAAACCAATCTGTAAAGAACATAAAATAGCACCTTTAATGAGATATAAAATGTTAACATTTTATGATTTTTGTTGAAAATGTCAGGCAGTGGTAGAGCAAGTGGAATATATGTGTTCTGAAGAATTCTTGCTGACACAAATACTTCCTAATAAAAGTCTTAAATTGTACTTTCATATTAGGTGATTGTTCAAAGTACAGTGCTCTGATTTTATAATGCTATTAATAGGAACCAAGGAAGTGACATGTTATGAGTGAAAATCGCCTTTTTCTTGTAAATGTTCCAACAATTTGCATGTAAGTTAGATCCAACTGTAAACAACATAGACCCTGATCTGTTGGCACATTATACAATAGGAGATAAGAGTCTATGTTGTTTGTTCTACTGATTAGTCCAGATAAAACTGCATAGACCCAGATCTGCTGGTGCATTATGCTATCAGAGATCTGTATCTTTGCAGTTTGCAGTTGGATCTGACTTATAAGTGAGTACATATGGCAATTGGTTCTTGACAGCTAGAAACTAAAACCAAGTGAAATAAATTGAGTTTGTAGTGTTAGAACATACATAACCAAATTAATTGGATCTGTGACTGTGTTACAAGAAAACAGTACTACACTGAGGAGATTTACAGTGAGGGACTATAATAATAGCAAATGAAGTCCTCCCACTCCCATGGCGAGCACATTAGATAATGTTTAATGAGTACATGTAAAAACTATACCATTAGCGGTTTGAAAACAGTTACACTAGAAGTGCCTATAGTCTTCACCATTATCTTCTGGTCTTTTGCACATGCTCCATTGCATAAAAGAAAGAAGAAAGAATAGTAAATGTTCATAAGTTCATTAGTTTATTTATCATGGTTAAGGAACAGTTAAAAATCTTTAAGATTTTTCTCTTTTATTTTCAATTCCATGGTAAGATTACAAAATATTAGATCCAACTCAGAAATGTTATTTTACACAGGTAATGAACACACACGAAACACACAATAAATAAGTATTTTTGGAGAAACATAACTTACTAAAAAATTTCCTTTCTCATTTGTTTAGCCTGCAGTGAAAAAAAGGTTGAAGCAATCAATTGTACCAACAACAATGGAACTTGGTGTAACCACTATTGTTACATTGAGCGTGAAGTTAATGCCACTGTTTGGGCTTCTGTTGTAAACTGTACAGATATCCAGTCAGAAAAACTTCGCTCACCCAGTGATGAATATTTCCAGTAAGTTTATATTGTTTTTATATTTGTTAAGCGGGCCTGACAGTTTTTTGTGCTACAAGCCTAGTGGCGGACAGAATTTTGGGTCTAGGCTGCCATATTGTGAAATTTTGATAATAAGCATATAAGGTTAGTTTTGAAATTAATGGCAGTGGAGTGCACCTATTTTTTATATGCACTTGTGAACAGTGAATGTATTATGGTGCAACTACAGTAAAACTTGTCAACAGTGAAATATATCATGGTGCAACTGCAGTAAAGCTTGTCAACAGTGATATGTGTCATGCTGCAACTACAGTAGCGCTTGTCAACAGTGAAATGTACCATGATGGTGCAACTACAGTAAAGCTTGGCAACAATGAAATGTACCATGGTGCAACTACAGTAAAGCTTGTCAACAGTGATACGTGTCATGATGCAACTACTGTAAAACTTGTCAACAGTGAAATGTATCATGGTGCAACTACAGTAAAGCTTGTCAACAGTGAAATATATCATGGTGCAACTGCAGTAAAGCTTGTCAACAGTGAAATGTATCATGCTGCAACTACAGTAGAACTTGTCAACAGTGAAATGCACCATGATAGTGCAACTACAGTAAAGCTTGTCAACAGTGAAATGTACCATGGTGCAACTACAGTAAAGCTTGTCAACAGTGAAACGCGTCATGATGCAACTACAGTAAAGCTTGTCAACAGTGAAATGTATCATGATGCAACTACAGTAAAGCTTGTAACAGTGAAATGTACCATGATGGTGCAACTACATTAAAACTTGTCAACAGTGAAATGTACCATGGTGCAACTACAGTAGAGCTTGTCAACAGTGAAATGTACCATGATGGTGCAACTACAGTAAAACTTGTCAACAGTGAAATGTACCATGGTGCAACTACAGTAGAGCTTGTCAACAGTGAAATGTACCATGATGGTGCAACTACAGTAAAGCTTGTCAACAGTGAAATATATCATGGTTCAATTACAATAAAGCTTGTCAGCAGTGAAATGTATCATGGTGCAACTACAGTAAAGCTTCTCAACAGGGAAGTGTATCATGGTGCAACTACAATAAAGCTTGTCAGCAGTGAAATGTATCATGGTGCAACTAACGTAAAGCTTGTCAACAGTGAAATGTACCATGGTGCAACTACAATAAAGCTGGTCAACCGTGACATGTATCATGGTGCAACCACAGTAAAGCTTCAATAAATATGCTTATCAACTGGGTTGAACAGAACAGTACTGATGGTTGATTAAAGAAAGGAAAGGCAACAAGAAAAACAGGCAGAATCCGATAAAAGTAAATACATAGCCATTCTTATCATTTAGTGCCAACAGATCAATTGACCGATGAGCTAATTTGACAACTTAGATGTTTTTAATTTACACACATGTATATGAATTTTGACCATGCATCTGTCAGTTTGTGGTGTTGTGGTAGCACAGTTGGGAGAGTGTTTGTTGCATAATCCAAGGGTCAAAGGTTTGATACATGCCCAGGCCAGCTCATTTTGGCTGCCTTTGTGTATCCTTGGGAAAAGCAATTGGCATCCATTTCTTGGCATGAGATAGCTGAAATAAAGTACTCAAAGTGCAGTAAAGAAAGCATCGAACACCAACATCATCAGCCCATTCATGCAGACTGGTTGGTATAGAAGTGGGGGAGGGAGTGTAAACTTAATAGGTGATCAGCAGTGCTAGAAATAACCACATAGATACTTTGTGAGGTAGTTCTAAACTGGCAATAGGCCAGCATTGTGTGTTAGGATAAAGAACTATGGGCGGGTGGCTTAAATTATGGATAGAACTTTAGCAAACTACTTATAGGAATCTGTCTGGGTAAACATGTCTGTAGTCACACATCTTGGAATTCTGGATAAACATGTCTGCAGTCACACATCCTGGAATTCTGGGTAAATGTGTCTGCAGTCGCACATCCTATAATACATTTACTTCATGATCTCATTAATCCTCTTTAAAAATGAACTTTCATGATGTACTTTTTTCATTGTAAATAATTTAACTAAAGCTGTCATTTAACCCAAGATAAAACTGAATTGTTACCTTTGATAAAATTTGATTCTATATTGTTATATTCAGGGATGATGATCTCTCATATAGAATGTTGCCTCCCATTACAGTCAATCAGTGCTTGATATCAGTGATGGTGTACAGGAGGTGGGAGCTCTGCGCTGGCAACTAGTGCTCTGTCTACTTTTAGCTTGGGTTCTTGTTGCTGTTTGTTTGGCCAGGGGAATCAAAACCTCAGGCAAGGTAAGTGCAAGTGACTGCAGTGTCAACTTGAGGTTCACATTGCCACTGAGGTTACATTACAATTTGTCATACCTCAGAGTAAAATCCATTGAATTTTATTGGTCATACCATATAATGCTTATACAAGTCTGTATATACCATATAATGCATATGCAAGTCTGTATATACCATCTGATTCATATGCAAGTCTGTATATACCATCTAATGGATATACAAGTCTGCATATAACATCTGATTCATATGCAAGTCTGTATATAACATCTGATTCATATGCAAGTCTGTATATACCATCTGATGCATATGCAAGTCTGCGTATAACATCTGATTCATATGCAAGTCTGTATATACCATCTGATGCATATGCAAGTCTGTACATACAATCTGATGCATATGCAAGTCTGTATATACCATCTGATGCATATACAAGTCTGCATATACCATCTAATGGATATGCAAGTCCGTATATACCATCTGATGCATATGCAAGTCTGTATATACCATCTAATGGATATGCAAGTCCGTATATACCATCTGATGCATATGCAAGTCTATATATACCATCTGATGCATATACAAGTCTGCATATACCATATGATGCATATACAAGTCTGCATATACCATCTGACTCATATGCAAGTCCATATAATGCATATGCAAGTCCGTATATACCATCTGATGTACATGACAACTGGAAGGAAAGCATTTCCTATTTAACACCCATAATCATGGCTGTCAGGTTTTTGTGGTGCTTTATGAATGTTGTGGCCATACATGTACATGTCATTGTTAATTCTTTATACTTGATATTTTTATTTTATGATTTTTTTGCCCTTAAGTTCTTGTTTAGATTTCAGTGTGTACTTGTTTACAATTTTAATTATACATTTATTACGCAGGGATCATTATTGTAGTTTTCTTTCATACTGATTTATTATGTGTGCATTGAAGATGTTAATGAGAATACTCAGATATGACCAAAATGTTTCAACAGTTTGAAAATATGTTAGATAGGTTGATAGGCAGGTTTGAAAAAAGGTTGGATAGGTTGATAGGCAGACAATGCTGGTGAATGTGACATTCCTGGGTTATATATATGCGTTGTCTGCAGCCCAGGGGTATATAAAATCCTAGGCAGGTCATATCTTGGTATCTGATACTACAGCTAAAAACACATTTATGTGACTTGCCTATAAAACAATGGCAGAGAAGAATTCCTTTCATTTGTAATTCGCTAATTTGAATTCTATCTTTTTCTCAATCCTTGCAAAACAGTAAGAGCTAAATTCATGATGAAAATAAATGTGCACATTCCAAAAAATCTATAGCACTTGCAACATTGACTGTTGTGTAGCTAATAATGACCATATTAAATCTGACTGAAAAAAATTGTTGGTCTACCACATAATTTGAAATCCTCTTGTTTACTCTTTATATGGCTGAGCTTGTTACCAATCTGGAGGCCATATTTTCTGATCTGATTTTGATCAAACTTGGAATGTATGCTTATATCATCAAGATCTTGGACAAGTTCAATAATGAGTGAGGTATACACATATTAATGAGGTGATCTTGGCAACTAATTGGCTAAGCTTGTTACCACTCTGGAAGCTATATTTCTGATCTGATTGATCAAGCTTGAAATATGGGCGTATATCATCATGATCTCAAATGGGTTCAATGATGAGCAAGATTCATGCATATTAATGAGGTAATCTTGCATCTGGTTTGCTGACCTTGTGTAGGCCAAATTTCAGCCCCGATTTTGACTTGGAATATATGCTTATATCACATCAAGATCTGCCATCAAATATGGTTGCCATTACTAAAAATAGAAAAACATTTCCACAACAATTATGTTTAATAATTTAAAAAAGATGTTGAACAAAATTTGACCAATTTTGACACAAAGTGCCCTGGCATGGAGGCCTTTCAGTATTGGACAAATGATGCTGATGTACTATTAAAAAGTGATAAAGATTTTTACATAAGATATGCCATCAACAGCATTGGACAACATTTCTTTAGAAAGCTCACTGACCCAGATTTCTTGGCCAACTGCTTTAATTTGCATTTGGATGTTTGGCAGATATCAGTCAGGTGAGTGACCTCGGACCCACTTGGGCCTCTTTTTAGCTCTACTGGTCATCGACCAGAAGAGCTTATGGGATGATCTGTCATCTGTTGTCTGTCCATCCGTTAGCACAAGTTTGTTATCACTAATCCTCCTAAACTACTTGGAGGGTTGCCTTGAAACATTACACACACACATTCATCACATGGTCTAGTTGGTCCTAAATGTAAATGGTGCTGCAGCCATCTTGAAAATCTTGTTATCACTACTCCTCCAGAATGGATGGTCATATCAACATGGGGTTTTCAATAAAAGACTTCATATGATGTCTAGTTGGTCCTAAATGAAAGTGGTGCCGATCTGTTGTCCAATATGGCGGCCACAGCAGCCATCTTGAAAATCTTGTTATCACTACTTCTTTTGAATGGATGGTCATATCATCATGGGGTTTCAATAAAAGACTTCTTATGATACCTAGTTGGTCCTCAATGAAAATGGTGCTGATCTGCTGTTCAATATGGCTGTCATGGCAGCCATCTTGAAAATTTTGTTGTTGCTACTCCTCCTGAATGGATGGTCATATCAACATGGGGGTTCATTAAGAGACTTCTTATGATGTCTACCTTGTCCTAAATAAAAATGGTGCCAATCTGACATCCAATGTGGCCACCATGGCAGCCACCTTAAAAATCTTGTTATCATAACTCTACTTGAACAGAAAGTCATATTGACGTGGGGTTTTCACCAGAGGACTTTTTATTGTGTCGAAGTTGGTCTTAAGTGGAAAAATCTGACCTCCAGTCATATCTTGAAAATATTGGTATCTAAGTATACTCCTCTCCAAATAGATGGCTACATCAGCATGGGGTTATTCCTAGTTGGTCCTAAATGAAAATGGTACCAGTCATACATCCAATACGGCTGCCATGACAACTATCTTAAAAATCTTGTTCTCACTACTTCCCCTGAATGGATGATCATTATGGCATAGGGTTTTTACCAAAAGACGTCTAATGATGTCTGCATTGTCCTAAATGAAAATGGTGCAAAGCTGACATCCAGTATGTGTACCAGAGCAGCTATTTGAAAATCTTGTTATCGCTGAAGAATATATCAGAGATGGTTTCAACACTCGATAGTTAAAAGGAAGAAATGGTCTTATTCTGAATTCCTGGAAATTCTTTTTGTACAGTAGAGCATCAGTCCGTTCGAGGGACTCTTGTTACATTAGCAATTATTTTCCAAGAATTCTGTTTGAAAGGAATATTGTTCCGTATTCCTATATGATTATTTCTGTATTGTATCACATTAGCAAAAGTCGTCCTGAGTTTTAATTCAGATTCAACATCTTATGATGAATTATATTTTGATTAATTTTCTATGATTTTCAGGCAGTATACTTCACAGCATTCTTTCCATACGTAGTCTTGTTGATTCTGTTGATAAGAAGTCTGACCTTGGAAGGATCTGTCGAGGGAATCAAGTACTACTTTAAGCCACAGTGGGATAGACTGTTAACTGCAAAGGTGATTATCATACAGAACACAAAATGAATTCCTGATTGCGATTAATTTACACCAAGATTCACTCTGTAATATCCAGGTTTTACGGGTTTATTTGTGTTATGAGTAACATGCTTTACTGTAGGATATTAGGTTGTTATGAAATATGGTAGGTTGAGCTATTACCTTCTGCAAGACCTTCAGGATACAATAATCAAATACAAAAGATAATGTATAAACTAGCCAGATGGACTCCAGTTGCTGCTTGTGATTTTGAGTGTGCTGGGTTTGAAATACTTTGGTGCACACATACACAGTGGAACCTGTTCTAAGCCTATGCACCTAAAAATATGCAAATTTTGGACATTAATGATTGTGCGCCTAAATTTTGAAAGCTGGTTTCAAATATGCACTTAAGCAAAAAATTAAATTTGGAACCTTGGTTTTAATTGAATCATAAGATCATAGCTAGTGGTTAGCATGCCAGACTTGCAACCAAAAGGGTGCATATTCAGATCCTTCCATCAGATCAGCCAGGGTTGGCTGCCGTGATGTGTCCCAGAGTATTCTAATTACCTTGGCGTGATAGAACCTTTATTTGTCATTCTATAAAATACCAAACAAACAAGCAATTAGACATAAGCTTTTACCAATGATTTCAGCACAGTCAAACTTGTCTTAGATACTACACCCATCTACCAACAAAAAATGTCACCTAATTAAGGTGGTCTCTCAAAAGATGCCATTGCACTGTCTATGTAACATAAATCTTGGGATTAAGAGTCGGGCATCACAAGACAAGTGGTCTCCCTATAACAGTGGTCTTTAAGGTTAGGTTTTACTGTATAAAACTTCTGTCAGAATTCACAGGATCAGTGTTCTTCCTATAACAGTGTTCTTTCAAGTCAGGTTTGACTGCATAAAACTTGTCTCAGAATTGAATGAACATACTAAAATCTAACCTACACCAACATACTGCAGCATCACAAGACACAGAACCATGCTCAGTGTTCTTTGTATGTACTATACTTATGAGGACTTAGCCTTATTAGTATTGCATAATCCTTAATTAGGATTCACCTCTTGCAAGTATTTAGCTGATACTTGAAAAGAATTTTGTGCAGATACCAATTAACACAACATCATACATAGGAGTGTTTCACTGTGGTATTCCAACTGATGGATCATATCACTAGTATGATAACTATAATTACTGCAGTGGTTGTGGTAAAAATATGTCAGTTATGTATAGTATAAATACAAAATGCCTGTTTTTATTGTCGATCCTGCCTTGGCAGAAGCTTGACTTAGCAATCACTTCGCCTCCAATGTGTGTGTCAGTTATGTCTGTTCACACCCTAGATTAAGGTCAGTGTTAAAGCAGTCATTTTGGCTCAAATGTGTGTGTAGTTATGTCTGTTCACACCTGGGGTCAGTGTTAAAGCAGTCACTTTGGCTCAAGTGTGTGTGTCCATTATGTCTGTTCATGCCCTGGATTAAGGTCACTGTTGAAGTTTTTTAGAATAAATCTCGATGTTAATGTTTTTATCTTTTTAGCTCAATAAAAGCAGGCTTGTTGAAAAGGGAGTCTCTTCTTTACTTATTTATTTATGTTTATTGCTTCAGACAAGAGAATCAGCCAAAGTTTATAAACAAAATAAAATCATTATGCAGTGTTGCACTGGCAGTCTGGGGTGGGAGAATATCCCCTGGGTTCACTCGGGTGCAATGCTGTATTATGTACTGGTATGGGATAGGGAAATCTCACCTGAGGGTTGGAATGTATTGGCAGGAACTTATGGCAGGAACTTACTTAACTGTCAAGTTCTTGCTAACAAATTCTGACCTAGTGTGTAATTTCCCTGTTCCACACCATTGCATATGATGAATTTTTTCTGTTATTTCCGTATCAAATATGGTGGTTAAAATCACAGTTGGATAAATTAAAATATACTTCACTTGTAATGGACCTCATTTGGGTCAAATACAAGATGATGTTTAATTTCATATCATAAGGTACACTTATGTGGGATACAAATGCTCTTCATGTATGTATCCCTTTGTACTATGCAAATGGTTTGGGAGAATAAACACTTGAATTGATTTTTCTTTCATGCCTATATATGTGTGTTACAGTTTGTCCATGTGAGAAACTCGTGTGGGATAGAATAAGTACATTCATTGCCACTATAGATGATATCATAATACTGGTGATATAATGAATGTCTGCAAAGTTTCTTGCGGTCTTTTGTATTGAAAGGTCAAATTTTAATAGCAGTATTAGAATACATGCTATTATTACTTTGCTATATCTTTTCCTGGTGCAAGTACCCATTCCAAGGTGATAATTTCTGCCTCCAAATAATAATTGTAATTGGATGTCTAGAACAAAAAAAACATGATCAAAGTATGAAATCTTAGTTATTTCTGACATACGGAATATCATTCTTCTTTGACTTGGACCAAGATTGAAACGAGGTCAGAGCTGGGAGGGAGGAGGGAAATTTGGTAATTATAGCAGGTAAGTATTACATAAATAGAATTAGTTTTACTTGCCTCAAACAGTAATCCTTGATTACAACAACATTCTTTGTGTAAACTAAACTTCTTTTTATTATGTAAAAACTTCCAGAAAATAGTATTTATTTCTAAAGAGATACTGATACCTATAACATGCTATCTTTTTCTAATACTATTTCCTTGTGAGAAATGACAGAAAAATAATCCATAATATGCATTGGTGTGAGATAAGGAAATCCAACCCTCAGAATCAGAATTTGTGGGCAGGAACTTTGCCGAGCCTCATTCTTGCCAACAGAGTCTGACCCTTTGATGTGATTTCCCTATCACAGCAAAGCCTTATTCCTTCCTACAAATTCTGACTATTGGGTGGGATTTTCTTGTTGCAGCAAAGCTTCATCCCTGCCTACAAATTCTGAGCCTTGGGTGGGAATACTCTCTCCCAAATTAGTGCATACAGTGGTCCCCCTGTTATAAGGCCACCCCTTCTGCAGCAGGAAATTGGCCTTATAAGAGGGTGGCCTTTCTAGAGGGGGATCGCACAGATGAGAGTAATAACTACATATAAAGTATGAAAGATGTAGCCAATTTTTATATATTTAATATTTTCATTTAAAAATCATCGGAATATTATCTGGTTATCGACTTAATGTGATAAAACTAATATCAATATTTATTTTTTTTTAAATGATGAATAATCATCAATCGTGGTGCAAAACCACATTGTCAGTATATTCTGGGCACAAACATTTGGTTGTAACTATCCATGCACGTCCGTCAATTCCGCCTTTCCACTCACTGCAGTTGAATGTATATTGACGATGTTTATTTGAATCTTTCTGACATCAAATTTCTCAGTAGTGATCAAAGGACTCTACCTCTTTTCATTTAGTCTAATTGCTTTCACTTCTCATTCTAAACTGAGAATGTCCAATGACATTTTGCGACAACTTATTCCTTCGTGGGCAGTATGTAGTTATCACACGAGATGCAGTGTTTACAAAGGAAGTGAGCTTGTGACGTGATCGACTTTTTTCTTCTCTAATCTGGTACCCGGTTAAGTATATTTCATAATCTATGAGAGGGAAGCATGAAAGGTTAACATACCATTTTACTATCTGGTGACCAGATGTCACGCTGACTTGAGCTGAACAATACTGTGCTTCTCAGCGGTTAGCTTTTGTCATCTTGATAATTATCAGTGGTAATAATAGCCAGTAATTATCAAAGTGACAAAACCTAACATCTAAGGAACACAAGGCAGTAAGGATAATCAGATTACTTACCTCTTTATATGGATTAAAGTTACTTTATCGGCATGTTGGAACAAATATCAATGTGTTGAGTTGAGAAATTAACAAATATTAATGAGATTTCAATCTGCAAACAGCCATTATGTGGCTGCTTGCGAGGGGTAAATTTGACCGTTTTTGCACTATAAATGCTGGTCGCACTAGAGGGGTGGCCATCCTTGAGGGGTACTTTTGAACACAAACTCGTCGGTGCCAAGGGATTGTAGCCATATAAAGTGGCTGGTCGCTTGCAAGGGGTGCTATTCAAGAGGGTGACCACTGTATGATGGATTCTATTAATCTCACATATGTGCACACTGTCACAAATGTGTAGGAATGAGAAAAATTTTTGTCTTGCTTGCATCAGTAGATAGTTTGGCAAATGTGTCAACAGGATACATATTTTAAGATTTTTTATCAGTGTCGTTCAAAGTCATAACATGCATCCTTGCATGGTTTGCAGGTGAGACAACATCATGCACATTACTTGTGTGAATTCGGTGCGTGAACATAAATAACAGTGATTTTTTATTTGCAGGTATGGGGAGATGCTGCTGTGCAAATTTTCTTCTCCCTGTCTCCTTGCTGGGGAGGGCTGATTACACTGTCCAGTTTCAACAAGTTCCACAACAACTGCTTTCTGTGAGTCAACTGTCTTTATTAAATGACAGTGTTGATACGATACCTCATGATCCCATAAAAGGTTGAAATATAGTTTGAGATCACACAAGGGCATTATCACTTCATGAAGTAACAATTACATCTTAATGTCTTATAAGATAAGGGACATTTTAATATCAGTAATATGTTACCTGTCACTATTGTTTAGCTTACCCTTTCCGCAACAGAAAAATTCTAGTCTGTGCCATATGCATCATCCTCCTATTCTACAAATTCTTAGAACACGTGCATCGACCCAGTCTGACACCATGTCATCAGCCCATGCACAATAGCACATCCTCATTCTTTCCCGGATGAGACAAATTGTCAACACATTGAAAATTCTTGCTTGAAAAATAATTTCCTTTCACTGATGGTTCATTTCTGTTCAGAAACTTGTATGCATGTTCCTCTTTATCTCACAAGCCGTTACTTATCAAAAAGTTCTTTTGATAGTCCAGAGTGGTAATTTTCTAGGTTTTTGGTCACGATGAGCCCCCTACCCTCCCTTTCCTTCATGGGTTTGGGATTTATCTTGTAGAAAACAAAGATTTATAGAGTACAGGCCATCAAAATTCACATGAAATATTATCCATCTATGTTTTCACTTTAAGTGTTTACATTTAGCCAGAGGTACATGTTTCCATTGTCATTACTGGTAAGAATGCAGTGTGCATCATTAACACCTATTTAATCTTCTTTATCGCATTAGTAGATAGTACATGTTCCTCCATTCATTATTTATGATCAACAAATTTCTTTATTTCATTATGTCACAAAGTATGGGTATGTGTGGGCATAAAAAGGCCCATTGGATACCCACGCCACGTGTCTTTTATGTACAGAGTGTACACAAATAGATGGATGTCCAACTTGCTGTTTTTTCTCCGACAATATCTCTTACCTCGCCGAAACCAGGCCTACTTATAAAGGGAGGAAGGAAGTGCTGTCTTCCTCCTCCCTCTCTGAATCCTGATGATCTCGGTGTACCTGCCAATACTGGGATTGAGGAGGATACATCTTCTCAGCTGGACATTGGAATTTAGTGCATTCCCTAGAATAAAAGAGGGGGAGCAGCACCTTTCAAGATAACAAGAGTGTGTCTTCTTAGAAGAAGACAGCAGCAGTTGTTAAGGGATCGAGATTGTCCCCCCCCCCAGATTACAGGAGGAGGGGTGGCACATTCCTTAGCATGAGAAAAAGCTTACCCCAGGAGGGGGTAGAGCAATGCCAGACTATGGAGAGTGATTGTGCCCACCCACCCCTGCAGGTGAGGATCAATATTCTCCCAGTACCTGAAGCCCTTCTACAGTGATGAGCAGTTCACACAACCCCAAGAGGGATATGCGGCATTCTAACTCTCATAGGGAGAACTCCGCCCACAGTCCTGAATCACCATTGGGTTCAAGTGACTGGTCACTGATCACCAGGTTCTTATCACTAGTCACTGGTCACAGAGTACTCACTTGTCACCAGTCACTGACCACCAGTCACCAGTCATGGTACTTGTCACTAGGTATACACCAGTCACTGGACACTGAACACCGGTCACACATATGCAAGTCACTGCAAAAAAGGGACCAGACCGACATACCCCCCTTTCCCATGTTCCCATTCAACCCCTATGGAATGTGGAGTTTCCCCTTTCAGGAGAATGATCCTAATCATCATTCTGCAGCACCATGGATGGTTGCTGCATGGCCCCCAAGCAGTACATGTGTTCAGGGATGGAGATCCCCACTGTCTGCCCAGCGGGGAGCATCTTAAAAGGAGAGGGTTGGACCTACTTCATCTTAGACACCAAAGGAGGGATGAGAAAGGTTCTTGTCCTTCAAAAAAGGCTGTAACGAAGGGCAGTACAGTCACTCCCTGTGATGAGTCACAGGATATTGATGTTCCCATTTTCCGACCTTTCCCAAGGAGGGATCATCCCCATTCAAATAGTTCTGCATCCCCTCGAGGCAGTGATCGGGACATTAGGATGATGATATGTTGACTCTCATGACTGATTCTCATGAATTTACAGACAATCAGGAGGAGAGGGTTCACCATCCCCTCTTAGGGTCTTCTGCTCCTTTCCACCAGACATCCCAGGTGGTAGAAGAGGAAGTGACCTGGTCATCTGACAAGGCAATAAATGAAGTTTACCACCTTCTTCCCCCTGATCTTTGCCCTAAGTCTTTGGGCTCTGGGGACACGAAAATCCTTTCCAGTTTGGAAAGACTTTTGAAGGCTCTGTCGAAAGCAGATCTACTCTTGCTCCTGCTATGCAGAGAGACCCCCCCCCCCCCGACACCAGAGCTTCGCAAGTGGAGATTTTGACCCTGCTCGGCTATCTGTGAAAACATTAGAGGCTTTAGAGAATAAGATCAGGTCACTTGTGACAATAGCTTTATATGCGGACCTGTTCTCAGATGCTTCCTTCAGCCTTTTGAAGGAAGAGACTTTATCACCTGTTGCTTTGCAATAGTTACTTGAAGCAATAGCTAGACGTGCATTGTCTGTGGTTATGGTGTTGACGGTGGATTTACTTCATATCCACAGAGATGTCGCTTTAGATACAGCAAAGGTATTGCTAGAGCATAGCAAAAACATCCTTAGGGCTGCACCCCTGGAAGCAGAGATCTTGTTCAGAGGTCTCATCCATTCCATTGCCTCTCAAGATCTGAAAGACCATCAACGTAGGTCCTTCACTGCAGCTCTTGACCCATCAAAACCAGCCAGAAAATGTAATCAACCTGATTGAGCCATGGGACAACCCAAGTTTTAAAAGGGTATGCAACCAAATCAACTTAATAGACAACCCTCTTTCAAACCCCCTCCGCAACAGTCATACATGAGGCAGAGAGGCTGGAAAGAGGCAAGGCACAAGATGAAGAAGTCTACTGACGACTCCTCCTTTCCCAAGCCGGGAGTGGGGGGGGGGCACTCCTAGGGATTCCATACCTCTCCTGCAGTGCATACCTCTTCCTTTATAACCAGATGGAGGCCAACAAGCTTTCTTTTTGGACATCTGGTTGAGCATCACAGAAGATTGGTGGGTCCTTTCCATGGTAAAGGAGTATTTACATCTGCGTTTCACAGAGTGCCCTCCCCTCTCAAGGAGCGCCATCTTGTTCCAATAGGCAAATATAACCAAATTAAAGGAAGAGGTGCACACCCTTCTTTAGAGGGCACAGTAGAGATGGTACAAGACATCCAGTCACCAGCTTTCTGCTCCCAGATCTTTCTGGTCTTCCAAATAGGCGGCAAACTGAGGTTCATCATAGATCTTTCCCCTCTAAACAAATTCTTATGGAAGGAAGCCTTCAAGATGAAGACTGCAGCATTAGTCTGGAGCGTTATCAGGCCCGTAGACTGGGCAGTTTCCATCAACCTTCAGGATGCCTATTTTCACATCCCAACCTTTCTTCCACATCAAATACTTTGTTTTTGTACAGGACACTAAGTTTTCCAATTCCAAGTCATGCTGTTTGGTTGAGCCTCAGTGCCCAGTGTATTTACCAGATTGATGGAAGTAGAGGCTGCTCACCTCGGGTATATGGGCATTCCCCTTCTCCATTACTTGAACGACTGGCTCCTGCATGATGACTGTCCCTGTTACAATACATGTCCTGCTGTTATTCCGCAGTGACCCAGCTTGGAGTTAAACCGAACTTGGAGAAATTAGAGCTCATTCCTTCTCAAGATTTCAGTTACATAAGAATGAATTTCCTGACCTATCTGGGCTGGGTTCGTGTACCTCCAAACAGGGTAAAGAGAATTCAGGATCTTTTGAGGAGTCTACAAGCCAAGACCTCATTGTCTGCCTGGCTTTATCTTTTTCTTTTGGTCACCTTGAACTCCATGGTGTACCTGGTACTCCTAGAAAGACCCCATTTACACCCTCTTTATTTTCTCCTGTTGGATGGTCTGGAAACAACACAAGGAGCCGCTTTCATCCCAAATTCCTCTAGGGTTGGCCCTTCAGGACCACCTCAAGTGGTGGTACAATGGAGAAAAATGTCTGACTGGAGTTCCACTTGTTACGACTCTAGGGGTAATGTAACAAAATAAAAGACACAAACAAGCTTTCAAGATTAAAATGCAAATCTTTAATTTCCTAAAATATTAAAAGAATTAAAATAATTCAACAAACAATCAAAGTGAAAGAATTAAAATAACTTACTGTATAGAATATCCTAAAAAGTCCTAAATTGTTTTAAAGTTCACTTCCTGATGTTAATCCAAATAATCCGGATGTGGTATTCCGAATGAAAAAGCCTGCACTGTGTTGAAGTAGATAAGTTCTGATAAAATCCAAAATAATCCTTGCAAGTCTGGAATCTCACAAGTTTTAGAATAATGTCCGATAATTCCACGGAGCTGTATAGTAATTTAGATGAATTACTAATTAAATAAATTCCACACTGAACTGAATAATTTCAATAACCTCTCTTCGATCAAGCAACTGTAAAGAATGATAATTCCCAAGATTATTCCCTATATATCTTTACTAAGTGCGCAGAATTAAAAGGGAATATCCTTTCTCCGTCTTTAATAATATGGTATTTCAAAATAACACAACCCTCTAAGAACCAATCAGGAACTAGGTTACGCGTCATTTACCCAAAGGTCTAGTGTACTAAAATCTTAAAGAGTAAACATAATATTGATTCAGAATGGAATGTGACCTTTCAATGTTGATTTCCAAAAATACAGAGCTAGGTCGACTTCATTTTCCCGCGCAATTGATCATGTGACCACTTATTGATCGAGCAGTAGTCGTATCTATACATATATGCTAACCGCTATTCAGAATAAAAACAGAGATCATAAATTAGTAAATTAAATCATTATAAAAAGGTAAAAAGGTATGATTCCGTAACACACTGCATGCCCCCAAACTCCACTCCTATCTGTATATGGACACATCAGATTCAGGGTGGGGTGCTAAATGAGGAGTACTTCTCCAGGGCCATTGGTCCCAGGAAGAAAGTCTCCTACACATAAACAACTTGGAAATGAGAGCTGTGCTCTTTGCCCTGAAAGGGTGCTTTGATGAAGTCAGGGGTCATTGCTTGATTGTATCATCAGACCTTTGGTGGTTGCTTATCTCAGATGACAAAGAGGCACTCATGCTCCTTTTCTCTGTGTGGAAGTCTGGAACATTCTACACTGGGCAGAGTCAGAAGGAATTACACTCCATGTTTTTCACATTCCAGGAAAGAAAAATATCTTTGCAGACAGTTTGTCCAGGACAGGTAAGGTGGTTCTAACAGAATGGTCTATGCATTAAGCAGTTGCAGAGTCCTTGTTCAGTCTATGGGGGAACTTGTTTTCAACAAGACTGAACAACAAACTCCCATTTTACATCTCACCAATCCCAGACCAAAAAGCCTGGTCAGTGGATGCCTTCACCTTGAGGTGGGATTGGCTGCTTGCTTATGTATTCCCACCCTTCAAGGTCTATGATGCAGAGTGGAGAATCTTTTGTGATTGGTGCACTAGGAAACATAGTAATCCTAGCTGCTCCTCTATTTCTGCAGTAGCAGATTTTCTACTCTTCCTCTTTGAGGAGAGATCATGTTCGACCTCCACAATCAAAGGTTATTGGGCAGCTCTTACCAACACACTTAAATTCTCCAAGGGCCCTGCCATCGGCTCAGATCCTCACTTAGCTGATCTTATTAAGTACTTCAGGCTGCAGAGTCTGGTGTCTCACTCATTGATGCCGAGATGGAACCACTCGTGTGTTATGGGCATTGGCAAAACCCGTTAATGAACTTTGAATGAGGCTTTGTTTCAAAAATCTCACACTTAATAACTGTTTTTCTTCTCGCTCTAGCTTCAGTGCATAGAAGTGAATTACATGCCCTCTCTATAGAGAAGGGATGTTTATGGTTCAGGGGGAATTACGACTTTGTTTCCATTTTATGTCAGCCAGGTTTTCAAGAAAAAAAACAACTTACCTCAGTATTGCCATCTCTGATTGAAATCCCCAGTCTCAGTCACATAAACTTCTTTACCCAGTTAGGGCACTTAGGTTCTGTTTGGCATCTTCAACAGGGAGAAGACGGCTCTCCCTTCCCTTAAAGGGCTTAGCTGATATTTAGGCATCCACCAACTTGAGATGCATTTCACTCACTGTCAAGAGAGATTATCGGTCACTCACTAAGAGAGACCTTTCTTTTATGAGAATAAAAGTCCACAACGTAAGGGCTATTGCTACTTCTTGGCCTATATCAATCATTCATCTTTGGAGGAGATTATGAAGGCTGTATTTTGGCGATCGCACACAACCTTCTATTTCTACCTTTGGTCCTTATCAAACCAGAGCCAGGGTATTTTTGCTCTCAGTCCAATAGTTGCAACTACTGCAAATGAACAGTAGTGGATGCTTCTCCTTAAGGTGAGTAATTTTGTTCCAATGGAAGTCATCAACCTCCCTTCTTACTGTCAGATGCCCTCCTCTCACCCCTCTTGATTGTCCTTCGTTAGTCAAGGGCCTATAAAAGAATGAGGATTCATTATTGCACATGTACCTATGAGGTGGAGTCAGTCTGGGTTGATGCACATGTTCTAAGAACTTCTACAACAGGAGGATGGTGCATCTGGCACAGACAAGAGTTTTTGCATTGCAGAAATGGTAAGCTAAACAATAGTGACAGGCATTCATTATATAATTAAAATTAGTTTTGCCCCCAAAACTACATACAGTCAAACTTTTCGTAATGGTCATCTGTGTTCAGTGGTCACCTGGTCACAATGGTCATTCTAATTTCCCCCCATGGCAAATTTCTTATATAAATGCCCTGTATTTAATGGTCATCTGCTTTCAGTGGTCAGCAGCCAGGTGTTTCCTAACCAAACACTGGTTTCACACTGCCTTAAGTGGTCACTGGAGCATTTCAGCAATGACCACTCCAAACATTTCACATCTTGATTGTACTTAACCGTTGTCCAGTCACACTGTCAGTCAAACTCAAAGGTGTCAACATGTCGGCTTCGAAAGCAAGGCCGTTTTTGTCCTTACATGAGAGAATTGAAGCAGTTCATTTGCTGGATAGTGGACAAAGTAGTCATGTAGTTTCAGCGGAAATGAGAGTCAGGCAAACTCAAATCCAAGGGATTATTAAGCGTAATCTGGAGTGTAAGAGATTATGTACAATCACACCAAATGAGCAGAGATACATTTACACTGCACTTGTGATACCCCTTACAGTTTGTATGCTACTGACAATAGCCGCAGGAAGTGTCTTTTCATTCCCTAATCTTCAAAGGTCTCTCGCAAAAACCAACTGTCTTTTGATATGGGTGATTTTGAGCAACTGCTTTATCCATCAATTGTTTGAAATGTGAACACCTGTTTTCATGCCTAATTATACCAGCTGGCCTAGAAGTCAGTCCTGTGTTTGACAATCATGGGTAAGCTGTCAATTAGTAATTTTATTTAGATGTCATTTCTACTGATAAGTGAAGATTTAATATACATGATGGATTAAAGTGGAAATTTATATTTTATTAATAAATTAAATGAAATGTTTGATACAAAATAAACAATAGGAATCATATTAATATAAAGCAAACTAACAGAACATAAGAAACTTTTGAACTACACTGAATGTGACCAGTCACTAGAACAGAGTTCACCACATCTACTCAATAGCATAGAAAGTTCACCTACATTTGTTGAATTTTAACCAGATTTTGCATGTGGCTTTGGATTCAGATTTAGAAAAAGTTTGATTTCCGTTGTTCCAAGACATTATTTAGAGGAGTTATGGTTGCTGCCTGCCTATCCTTCAGAATTTGCTTTCTGCAGCATAACTTTACCAAGGAATATTGCATTTCAGTTATTATGCACCTTTATGTTAATGAGACATTTAATAAGTTGGATTTCCAGAGTTCCATGTCATCTTTTAGAAGAGTTATGACCCCTGAATGTTCATCTCCAAAATTTATTATTTTCAGCAGAAGTTCTTTTGTTTAAGGCCCTGCCAAGCAAATAGGTGAGAGCAGGACCCATGGCAATGCACCCATTGCTACTAGCTCTAGGTAACTTATGGTAAAAAATGAACCCAAAGGATAATTTGTTTGTATTTCAAATCAGTGCACTTTGATGACCTCAGGAAAAAGATCAGATCTCGATGAATTTACTTTGTTTGCAGAATATTTTGTCAGATCTTATAGTCTGGTACTCTGAAGTAGCACAGGTATGAATGGTTCATGCATAGCATGCTTGAGATAGTTTAACATTCCATTTTAATTTCAAAACGCAAAGAATGACTGATGGTCAATGGTCAATAGGTGGAGCTTAGCAGTTCACTGATTCAAGACCTGTGGTAAATCTGATCACAGGCTTCCTGTTTCACATTGACATAGGAAAAAAAAATTATAAATGCATTATATATATATATATATATATATATATATATATATATATGATCCTAAAATTGCAGTATTTGCTGGACATGTCCAACAAATAAACTCCAAACTGTTAGATGACAGTTTGCTAATTTGACATGTCAGACATTGGACATAAGGTGCCCATAATTATCAGATAGGTTTATTTGGTCATTATGTTTTCTCACTTGTTTAAACCTTGATAGCTACAAAGCACAAAATGGGAAGTTCTAAGGCTTATCTCCTGGATGTGTAAAAAAAAACTATAATTAAACACTTGCCACTAGATTTGTACTACAGACATTACATCAGTCCCTCACACCATTTTTTTTTTTAACTACATGGTGTCACTGTGTGCAGCACATTAAACCTTTAGAACAAAATATGTGTAGCCTAGGCCTGAATGAAATAAAAAATATGCTAGCAACAACATGCTAACTTTTATTATTATCCTCCAGGACTTGTTTGGGGACCAGAACAAATAAAACATCACCATCCAACTTTACTGAAAATGCTTGTCAGTTAGGTGCTACCTATTCTTGAGGTCTGCTTGGTGTCAAGTATTAATTTTTAAAAACTGTGGAATAGAATACTATTGTTGGGTGAAATTCTGTTGTACAGTTTTTTAAAGAAAAAATGATCTTTTAAATTAGTTTGAGAGGAAACCAGTCTACCATAAAGGACAATACTAATACTAAAGTAGCAGCAAATTTAGACACCAAACATGACACATTTTCTGGTACATTTAATAAATAGGTAATCAATTGTTTCTTTCTTATTCACAACTTGATATACCTCCTTTGAATGTTTTTATATTAAATTTCACATATATTGCCCCAAGAATAATTTTTAGGATATATATATATATATATATATATATATATATATATATATATATATATATATATATATATATATATATATATATATAATTTGAGAGAGAGAGAGCAAGTATTCTTCTTGTCTGGTGCTAAACTAATAGTAAATACAATTCTTATTCAGAGATGCAGTGGTTGTGTCAGTTGTGGATTCCCTAACGAGTGTTTTTGCTGGTCTTGTCATCTTCTCCATTATTGGATACATGGCAGCTGAAATGAAAGTGGGTATCGATGAAGTTGTTGTTGGAGGTAGGTTTTGTTAACTTAATATAATTCTAGAGGTCCTCTTTAATGGTGCATTTCTCATTCATTGTCCTCCATCTCTTTTATTATATGGGGCAACTTGTTGGTAGAAAATTTTAAAAAAGAAACAAATAATTGCACATTTTTTTTCATTAAAACCAGATGAAAAAAAAACCCTGGAATAAATAAGTAGGTTTTAAGTACATTTTGGCTTCAATGAGAACTTCATTAAATCCAAAAATTTCTTTTATCCGAGTTCATCATGAGAAGGTCTGTTTGTATATTAATTTGAAATTCTGAATAAATAAGTGACTTTTATAAACATGTGATTGCATAACAAAATGTAATTTCTTTTGACTTATGTTAGATTGTAAGTTCTATTTGATCTTAAAACCTAAATATGATATGATTATTGCTAGATATTTGGCCAATCCATATAAATCTACATGGGGTGACTCTAATCATTTTTGTTAATTAAGATGAAAATCCTCACCACCAACTGGAAACAAATTTAGCATGTTTGCTATACCTATTTTTAGCTCTAATGGTCATAGACCAGAAGAGCTTATGAGTCTGTTGTCCATTGTCTGTCTGTCCATTTGCACAAGTTTGTTACTACTCCTCCTAAACTACATGGAGGATTGCCCTGAAACTTTACACACACATTCATCTCATGGTCTAATTGGTCCTAAATGAAAATGGTGCTGCTAGGACATCCAAGAAAATCTTGTTATCACTTCTTCTGAATGGATGGTCATATCAACATGGGGTTTTCACTAAAAGACTTCATATGATGTCTAGTTGGTACTAATTGAAAATGGTGCCAATCTGATGTTCATTATGGCTATCATGGCAGCCATTTTGAAAATCTTGTTATTGCTACTCCGTCTGAATGGATGGTGATATCAACATGGGGGTTTTCACAGAAAGACTTCTTATAATATCTGGTTGGTCCTGAATGAAAATGGTGCTGATCTGATGTTCAATATCGCTACCATGGCGCCATCTTGAGAATCTTGATATCTCTACTCCACCTACATGGATGGTCATATCAACATGGGGTTTTCACTAAAAGACTTCCGATGATGTCTGGTTGGTCCTAAATAAAAATGGTGATGATCTGACATCAAATATGGCCACCATGGCAGCCATCTTATAAATCTTGTTATCACATCTCTACTTGAACAGAAAGTCATATTGATATGGGGTTTTCACCAGAAGACTTGTTATGATGTCCAGTTGGTTTTTAATGAAAATGGTGCCGGTCTGATGTCCAATATGGCCAACACAGCAGCCATCTTGAAAATCTTGTTATTGCTACTCCTCCTGAATGGAAAGTCATATCTTGAACATATTGTTATCTCTTCTCCTCTTCAAATCGATGGCTATATCAACATGGGGTTTTAACCAATAGACTTATTATGATACCTTGTTGGTTCTAAATGAAAATGGTGCCAGTCATACATCCAATCTGGCTGCCATGACAACTATCTTAAAAATCTTGTTGTCACTTCTCCCTCTGAATGGGTGATCATTATGACATTGGGTATTCACCAAGTCCTAAATGAAAATGGTGCCAGTCATACATCCAATAAGGCTGCCATGACCACTGTCTTAAAAATGTTGTTGTCACTACTCCCCCTGAATGGATGATCATTATGACATGGGGTTTTCACCAAAAGACTTCTAATTATGTCTACTTTGTCCTAAGTGAAAATGGTGCCAAGCTGACATCCAATGTATACCACAGCAGCTAATTTTAAAATCTTGTTATCGCTGAAGAATATCAGACATGTTTTCAACATATGACAGTTAAAAGGAAGAAATGGTCTTATCTTGAATTGCTGGAAATTCTTTTCATTCTGTAGAGCATCAGTCCCTTCAAGGGACTCTTGTTTCTAATGAGTCTTTTGTTCACTATTACTTCAAGTGAAAAATAATACTGTTGAACCTTTTCCAATTAGATTTAAAAATGTAATTGCCCATTAATAGGAAGCTAATTTTCTGTACACTTGCCCATCCATACTTTT
This sequence comes from Margaritifera margaritifera, assembly GCA_029931535.1. Taxonomy (NCBI): domain Eukaryota; kingdom Metazoa; phylum Mollusca; class Bivalvia; order Unionida; family Margaritiferidae; genus Margaritifera; species Margaritifera margaritifera. The sequence goes on along the minus strand of JAQPZY010001562.1, from coordinate 1,471,964 downwards.
TGTTTGTTTCATCCAGAAATAGTACTGCACCAGCTTGATTTCACAAAATCACCTGTACATCTGGGTTTTTTTAAAATTTATTTTTCTGTTTACATTTTTGTTTAAAGGAGTAATAGACTTTGTGTGACCTACCCTGCACTTATCTAGTCTTTCGACATGCATGAACATTATAGATTGTGCACAAAGGTAATTCCTGTGAATAAATGTGTATGGTTTCAGGCCAATACAACCAGTCTTTATGTTTTACTTTTAGTAAGGCTAATAAATAAACACCCATTTATTTGTATAGTAATATGTGAAGTTACTAATTGTTATACACCCACCATAAGGCAGGGCATATTACAAGCCTGTTCACCTCTCTGATTTTGGCACAATAATATGTATTTCTACCTCAAAATGTGCACTACACATGGAGATACAATATTACGCATTCCTGTAAAACTAAAATTATAAATCTCAATTATCCATTCCTATTCCAGATTTTGTTCTTGAAAACATATTCTGTATCAGAATTGTACAAACAACATGGGCAGGTTCTAATCAAGTGTTACGACTAGGGGTAATATAACAAAAGAAAAGACTCAAACAAGCTTTCAAGATTTAAAATGCAAATCTTTAATTAACTAAAATATTAAAATATTTTAACAAACAATTAAGTGAAAGAATTAAAAATAACTTACAGTATAGAATATCCTTAAAAGTCCTAAATTGTTTTAAAGTTCACTGTTCCGGAAGTTAATCCAAATATTCCAAATGTATGTTCCGAATGAAGTAGCCTTTACTGTGCTAATATGTTGATAAGATTAAGTTATATCCAAATAATCTTTGCTAATATGGAATCTCACAAGTTCTAGAAATGTTTCCGATAATTCCACGGAGCTGTATAATAATTCAGGTTGACGACACAGTACTGAATCCTAAATGTACTGTATTAATTAATAAATATCCAAAGAATAATATCCCACACTCAAAATGAATCAAATTCGTTATGACCTCTCAATCTCTTAGTAACATTGAAGAATCCCCGAATGTGACTATTAATCCCTATATATATAGCCTTAATGTGCAGAATCAAAACAAAAACCCATACTACATCTTCGATAAACAACTGGGTATTTCGAAATAATTTCCTTCTAATAAACACGATTCATTCTTCGGATGTGACCGTAAACTATAATTCTTAGTCAATAAAATGTTTACTCCTAAAAGTACGAGAACTAGGTCAAAAGTTCATTCTCTCGTGCGCGGATGATATGTCACATGACTAAAGCTACAAGCAACTAGGTGAAATATTGATCGAGCCTACCTTATGTATACTCATAAGATGACAGCTGTTTAGACTAAGAACAGAGATCATAAACTAATAAACTATACCATTATTAAAAGGAAAAATATATATAATTCTGTAACACAAGTATGACAGAAACCGCAAAAACAAAAGATTTTTGAGCCTAATGATGACCATGAATGTGCAGAGAAAATATCAGTTTCAAAGCAGAAATATAAAATTATGTAAACATGGAACTTTAGAAGGGCTGTCAAGAAAGGAAGACGTTTTTACATTGTTCATTTTGTAAATCTGATTTTTCTTGTGTTCAAGGTGGACAGTTTGGCTGTAAGTGGCGTGAAGTCTAAGGCACACAAGGGCTTTGTTCAGTGTTCATTTGTTCATTGAGATAATTTTTAGTTTTAGACAGCACCTTTTTCAGTGCCTTACAGTATTACAAATTATAGACTTGAGTGTACAAGACATAAAATATTTGTTGTCAGAACAATACTATTTGCTATTCACAAGCAGTATATACTTTGAGACCTGAAGATTACAGGTTTGTACTCAAAGCACAAAGGACTTGATCTCATGCTTACAGAGTCAGAAGTAACAGGAAAATTAATGCTCCTCTTAATTCATGAAATTTGGCTAGGTTCAGCATATTTTTGTGTGTACATGTGTTCTTAAGTGATTTTTCTTGCAAAAGTTTTTAAAAAATGGAATGATTTTCTTGAAAAATTAGAAGCTGGGGAAGTACTACACATTAAAATGGAAAACTACACTTTACCTGAAGGATTACGCATCTTGCAATGGAGGGTAAACAGGTCTGATATTATTGTGTTGTCTGTCTGTTCCCTATTTCTTTTCTGAACAATGCCTTCAGTTCTCCATCATGTACATTTACCAAACATGAAAGTGAGGTAAGAAAGAGGCCAACATATTTTTGGGTCAAAGGTCAAGGCCACCATGACTGTAGGAAGTAAAATGGTTTCTGAACAATAACTTTAGTTCTGCATCACAGACCTGGATGAAACTTTGTGGATGACTTGCACTTGGGGTAAGGAAGAAGCCTATCAATATTGGGGTCAAAAGGTTAAAGGTGAAAGTCACTTTGACTGAAAGAAGAAATGGCTTCTACACAATAACGCTAGTTTCACATTACAGACCTAGACCAAACTTTGCAGATCGCTTGCACTTAGAGTAAAAAGAAGAAACCTATAGATTTTGGTGTTAAAAGGTCAGTGGTCAAAGTCACTGAGTGAGATAAGAAAAATGGCTTCTGCACAAAAAATTTAAGTTCTTGACTATCTACTTTCACCAAAGTATGTAGATGACATGCATGTTGGGTAAGAAAGAAGCCTTTTGATTTCGGGATAAAAAGGTAAAAGGTCGAAGCCACTGTGACTGGAAGAAGAAAAATGGTGTTTGCATAATAACTTTAGTTCATGACCACATATATTGGCCAATGTTTGTGGAGGGCTTGCACTGAAGGTATTGAGGAGGCCTATCAATATTGGAGACAAAAGGTCAAAGGTCAAGGTTTTTGTGGGTCAAAGAAAAATAGGTTTTGCAGAATAACATTTATTCTATAGTAAGTTCCTTGACTAAACATTGTGGATGGCTTGCACTTAGAATAATAAAGAAACCTATAGATTCTGGTGTCTAAAAGTCAGAGGTCTCAGTCATGTCAAGTCTAATAAGAAAATATGGTTTCTGTACATTAAGTTTAATTCAAGACTGTATACATAGACCAAAGGTCCCGGTCATTGAGACCCATTGGCCAATAATCTCCAGGTCAACTATGCCTAACTAGTGCCTACACAGAAGACTATTAAATACAAAGAAAGGAAATAATGTGTGGTTTATGGTACTCTTGTTACCCATTTATATTTGCATGTAGTTCTTCCATAAAAAATACACATGTAAACATTATGCTGTAATAAATATTTGCTTCCCTGAGCTCTTAAGTATTAACCCACAAAATGTCTGTAATTTTAACAGCAATTTTCTGAAAATTTACAGCAGTAAAAATAACCCACAATATTGAATGTGTTTTCAATACATATCCATTTCAGGTGCTGGACTTGCCTTTACAGTGTACCCAGAAGTGGTGAAAAAACTTCCTATCTCCCAGCTTTGGTCTGTCTTATTCTTCTTAATGCTTGTCACACTTGGATTTGGTACTCAGGTAAAAGAAATGTAAATTTTATACCACAGTGGTTGTTAATTTTGTCTAGACCTTTTACTATATGAAGTCCAGAAGAGATTATGTGATGGGCTTGCATTCATCATCCATTAGCAGTTGTTTGTTATCGTTACTCCTTCTAAACTACTGAGAGGATTGTTATGAAACTTTCCACAAACATTCATCCCAAGGGTATTCAGTATAGTGGCCATCTTGAAAACCTTATCACTGTGGCTCTTGAATGGATAGCCATATTGACATTTGGTTTTCACTGAAAGACCTCTTACAATGTGTTGTTGGTCCTAAAGGAAAATGGCTGTGATCTGACAACCAACATGGTCACCATCTTAAAAATCTTCTTATTGATGTTTCTCTTGATTGAATGGTCATGCTGACTTAGAGTTTTCACTTAAAGACTTCTTATGGTATCTAGTTGAGTTGAGTTGGAGGGGTGGGGGTTGTAGGGTGGTTGAATTTTTTTTTACCAAAAAAAAGAAGCATGTCTTTCTTGCAGTATATAGTTGTTACTATATAAAAATAATGCTTTTTTCAACCTCAAAATGACTGGCTTGATGACATCTTTAAGTCTTTACATGACTACTTCTGAATGGATGGTTGTATCAGTGTGTTTTTGCTCTGACACTAGAGGAATATGTAGCTGGTTCTGAATGAAAATTGTTCTTATCTGACCTCCAAAGTTGTACCATAGTGGTCATCTTGAAAATTGTATCAGTACTTGAACAAATAGTGGCATTGACATGGGGTTGTCACTAAATCGCTTTTTGCAATATGTAATTGATAATGAATGAAAATGGTGCAGATCTGACCACAAATATGTCTGCACTTTTGTGAGTAAGTTTGAAAATCATCTCAAGTTGACCTAGCCTTGCATTTGTGTACTTCTTTGAACTTAAGAACACAATGACTTTTACATATACCAATATCCATATTGTCAGTCACCTTAAGAACACAATGACTTTTACATATACCAATATCCATATTGTCAGTCACCTTAAGAACACAATGCCTTTTACATATACCAATATCCATATTGTCAGTCACCTTAAGAACACAATGACTTTTACATATACCAATATCCATATTGTCAGTCACCTTAAGAACACAATGACTTTTACATATACCAATATCCATATTGTCAGTCACCTTAAGAACACAATGACTTTTACACATACCAATATCCATATTGTCAGTCACCTTAAGAACACAATGCCTTTTACATATACCAATATCCATATTGTCAGTCACCTTAAGAACACAATGACTTTTACATATACCAATATCCATATTGTCAGTCACCTTAAGAACACAATGCCTTTTACATATACCAATATCCATATTGTCAGTCACCTTAAGAACACAATGCCTTTTACATATACCAATATCCATATTGTCAGTCACCTTAAGAACACAATGACTTTTACATATACCAATATCCACATTGTCAGTCACCTTAAGAACACAATGACTTTTACATATACCAATATCCATATTGTCAGTCACCTTAAGAACACAATGACTTTTACATATACCAATATCCATATTGTCAGTCACCTTAAGAACACAATGACTTTTACATATACCAATATCCATATTGTCAGTCACCTTAAGAACACAATGACTTTTACATATACCAATATCCATATTGTCAGTCACCTTAAGAACACAATGCCTTTTACATATACCAATATCCATATTGTCAGTCAACTTAAGAACACAATACCTTTTACATATACCAATATCCATATTGTCAGTCACCCTTTTCAACATTAAAAGTTAACAACATAGTGAAATGCCTTAATCTAGGAACTGACTACTCATTATACATCAATGACTTTTTTTGTCTGCTATAGAGTATGTTCCAATTTTTAAAATCTAAAAATGTATTCACTTCTGCCAATTATATAAAAATCTTGATGACCCAAAACTCTATCGTGATGGTTCCTTATAACTGTGGTAGAGGTTCAAGGAATTATTTTCCATCTGCATATTAGATACCTTGGGGACACATGTTATAAAGCCCTAGATCTAATACAAGTCGTGGCAGGTGCAGAATGAGTAAGATCTAAAGTTGAATATGGCTCAATCGATGACTTTTTTTTATCTGCTATAGAGTATGTTCCAATTTTAGAGTAGAATGAGTAAGATCTAAAGTTGAATATGGCTCAATCGATGACTTTTTTTTATCTGCTATAGAGTATGTTCCAATTTTAGAGTAGAGTGAGTAAGATCTAAAGTTGAATATGGCTCAATCGATGACTTTTTTTATCTGCTATAGAGTATGTTCCAATTTTAGAGTAGAATGAGTAAGATCTAAAGTTAAATATGGCTCAATCGATGACTTTTTTTTATCTGCTATAGAGTATGTTCCAATTTTTGAGTAGAGTGAGTAAAATCTAAAGTTGAATATGGCTCAATCGATGACTTTTTCATCTGCTATAGAGTATGTTCCAATTTTAGAGTAGAATGAGTAAGATCTAAAGTTGAATATGGCTCAATCGATGACTTTTTTTATCTGCTATAGAGTATGTTCAAATTTTAGAGTAGAATGAGTAAGCTCTAAAGTTGAATATGGCTCAATCGATGAATTTTTTTATCTGCTATAGAGTATGTTCCAATTTTAGAGTAGAATGAGTAAGATCTAAAGTTGAATATGGCTCGATGACTTTTTTTATCTGCTATAGAGTATGTTCCAATTTTAGAGTAGAATGAGTATGATCTAAAGTTGAATATGGCTCAGTCAATGACTTTTTCATCTGCTATAGAGTATGTTCCAATTTTAGAGTAGAATGAGTAAGATCTAAAGTTGAATATGGCTCAATCGATGACTTTTTTTTATCTGCTATAGAGTATGTTCCAATTTTAGAGTAGAATGAGTAAGATCTAAAGTTGAATATGGCTCAATCGATGACTTTTTTTTATCTGCTATAGAGTATGTTCCAATTTTAGAGTAGAGTGAGTAAGATCTAAAGTTGAATATGGCTCAATCGATGACTTTTTTTATCTGCTATAGAGTATGTTCCAATTTTAGAGTAGAATGAGTAAGATCTAAAGTTAAATATGGCTCAATCGATGACTTTTTTTTATCTGCTATAGAGTATGTTCCAATTTTTGAGTAGAGTGAGTAAAATCTAAAGTTGAATATGGCTCAATCGATGACTTTTTCATCTGCTATAGAGTATGTTCCAATTTTAGAGTAGAATGAGTAAGATCTAAAGTTGAATATGGCTCAATCGATGACTTTTTTTATCTGCTATAGAGTATGTTCAAATTTTAGAGTAGAATGAGTAAGCTCTAAAGTTGAATATGGCTCAATCGATGAATTTTTTTATCTGCTATAGAGTATGTTCCAATTTTAGAGTAGAATGAGTAAGATCTAAAGTTGAATATGGCTCGATGACTTTTTTTATCTGCTATAGAGTATGTTCCAATTTTAGAGTAGAATGAGTATGATCTAAAGTTGAATATGGCTCAGTCAATGACTTTTTCATCTGCTATAGAGTATGTTCCAATTTTAGAGTAGAATGAGTAAGATCTAAAGTTGAATATGGCTCAATCGATGACTTTTTTTTATCTGCTATAGAGTATGTTCCAATTTTAGAGTAGAATGAGTAAGATCTAAAGTTGAATATGGCTCAGTCGATGACTTTTTTTAATCTGCTATAGAGTTTGTTCCAATTATAGAGTAGAATGAGTAAGATCTAAAGTTGAATATGGCTCAATCGATGACTTTTTTTTATCTGCTATAGAGTATGTTCCAATTTTAGAGTAGAATGAGTAAGATCTAAAGTTGAATATGGCTCAATTGATGACTTTTTTTATCTGCTATAGAGTATGTTCCAATTTTAGAGTAGAATGAGTAAGATCTAAAGTTGAATATGGCTCAATCGATGACTTTTTTTATCTGCTATAGAGTATGTTCAAATTTTAGAGTAGAATGAGTAAGCTCTAAAGTTGAATATGGCTCAATCGATGACTTTTTTTATCTGCTATAGAGTATGTTCCAATTTTAGAGTAGAATGAGTAAGATCTAAAGTTGAATATGGCTCAATCGATTAATTTTTTTATCTGCTATAGAGTATGTTCCAATTTTAGAGTAGAATGAGTAAGATCTAAAGTTGAATATGGCTCAATCGATTAATTTTTTTATCTGCTATAGAGTATGTTCCAATTTTAGAGTAGAATGAGTAAGATCTAAAGTTGAATATGGCTCAATCAATGTCTTTTTTATCTGCTATAGAGTATGTTCCAATTTTAGAGTAGAGTGAGTAAGATGTAAAGTTGAATATGGCTCAATCAATGACTTTTTCATCTGCTATAGAGTATGTTCCAATTTTAGAGTAGAGTGAGTAAGATCTAAAGTTGAATATAGCTCAGTAGCATATGGATGAGCTTGCAGATCTTACCTGCATGTGTATGTGCTCAATCCAATACACAATCAGGTACTTTTACTTTTTCTTGGAGCATTTAGAACTTCCCCTTCAGAAAGTCTGTATGTTGAGGCAAATGAACCATCATTTTATCTCAGATGAACGAATTGGCTTTTCATCATACTACCAGACAATCCTCTAATCCATCTAATCCTGCATATGATGTTATCTTTAGGCCCAGATACCAAATTTAATTCCAGCTTTTGGTATACGGATCTATCCTCATTTAAATGTAGAAAAAATCTATATTGAGAATACTTTAGAACTTTCTATTCCCAAATCACCACCTTGGTTATTAAAACCTTCACAAATAATATTTGATTTTTGTCAATGCAAAAGGTCCTCAGCCAATCCGCTTGTTTTTCTGAGTAAATTCAGTGAAATCAGAGCATCCTATCATGGTCATTTGTCTCTGTATACAGACAGTTCAAAAGATCTAGACAAGGTTGCAGCTGCCATTTCAATACCCAATAGTACAAGGGATCCCTGCTGTAAGGCACTTCATTATAGCATGAATTTGGATCACCAGGCCATAATGTCAGCCAGGTGAGCATAAACACAATTTTATCATGGCATGAAGCTCTTTCAGATTTATTAAAATGATGCTGATCCACCATTAAATAGGGCAACCATTACTAAAAATAGAGAAAAACCTTTGAATTACTTCTCAATAACCACTGAACAGAATTTGACCAAATTGATGGAAAGAATCATCCTAGCTTGATGATCTTTCAAATTTGTTCAAATGATGCCTATCCACCATCAAATATGGCCACAATTGCTAAATATAGAAAAAGATTTATATGACTTTTCAAAAACTGCTTAGCAAAATATGACCAAATTTGACAGAAAGCAGCATGGCATAAAGGTCTTTCACATTTGTTCAAATGATGTAAATCTGCCATCAAATATGGCCACCATTACTGCAAATAGCAAAAAAATAATAATGACTTCTCAAAAACTGCTCAACAGAATTTGACCAAATTTGACTGGAAGCATCCTGGAATATGATGACTTTCAATTTACAGTTTTATACATATGATGCTGATCTGCTATCAAATATAGCCACAATTACTCAAAATGGACACCTCTATATCATTTCTTCTCAAACACTGCTCCACAGAATTTGATCAAATTTGACAGAAAGCATCCTGGCATAAAGGGGCTTTCATATTTGTATAAAAGATGCCAATCCGCCATCAAATATGGCTGCCACTAATAATAATAGACAAATTATGGTCCGTCCCCAGGGGCTGGGAGCAATCCAGTGGACAATGCTGGTGTATAACATGTACAGATCTCAATGGTTTCCAAGTAATGAATCTAGAGGTAGGACCCCAGGAGGGAAAAGACAGACCCAGGAATACATACTGACTTTGCAGATTAACTCCACTTGTAATGGCAAGGAAGTGTATACTCTTTAAGGGTGGAGGTATGAACAGTTTCTAAGTTATGAATTAGGGCAAAGTCCTCAGGGGCTGGGAGAAATCCAGAATGGCTTGTCCTTTTTATGCTGAGAAAGTATTCCAATATATATGGTCCAGGAAAGAAGATAATTCACACCAACATTAATAGACAATGTAGGAAGTATATGCTCCAAGTTTTTCCTTCCCCTCCACAGTTTCAATACATGTGTGACTTTCAATTCACAAGGTGACATATAGCAACTACCCAGGTGAGCGATATCAGGCCCACTTGTGCTGCTTGTTATACATGGTTTAAGCAGCCTTGTTGTTTACTCTTTTTAAAGGATAGAAAGACGATGATAAGATATTAATTTTTGGACAGTTGATACCCTATAGTTCTTTTTTCATTCTACTATCATACTGTGTCAATAGTTTGAGTCTATGTTGTCATACACTCGTCAAAGAAAATATTGCAATTTATTGATGCATCAATGATATTGACCCCCCTCTACTGAAGAATGTCTTAAATGGTGCCAGTTCAAAAAATTTAGTTTTTCCCAAAAGAAATATGAATTATAGATTTTCCTAAACTTAGCATGTGGGTATAAATTGACAATGAGACAGTTCATTGATGTGCTTTCCATGATATCTGGTTCAAAATCAAAGTCCATGACAAAGGACTTTTGTTTTGCACTTTACAGGTATCTTGTGAACATATTTCAATAATCAGCGGTTAAAAAGGACATAAGAAATTGACTTATTGTGGATTCCTGGAAATTTTTTTCAATCAGTAGAGCGTCATTGGCTTGGAGGGGCAATATATTTTTATGCATGCACCCCCCCCCTCACCCACCCACCAATTAGGCAAGACAATTTTCCAGATAGATTTAGAATTCATGAATCAGTCTCAGGTTTGTGCATTAAAGAAGCAACCAGAGGATATGTTGTAAGATTTACCTCCCTTGCCAGTCTATAAATGTAATGCCAGATGCAAATGAAGTTATGACCCAAACCAAGGTTCAGTAGCACAAAAAATGAAAGTCAGAGGTAGGGTGTTTGGTCTTTTTACTAAGGACACTGCATGATTTAAATTTTGCCTCATCCTTTGGTCTGCATACTACTGGATTTAAAACCTACATTGTCACTGCACTTTGTGAGACAGAATTTTTTTTATGCGAATTCAGTAAACATTACAATGATGTACCACTAGGATAGTATTGAACTTTTATTTAGTATTTAAAACCTTCTCATTCTTGTGAAACATGATACCAGATATGATCATCCTCCCTATGTCAATAAAGATTGAGGTCATGTTGTATGGAAGAGTCCGTATTGTCTAATAAAATGTGACCATTTTCACCTCACCACCTTCTCCATTTGGAGGCTACATCCATGATCCTAAATCTTTGTTGTCATCTATTTCATTCTCCTAAAACATAATACCAAATATGATCACCATCTCTCTATTGATGTAGATGGAGTTTAGGTTACAAGAAAACTGAGTGACAGAAGGACAGACATGTCCAATCACAATATATCTGCAGAATGGCCAATATAATTTTGAATAGAATAGAATGGAATAGAATATAGTGGAATGGAATAGAATAGAATGGAAAGAATGGAATAGAATAGAATATTACTCTTTATTTGCAAATATGCCAATTGGTCCTTGTGCATATACTATTACAGAATATAATAGTGATAGGATATGGCAATTAGAATACATTACAGAACAAAAATCTAAAAATTCATCAGTAGTGTCCATAAGAAAATATGGCAGAGAAGATGTAAATATCATGCCTAATACATTATACACCCCATGTAGGATTATTGCCATGCCATAATTTCCAGATATTCTCAATTCAGTATTTTTTGTGGGGTACTAATTTTCATAGATTTGATGACTGCTACAAACCATGAATTTAAAGACCCAACAAAGAGTGACCCTTTTGTGAACACAACAAAACTCATTCTGAAGTCCATGAATTCTTGTCTTGACAATAGGACTCATTCCAACAAATAATGACCCTTTTGTGAACACAACAAGACTCATTCTGAAGTCCATGAATTCATGTCTTGACAATAGGACTCATTCCAACAAATAATGACCCTTTTGTGAACACAACAAAACTCATTCTGAAGTCCATGAATTCTTGTCCTGACAATAGGACTAATTCTAACAAATAATGACCCTTTTGTGAACACAACAAAACTCATTCTGAAGTCCATGAATTCATGTCCTGACAATAGGACTCATTCCAACAAAGAGTGACCCTTTTGTGAACACAACAAAACTCATTCAGAAGTCCATGAATTCTTGTCCTGACAATAGGACTCATTCCAACAAATAATGACCCTTTTGTGAACACAACAAAACTCATTCTGAAGTCCATGAATTCATGTCTTGACAATAGGACTCATTCCAACAAATAATGACCCTTTTGTGAACACAACAAAACTCATTCTGAAGTCCATGAATTCTTGTCTTGACAATAGGACTCATTCCAACAAATAATGACCCTTTTGTGAACACAACAAAACTCATTCTGAAGTCCATGAATTCTTGTCTTGACAATAGGACCCATTCCAACAAAGAGTGACCCTTTTGTGAACACAACAAAACTCATTCTGAAGTCCATGAATTCTTGTCTTGACAATAGGACCCATTCCAACAAAGAGTGACCCTTTTGTGAACACAACAAAACTCATTCTGAAGTCCATGAATTCTTGTCCTGACAATAGGACTAATTCCAACAAATAATGACCCTTTTGTGAACACAACAAAACTCATTCTGAAGTCCATGAATTCATGTCCTGACAATAGGACTCATTCCAACAAAGAGTGACCCTTTTGTGAACACAACAAAACTCATTCAGAAGTCCATGAATTCTTGTCCTGACAATAGGACTCATTCCAACAAATAATGACCCTTTTGTGAACACAACAAAACTCATTCTGAAGTCCATGAATTCATGTCTTGACAATAGGACTCATTCCAACAAAGAGTGACCCTTTTGTGAACACAACAAAACTCATTCAGAAGTCCATGAATTCTTGTCCTGACAATAGGACTCATTCCAACAAATAATGACCCTTTTGTGAACACAACAAAACTCATTCAGAAGTCCATGAATTCATGTCTTGACAATAGGACTCATTCCAACAAATAATGACCCTTTTGTGAACACAACAAAACTCATTCTGAAGTCCATGAATTCTTGTCTTGACAATAGGACTCATTCCAACAAATAATGACCCTTTTGTGAACACAACAAAACTCATTCAGAAGTCCATGAATTCTTGTCCTGACAATAGGACTCATTCCAACAAATAATGACCCTTTTGTGAACACAACAAAACTCATTCTGAAGTCCATGAATTCATGTCTTGACAATAGGACTCATTCCAACAAAGAGTGACCCTTTTGTGAACACAACAAAACTCATTCAGAAGTCCATGAATTCTTGTCCTGACAATAGGACTCATTCCAACAAATAATGACCCTTTTGTGAACACAACAAAACTCATTCTGAAGTCCATGAATTCTTGTCTTGACAATAGGACCCATTCCAACAAAGAGTGACCCTTTTGTGAACACAACAAAACTCATTCTGAAGTCCATGAATTCTTGTCCTGACAATAGGACTAATTCCAACAAATAATGACCCTTTTGTGAACACAACAAAACTCATTCTGAAGTCCATGAATTCATGTCTTGACAATAGGACTCATTCCAACAAATAATGACCCTTTTGTGAACACAACAAAACTCATTCTGAAGTCCATGAATTCATGTCTTGACAATAGGACTCATTCCAACAAATAATGACCCTTTTGTGAACACAACAAAACTCATTCAGAAGTCCATGAATTCTTGTCTTGACAATAGGACTCATTCCTCAATCCACATATTCAAGTCTTGACAAAATGACATTTTTTGCACAAATAGCAAAAATTTAAACCCACCAAAAAAAAATGAATTTGCAGTATGCATTCCCAGGAGAGAAGTATCAAAAAAATAATGTCTTGTGTACATGTGGTAGAATTGTTACCTCCCTTTGTTTGTAAAATGAATGTTGACAGAGGAATTACTTGTCAAAAATCTCTAGAAAGAAAAGTTTCCTATTGTGATGAAATTAGAATCACTGTCAGTGACCTTCCTTCCATTGTTTAAAAATGCTAAAACTCTAATTTAGTCTTCTTATTTCTGTAAACCTACATATGAGGGCTTTGCACATGAATCAGATTGCATACATTTTAATCGCTGATATAAAATATTCAAACAAAATTGTTTAAATGATAACAGATATTTGAATTTGTAAAATGGTGTGTTTCTTACGTTAGTATACCCATATCATAATTTTCACATATGGTACACATGTAATAACACCTCGACATCACAAATGACATCATAATGTCATACAAATGACAGGCATAACGACCTATGCATCCAAATGTATTTCAAGTCATTTTAGTAAACTATTCTGCAGTTTGGTCAAATAAATCATGGGATAAATAGAATCTTACATTTGTGCAAAATTTCCAATGGATTTTATGAAACTCCTCAAATACCGTTTATACTCGCGTATAAGCCGATACCAACTTCAAACTGAATAGACCCAGATCTGCAGGCGCATTATGCGCCGGCAGATCTGGGTCTATGCAGTTTGTAAGGACTGTTTAGTAGAACAAATAACATAGACCCTGATCTGCCGGCTCATTATGCGATGGCAGATCAGGGTCTGTGTTGTTTGCATTTGGACCTGGCATATACACGAGTATAGACAGTAATTCAATCTTTTGCTTCCCATTTTAATTTGAAATGAGCACTCATGTAAGATTTTCTGTGATTGTATTACAGATTGCAACTGTTACTACGGTAAATACAACCCTTCAGGATCAGTTCCCGGCATTGTTCAGGAAAAATCAGAAAAGGAGATTCGCACTTCTGATCGGTATATGTCTTGTTTGCTATCTGATTGGGCTGATTTTCTGTTCACAGGTAAGTTTGATTTTTCCCATATTTGCTAAACATAGTATAGGTACTGGAAACAATCATACCATGCTTTTCTTTATCTCACAATGTAATGTCGGGTCCCGAATATACTTGTTTATAAGTGAAGTCCAACTGCAAACAACATAGATCCTGATCTGCCATAGCATAATGCACCAGCAAATCAGGGTCTATGTTGTTTGTTCTACTGATTATTCCCATCAAACTGCATAGACCCAGATCTACCGGTGCATTATGTAGTGCTAGATCTGGGTCTGTGGTGTTTGCAGTTGGACTCGACTTACAAGCTAGTATATACAAATTCACTTTTCTTTATAGGGGTACCAATTTGTGTGCATTTCGAAGTTGCAACAAACATAAATATAAATGCCAAAAGTTGGATTTCTTTGCCATATATGACATTTCTATTAGTGCATTATCCGCAAATCTAAGTAGGAATGAAAATGCAATTTTTTTTGCAAAACCTTGAAAGAGAATGCCTCAATGAAGTTAAATTAATTCACAGCGTGCAAGGTAAGAATTTGCATGGGTGTAATGTTTTTACACTTCCTACCCCTGGAATACAGGCAGTGGATATAACTGTTGCTGTGTCCATCTGTCCATCAGTAAGCATTCTCATTTCTGGAGCATAACTCCCAGGCTATTCAAGGCATTTCAACCAAACTTGGTACACATGTTAAGTAAGTTGTGTAGACATACCTTTTCATTTGTAGAATTTTCCACATTCAGTATGTATTATTGTGTGCCTCTGAAAAGGCAGAGTGTATCATATTATGACATCCGTCAGTTCATGTTTGTTTTTATATCCAAATTTGTATATACTAGTTATAAGTCGAGTCCAACAGTTTGTTACCTTTATTCATTTCTGAGCAATACTTTAGTTTTACGCTATCCACTTTTACCAAACTTGTAAATGGCTTGCACTTGGGGTAAGAAAGAAGCATATCGATTTGGAGTGAAAGGGTCAAAGGTTACGGTCATCATGACTGAAAGAAGAAAAATGGTTTCATCACAATAACTTTAGTTCTACATAACAGAATTTGACCAAACTTTGTGGATGGATTGCATGTGGAGTAAGGAAGAATCTTATCCATTTTGTGGTCAAAAGGTTAAAGGTTAAGGTCACTGTATAAGAGAAGAAAAGTTGTTTCTACGCAACAATATCACTTGAAGACATAGTACCTTCACCAAAGTTTGTGGATGACTTACATGTTGAGTAAGAATGAAGCCTGTTCATCTTGGGGTCAAAAGGTCAGAGGTCAAAGTCACTAGCTGAAAGAAGAAAAATGGTTTTTGCATAATAGCTTGAAATTGTAGACCACATACCTTGACCAAGTTTGTGAATGACTTGCACTTACAGTATGGAAGAGACCTATTCATTTTGGTGTCAGTGGTCAAGGTCGTTATGGTTCAAGGAAAAATGGGCTTTGCAGAATACCTTTTGTTCTAGTTCCATGATCAAACTTTGTGGATGACTTGCACTTAGGCTAATAAAGACATGTATTGAATTTGGGGTCTAAAGCTCAGGGATGATGATCATGGTAAGTCTAATAAAAAATAATGGTTTCTTCACAGCAAGTTTAGTTCAAGACCACATGCCTTGTTCAATGGCCCAGGTCATTGAGACCTAGTGGTCATTAATCTCCCAAGTCAGCCATGCCTTACTAGTACCTACATAGAAGGCTATTAAGCATGGGGTGGGCATATAATGTGAAATTCACAGTACTTTTATTAATATTCTGTATGTTTTTGTCTATTGATCTGTCCATCCATACATATGTCCATCCATCTACCATTCACACTTTTCATTTCTTGAGCAAAACTCCACAACTGTTTAGTCTATCCCTGGCCAGTGAGTCTTGGTACATATTAGATCAGTAATCTAGATACTAGGTACATATTAGATCAGTAATCTAGATACTAGGTACATATTAGATCAGTAATCTAGATACTTAGTACATATTAGATCAGTAATCTAGATACTAGGTACATATTAGATCAGTAATCTAGATACTTAGTACATATTAGATCAGTAATCTAGATACTAGGTACATATTAGATCAGTAATCTAGATACCAAGTACATATTAGATCAGTAATCTAGATACTAGGTACATATTAGATCAGTAATCTAGATACCAAGTACATATTAGATCAGTAATCTAGATACTAGGTACATATTAGATCAGTAATTAGATACTAATTACATATTAGATCAGTAATCTAAATACTAGGTACATATTAGATCAGTAATCTAGATACCAAGTACATATTAGATCAGTAATCTAGATACTAGGTACATATTAGATCAGTAATTAGATACTAAGTACATATTAGATCAGTAATCTAGATACTAGGTACATATTAGATCAGTAATCTAGATACCAAGTACATATTAGATCAGTAATCTAGATACTAGGTACATATTAGATCAGTAATCTAGATACCAAGTACATATTAGATCAGTAATCTAGATACTAGGTACATATTAGATCAGTAATCTAGATACCAAGTACATATTAGATCAGTAATCTAGATACTAGGTACATATTAGATCAGTAATCTAGATACTTAGTACATATTAGATCAGTAATCTAGATACTAGGTACATATTAGATCAGTAATCTAGATACTAGGTACCTATTAGATCAGTAATCTAGATACTAGGTACATATTAGATCAGTAATCTAGATACTTAGTACATATTAGATCAGTAATCTAGATACCAAGTACATATTAGATCAGTAATCTAGATACCAAGTACATATTAGATCAATAATCATGAGCTTCAGTATCTTCAAGTTTTTTCCATCTGCCTGTCCATCTATCTATCCATCATACAAACTTTTGTTCCTTGAACAAAAATCCAAAACTGTTTTTAAAATTATCCCCAGGAAACTTTATATACAAATAGGTTTTTGATCACACTCTTAGCAGACATTTTAGTGGGGCAGGGTATATAGATGATCTTCTTGGGTTTTTCATTTTTGCTTTTACTAGACTATTTTCATTTCATGTTTCTCATATCATTCTTATTGACATGAATTTCACAGTTGTAAATTAGTTCAGGGTGATAATTAGCATCTAATGTAATAAAGTTTAATGCCAACAGTAGCCCACCTTATTAGTTCAGTTTCTAAGTTAAAGAAAGTGCCTTTTTATTGATTTTATTTTATTATTTTTGGTAGGAAGTGTTCAGATTTCAGACAATGGAAAAAAAGTTTGTCAGGTAATTTTTGGACTAACATGAGAGATGGAAACAAAACAAGCATAATGTTGGAGCATAGTATATTGGAAACACATTGTTGTTAAGTTCTTTTATAACTTGTCAGGAAAGGAAGCCTCCAATGCACATATTCAGCTATAATTGAAAATTTGTCTGTTTCCTAATACAAGAAAATGCTGTGAAAATGTGTCTGTTTTCTAATACAAGAAAATGCTGTGAAAATGTGTCTGTTTTTTTAATACAAGAAAATGCTGTGTTTGTGGTTTATCAATTACATAGATTTCATGTTTGCAACAACCCATGAATTTAAAGACCCAACAAACAATTATCCTTCTGTGGAAACAATAGGAAGCCTTCCACAATTCATAAATTTAAGTACTGTATGTACTTACTTATAAGTTGATTCCAGCTGCAAACTGCACAGACCCAAATCTGCCATTGCATAATGTGCCATCAGATATGTGTCTATGTTGTTTGCAGTTTGACTTGACTTTTTTGGTTGTTGTAATGCTATGAATAAATTGATACCCACTAAATGAATTCATGGTCCTCTGCAATACCATATGTACTCAAATGTAAGTCAATCCAACTGCAAACAACATCGACCCTGATCTGCCATCATATAATGCACCAGCAGATCAGGGTCTATGTTGTTTGTTCTACTGATTACTCTTAACAAACTGCATAGACCCAGATCTGCCGGTGCATTATGCAATGGTATATATGGGTCTATGCAGTTTGCAGTTGGATGCAACTAATATCCAAGTATATATGATAACTGCAGAAAATGTGTCTATTTCTTAGTGAGAACATATGTGATTTCTTAATCAGAAAGAATATTTTATATTTTTATTTGGAGGAATGTTTGAGAAATATCTTAGGCACTTTTAACAGTGATTTAAATTCTTGAACATAAAATTACAACTCTTGCTATTTAGAATGAAAAATAAAACTACACCTCAAAGTGTTAAATTCCATCCTTCATTTAAATGATTTTTGCCCATAAAAATGCTGTAAAGTCTAACCCTTACAGCAGCGGTTCCCAACCCCAGGTCATGACCCAAATCAGGGTCACAGAGGGTCCTCAGTAGGGTCACAAATTGTCATTAGAAGAACCACTGCCTTACACAATACTCGTCGTACAAACTGATTCCTACATCCCTCTTGGATTCCAATATTTTAAACCACTGTCATATATATTTAATGATAAGTCAATGTCTGATGAGAAGCCCATCTTCAGCTTTTACAAAAAAAGGCAATTCTTTTTTACTTAGGAAAGTTTTATCCCATGAGAAGCCCACCTCCAAATTTTCATTACATTTACATAAAGGTCTCCTGGATTTTATCATGGGAGAAATACCATAATTAGTCCAACCATTAACTATTGTTAATTTAACCAACTCATTCAGTTGAGAATTTAATATTTTAAGCCAGTTTTTTTTCTGTTTTTTGTTGTGTAGGGAGGAATGTACATTTTGCAGTTATTTGACAACTATGCTGCAACTTATTCCCTCCTGATTATCGGCCTTGTGGAGTGTCTGGCATTATCATGGGTGTATGGTGAGTTAAAATGATAAAATGGAAGAGTGTTCATTGATCCTCAGATTGTAATGAATGAATTACTTGTCAAAGTTTTACAATAATGTTTGAATGATGTGCAATCTTTGATTTGCTCCTTTTTCTGCAGGCTTGAAAATACAGTAACATCTCTTTATGAAGGACGCCTCAGGGACAATAACTCCTTATAAAGGACACCTCAGGGACAATAACTCCTTATAAAGGTCACCTCAGGGACAAAAGATTCTTTATAAAGGACACCTCAGGGACAGATAACTCTTTATAAAGGACAGCTAAGAGACCAAAAACTCTTTAAACTACACAAGGGACCAAAACTTGTTATAAAGGACACAAGGGACAACAGACTCTTTATAAATGACAGCAGATACAAAAACTCTTTATAAAGGACACATCAGGGACAAAAACTCTTTATAAAGGGCACATCAGGAACAAAAACTCTTTATAAAGGACACACCAGGGACAAAACCGCTTTATAGAGGACACAACTCTTTATAGAGGACACAGGTACAAAACCTCTGTATAAATGACACATCAGGGACAAAACCTCTTTATAAAGGACACCTCAGGGACGAAAACTCTTTCTAAAGGGCACATCGGGGACAAAAACTCTTTATAAACGACACACCAGGGACAAAACTGCTTTATAAAGGACACACCAGGGACAAAACCGCTTTATAGAGGACACACCAGGGACAAAACCTCTTTATAAAGGACACATCAGGGACAAAAACTCTTTTTATAAATGACACATCAGGGACAAAAACTCTATAAAGGACACATCAGGGACAAAAACTCTTTATAAAGGACACATCAGGGACAAAATTCTTTATAAGGGACACATCAGGGACAAGACCTCTTTATAGAGTACACATCAGGTACAAACCTCTTTATAAAGGACACTTCAGGGACAAAAACTCTTTCTAAATTACACCTCAGGGACAAAAACTCTTTATAAAGGACACAAGGGACAACATACTCTTTATAAATGACAGCAGATACAAAAACTCTTTAAAAGGACACATCAGGGACAAAAACTCTTTATAAAGGACACATCAGGGACAAAAACTCTATTAAGGACACATCAGGGACAAAAACTCTTTATAAATGACAGCAGATACAAAAACTCTTTATAAAGGACACATCAGGGACAAAAACTCTTTATAAAGGACACATCAGAGACAAAACTCTTTATAAATGACATCAGATACAAAAACTCTTTATAAAGGGCAGATGAGGGGCAAAAGAAGTTGTTCTGGAAGCAAAGGTGTACTTTTATATAGAGTGAAATATGTGAGTAAACTCATGAAATATTACTAATGATCAGGTGTCCATTATTTGGAGGCGTCCTCTAAGGCTCAGTTTCTAAGGCATTGGACTTGTGACCTGAAATGTTTGCATTGGATTCACCCTGGATCAGCTGCTTGCCTTGGCAAAATATAACCATTGGGTAAATTTGAAAGGACTATCATCAAATATACTTAAGGATTGACTGTTTATTTTTTTAAGTTCATGATGTGTGAACCGAAGAAATGCTGTGAATAGTGTATGATCTGTTAACTTCAAAAAATAAACTGGTCAATCCTTTAGATACTATTTTACACCTATAAATAACAGAACAAAGGAAAATCTATCAAAAAATGAATTCAATATATTCAATTTATCTGCTCTTTTTTTCATTCACGAATATACTCAAGAAGTAGCACTCAATATCTATAATTGCATACAGCCAATAAAAAAATGGCTAGCAGTTTCCTTGCAGCTTGGCACAAACTGAAGACTTGTCCCATATATATATACTGTAATTCTAGTTTGTGCAACTACTCCCACATCTTTCCATAGAATGTCTTGAAACTTGTAAAATGTTATTGTCATGGGGTCAGTGTTTGCATTTCATTGTGTCATTGCACTCTGATGTTTTTCCAGTTATGCTTCTTTCTTTTATAAAAGGTATATACTGTCAAAAACAGGAATTAGTACAAATCATTAGTGAAAAATTCCACACTCCAAATTATAATGACACAATTCCAGTAAGTCAGAATTGTATGGGGTAAAACTTTGAATAGGAGTTTTCTGTGCAGGTACAAGTAGTACCATTTGAAACTTTAAGGTCAATTGTATGGATCATTCCTCAAATGTATGCTGATAGCTGCCATTCAAATCACCTCAGCTATTTACGAAACAAAGATTGACCGAGAAGTTGCGAATGCATCAAACTATTTATTCATTTGCAACCTCACTGTCAATGCTATGGTTAATCCACTCATGCAAATAGCCGAGGTGGTCCAGATACAGTTTTGTATTATTTTTATGTAAATTACTGCACTGACATACATTTGAGGCATACTTTTGTCTTGCACAAATAGCCGAGGTGGTCCAAATGCAAAAGTACTTCAGCACCAATATGATAAACTGGTACATAGAATGTTGCTTCTCAATATAAAGAAAAAACATTGTACATAACAAGAAACCAGTTCAAATAGATTTTACAATCTATTTGATCTCGTTTCTTGTTATGTACAATGTTTGTGCTGAATTACTTTTGCATATGTGAAAAATGGCATCAGAGATGAAGAGGAAAGAAAGATGAAGATATTTTTTGAGGAAGACTAATGTTAATGGTGATTGTTTTGGACAAAAATGTTGAAGAATTTCAAGGTTCAGGAATCATATGTATGGATATTCTCATTGGACCTTAATTGTTACTTACTGTGCTTTTAGGCTCATAGAAAAATGCAAAATGATTTTTAATGAATCTGTTATCTATTCCAGTTGGTCTGCCTATATATGATAATTCTTGTGTGTGCATTTTTCCCACAGCTTTTGATGAATTGCTGTGAAGCTTTGCAGACACTGTTGACATTAGGCAAACTTGCACATTTCATTCTGTTGTTACCCTCCAATAGTTGTGTTTTTTTTTAGTTATACCCCTTTTTTGGTGTTTGCTGTATATATTATATATGTTAATACTTGTGTGTGTAACTTGTCCCACAGCTTTTGATGAATTGCCCAAAACTTGGCAGACATTATTGACATGAGACCAACATGCACACATTGTTCTGTTGTCATACTTTAATGCACTTTTCCAGAGTTAGGCCCCTTTTTTGTGATAAATGTACATACAATATATGATAATCCCTGTGTGCAACTTTAAGTGCTATAGCTTTTGATTAATTACCCAGAAGCTTAGCTTATTATTCTGCCATTACCCTCTGATGCACTTTCTTTTTAGAGTTATGCCCCTTTTTGGTGTTAACTGTGTATACTGTGATTGACAATTTTTATGTGTAAAACTAGTCCCCCAGTTTTTGATGAATTACCCTGAAACTTGCTGGCATTATTGACAAGAAGCCAACATGCGCATTTCATTGTGTCATTGTGCTCTGATGTATTTTTTTTCTTCTCAAAGTTATGTCCCTTAATAAGTGTTATTGCATGTTTTATATGTACATGTATACTCATTTCTATTCGTACCACTCATTCAAGCAAATGGTAGAGGTGGGGACATCCATATTCCTTTGCATGTTTTATATATATATATATATGCATAGATTCTGCCAGCATCATGGCTCTTTTATACTTAAACCACGTGTTCAAGCAGGGGGGTGGGGGCAGGGTCATATGTGTTTTTTCTATGTTTATATATGCATGCATACATTCTGCCTGCATTATGGCTCTTTTCTACTTGCACCACACATTAAAGCATGAGTGGCAGTGGGGGTGCCTTTTCTTTTGCATGGTTTAAATGTACATGTATACATTCTGTCAGTGTTATTGCTATTCTCTATTTGTACTACTTATTTAAGCAAAGGTTGGAGGTGGGAGCATCCCTATTCTTTTGCATATTTTATATGTACATGCATACATTCTGCCAGTGTTATTGGTCTTTTATACTTCCACCATTTATTCAAGAAATGGTAGAGGGTCATCCATGTCCTACTCATTGTACCACTCTTTGAAGCAAAGGGTGGAGGTGGGGGCATCTGTATTCTTTTGCATGTTTTATATGTACATGCTTCTGCAAGTGTTGTTGTTCTTTTCGACTTGAACAACTTGTGCAAGAAAATGTGGAGGGGCATCCATGTCCCATTTTTGTTGGTCTTGAATCACAAATTTTGATTTGAAAAATCTCCAAGGGCAATCCTTCAGGGATTTACCTTAGGATGATCAGGAATGGGGCATAGTGCCAAAATTTGGGTGAATGAATTTCAGAACAAAATTTTCAGAAGTAACAACTGCAGAAATTGGAAATCAAACAGCATGATTTTTAACAAATTTCATTGAGACAGTGACAAATTTCAGCCACTGGAACTCCTAAAAAAAAAAGAAAAAAACACTAAAAATACAAGATTACAAATTTCAGTTTCTCTTATTTTTCTTTTCACTAGGTGCTGACAGGTTCCTGAAAGATATTGAATCCATGCTTGGTTATCGTCCACATATCATTTGGGCCTATGCCTGGAAGTTCATTTCTCCTTTTGCTCTCCTGGTAGGTAAAGGTTGACAGCACTATTGTCACCTTCATGAAGAAACACAGATGTATAGATTCTTCTTATGATGTAGAGACACATGAAATGTTCTTTTTATCCCCCACACAACAAGGTTGGTGGGGGATAAAGAAATGGGTTCACTCACTCCATCAATCACACTTTTGTTTCTGGAGCATAACTCCAAAACGGTTCAAGATATCTCCATGAAGCCTAATACATATATTAGACTAGTGATCTGGATGTGCCTTTTTTTTTCAGAAAGTCATCAGTTTCAATATTTTATACATTTTTATCCACCATTCTGTCCATCCATCCATCTATCATTGACACTTTTGTTTCTGGAGCAAAACTCCCAAACAGTTAAATATATCCCTATGACCCATGGTATGTATATATTAGACTAGTAATCTACATATGCCTTTTGTTATTGAGGACTCATCAGCTTCAGTATCAAAGTTTTTTCCGTCTCTTTTTCCATCCATCATACACGTTTTTGTTTCTGGAGCAAAAATCCAAAACTTCAGAGATCCCTTGAACTTGATCTGCTTTCATGTTGAAGATGTGGCTTTTGCATGTTTTGGAATTCTTCACTTTAAATATTTCTAATGTTTTTATCCATCTGTCCATCTATCTCTCAGTGATGATTCTTATTTTCCTCTCTGGTATGTAACTCCAGACTTCTTCAAGATATCTTTTTTTATAAACCTACCCTAAGGCAGAGTATAATATGTTATGATGTTATCTGGCCAGCTGGGTGACATCCAGGTGGCCATTCATCTGTCTGTTACCAACTTTATTTCCACTGTTACGTCTAAGGGTTAGAAATAGTAACAAAAGAAAGAACTACTCAAACAAGCTTTCACAATTTCTAAAATATTAATTTAATTTCCTAAAATATTAAATATTTAAAACAAACAAAGTGAAAGAATTAAAAATAACTTACAGTTTAGAAATTCCTAAATAATCCTAAATGTCCTATTGAATTTTGATAATCCGGAAGTTAATCCAAAGTATTCTGAATGAATGAATGTTCCAAGTTAATGAATGTTCTGAATGAAAGAATGTTCCGAATGAAGTCATTAAAGTGCTGATATGCCACAAGAAACACAGTTTTAAATCCAACTGTTATTAATCCCAGGTAAACTCCTGTGAATGTAGAATATTGTTAAGTTCCTTGAAGAATAGTACTTAAATCCAAAATGTACTATTTAGAATAGATTTTTCAACCAGCTGATTTTACAAACAATAATAATCTTCCTCAATAACCTTATGACTTTGATGAACTGCAAAGAATGAGGAACGCTAGGATTAACTCTTATTTATGGTCTCTGTGATGCGTAAATCAAATAAAACCCAATTGTATTCCGTTTCAAATAAACATCTCAGTATTACGATTTCTTATCTAACTTCTGGTCAACAAAATGAATCATTCTTTGAATCTCAAGATCCAGGTCAGAACAATAGTACATTTCTTCACATGCCAGGCACGTGACAGGTGAATCATGCTTTAACCGACAATATTATTGATTTTTCCCAGGACAGAAGCACTGGGTCAGGTTCCTATGTACTTTACCATATTGTTGACTACCGAATTAAAGAATTATAATACTAGGGTCACAAACAAAATAAAACTATATTATAATTTAAAAAGATGATACATAATTCCATAACACCACACAATATCAAGAGTTGTCCATCAGCTACTGTAGAGTTACCAGACATTGTGGATAGATTGCATTTGGGGTATGGAAGAACTCAAACAATTCGGGGATCAAAAAGTCCAATAGGCTTCACTAGGACTGAAAAAGTAAAATGATTTCTGCACAATAACTTGATTTCTCCACCAGCAACAGTTACCAAACATTGTGAATGGTTTGCACTTGGGGTAAGGAAGAACTCGTATCAACTTTGGGTCAAAAGTCAATGTCATTGTGACTGAAAGAAGAAACATGGTTTTCGAACAATAACTCAAGTTCATCACCATCAACAACCAAGCTTTTTGGATGACTTCCACATAAAGTAAGGAAGGACCCTATTGATTTTGGGGTCAAAAGGTCAAGGTCACTGTAGCTGAAAGAAGATAAATGGTTTCCACACAATAACTAGAGTTATCCATCATCTGCAGTTACCATACTTTGTGGAGGCTTGCACTTGGGATATAGAAGAGCCTTATTGATTTCAGAATTTAAGAGCAAGGTCACTGTGACTGCAAGAATAAAAGTGGTTTCTGCACAATAACATTGGTTCTACATTAGAGACCTGGACCAAACTTTGTGGATGGCTTGCAGTCAAGAAATGGAAAAACCTATCAGTTTTGGGGTCCAAAGTTCAAGGTCACTGTGACTAAAAGAAGAAAATGGTTTCTGCACACAATTTCAGTTATTGACCACATACCTCGACCAAAGTTTACAGAGGGCTTGCACTTGAGGTATGAAAATGGCCTATTGAGTTTGGGGTCTTAGGTCAGTGTCAGAAAAATTAGAATAACTTCTGTTCTATAGTAAGTTCCACTTTTGTTCTAGAGTAGCTTCCTTGACCAAACTTTGTGTGGATGGCATGCACTTACATTAATAAAGTACCCTATATATTATGGGGTTGAGAGGTAAGAGGTAGTGGTCATGGTAAGTCTAAAAAGAAATTATTGGTTTCTGCACATTAAGTTTAGTTAAGACTGCATACCTTCACCAAATGTTGAGCTCATTGAGACCTGTTGGTCAATAATCTTCAGAGTCAACCATACCCTATTAGTGCCTACATGAAGAACTATTAAAGATGGGGTGGGTGTATAATGTTCCATTTTGAACTCGTTTCTGTCTGTCAGGCCATTCGTCAAGTGCACGCATATGATACCTATCAATTTCCTGTATAATTTGTAAATACAAACTTCTATATATGAAATCTTGATCAAATTCCTGTGTCACCTAATAGACATTTTGGTGGGTCAGGGGATAGAAATTATTCTGTCTTTTTGTTGACACTATTAGCAAGAGTGAGGAAAACATTATCATATTTAAGAATTTGAGAAATGTTAATATTGATTGATTTGTTGCACTTATGCATCACTAATATAACTAACTTTTCTGATAGTACAATCACCATTAATGAGTTCATGTACAATCACCATTAATGAGTTCATGTACAATCACCATTAACGAGTTCATGTATAATCACCATTAACGAGTTCATGTACAAGATGGCTGCCCACAAAATTGTCATTGCTATCCCCAGAAGTGTGTTCCCTTTCATGAGTTAGGGCTGGTGGGGTGGTTGAGTGGAATGTAGGATAGATGATAACTATGAATATATTGAGTCAAAGTACAGAGACAGGCTTTTATTTTTTGAAGGCAAATTATACCTAATGTCTTAAACTGGTGAAGTAGAAAATATGTAAGTGCATTAATACTGAATTGTCCAAACTGTTAAGAGCAAATCAGCCAACAAATCATAGTACTGTAAATTAACAAAAATCTTGCAAGCAATGCAAAACTTGCCAAAAATATGCTAAATTAAATTTATGAAACTTTTAATGCTATAACATACCATATAGCAGATAATTTTAGCAGTGGAGAAATTTTGGAGATTTAATGGTCTAAGAGTGAGATTGCAAAAAATAAATCCCATCTGAATTTATAATCTTTTGTATTATAACCTAAATATAATG
This sequence comes from Margaritifera margaritifera, assembly GCA_029931535.1. Taxonomy (NCBI): domain Eukaryota; kingdom Metazoa; phylum Mollusca; class Bivalvia; order Unionida; family Margaritiferidae; genus Margaritifera; species Margaritifera margaritifera. Next base: position 1,444,689 of record JAQPZY010001562.1, on the reverse strand, counting down.
TTAATGACAGCTGTGTTCCTTAATTAGACACCCTTAATTTTTCTGTCATTTTTAGCTCATCTCTACAAAGTAGAGGTAAGGTATTGTACTAGCCCCTCCATTGGCATCGGCATCTGCACAGTCATGTAAAAGTATGTACCAATGTACACCCTCATTGAATGTCAACCATTCTTTCTATTATACCTGAATTCATGAAACTTGGTGAGGAAATGTACTACACTCTCAACACAAAAGTAGGTCAATGTGACACATTTCATGCTTCACAGACTTTGGTTAAATTGTGTGTTTTAAGTTTTTTTCTCAAATTCCGTTGGTGCTAGAATCATCAAATTAGATGTTTGTATGCATCTCTATTAGTGCCGCATCATTACCTCACATAAAATAATATCATTGGGACCTACATTTTACATTCTACTGACTTAGGTTAAGTTTTGGGATTTTGCTAAAAACCAAATAGTTTTTTCTTAGCACCCTGCATACATACTGTTATACCAAGATTCATGAAATTTGGTTATGGAAGTATATTGATGAGTACTACACCCTCATCACAAAAGTAGGTAAATGTCCCTTATTTCCTTCTGCACTGCCTTCATTTCAGTCTTAGCACTGTTTATGCCAGAATCATCAAATTTGGTGATTGTATGCACCCCTGTTAGTACCACACCCTTACAACAAAAGGTCATTGTGACCTACATTTAACATTTTTCTGGCTTATATTAAGTTTTTGCAGTTAGCTCATGACCACATTACTGATTTATCTACTGTATAATACTGCTATACCTGGAATGATGAAATTCAAGAGGATGCATCTTGATGAGTACTACACCCACATGTTAAAATAGGTCACTGTGATCCATGTTTCACATTTCATTGAATTTGCTTCTATATGAAATTTTTACTGTTCATGCTGTACTCCTTGAACTAGGTGATTTTTTTTTACATCTCTCTTAGTACCACGCTCATACCAAAAAAGATCACTGTGACCTGCATTTAGCTCATGACCGTATATATTTTTTGCATGCTGTGTGCATACTATTCAATATAAAATTATGAAATTGGGTTGCATCTTTCTGAGGGCTACTCATTCAGTAGTATGTCAATATCAACCATATTTTATGCTTCACTGACTTGGGTTCAGTGAGTGAGTGGATGCATCTTGAAAAGTTCTACATCCTTTTTGCCAAAAGAAGTCATTGTGACCTATATTTTGTGTTCAGTGACTTTGTTCAGATTTTTATTAAAAGTTCCTTTCTTGGGTGCTGTTTATGTTCCAGTCATGAAAATTGATAATTGGATGCATCTTGGTTACTACAATGCCCTTAAAACCAGAGGTCACTGCAACTTACATTTGATGCTTTATTGACCTGAGTTAAGTTTTTGTGTTTATGACATTGATTCATCTATGCTAGACCAATATTCATCCTACCCTATTCAGAAGGCCCTTTGTGACCAAGGCAGTTTAAAATAGGAATAAATATGTTCATTCAATGGTGAACTTTCCTTTTTAATGACTATACGTTGTATATTGTGATATGTTACCCTCAGTAGATTAACTGTGTATTGTTCATGTGAAAGAGTATAGAAATTAGATGAGTGGACTGCATGCTGTATGCTTTTCATATGAGGCTGCACCTGTGGGTAATCAAGGTAATTATTGGTGCACAACTATATACAGCTGGCTGTCATTCCACAGTTACTCAGTTACTTGAAGCCTGTGACTTTGACCCAGTAATATCTGGCTTCTAGGGGTGGTCAATAATAATAACTTTTCAAGCAGATTTTAAGAACAATGATTTATTACCTCAGCTTTGATAAAAGAATGTTCTTTTTTATTCCTGTATGTCATTTATGCCGTGTCACAGTAGGAAGGCAGGTAGGTAGGCAGGTGGGTGGGTAGGTACATCGGTAGGTAGGTTGTTTCACAATATGTCAGCACAATACTGGTCATAGAGTGCCAATTTATTGTTTCAATTTCACATTTTAAAATGATTGAAAGTTCAAATGTAAAGATTAAAGATTGCAAAATAATCTTGAGTTGGAAAAGATGCCACGATCACTTTTGTCTGGATATATTTTCTGCAATGGCTACTGGAGACTAGTGAAAGTGGAGGTGAGCTACCCTATATACTCACGTATAAGCTGATACCAACTGCAAACTGCATAGACCCAGATCTGCCGTCACATAATGCTCTGGCAGATCTGGGTTTATGCAGTTTGTAAGGACTAATCAGTAGAACAAACAACATAGACCCTGATCTGCCGGCACATTATGCGACGGCAGATCAGGGTCTATGATGTTTGCATTTGGACCTGGATTATACGTGAATATATACGTTATGTAATTGTTGATTACACTCTGGTTTATTTCTTTAAGGCAATTATGGTATTTACATGGGCAGATTTCAAGCCAACAAAATATGGTGAGCTTGAATTCCCAAAATGGTCAGATGCTCTGGGTTGGTTGATTTCCTTCTCTTCCGTTCTCGCAATTCCAGTCATCATGGTGTATAAAATTATCCAACACAAATTCAGTAATGGCACATCAGTTTTTGAGGTAAGTACCATTTCCTTTTTGTCCCACTTTGGAAGTATTGGGCAAGAAATAAGTATTGTTTACCATTGTTGTTATTCTGATGCTGTTGTGTAGTTGTCCCCCACTTCCACTTTTCATAGAAAACAGGATATTATATTTGTCCTGTCTGTCCTTCCATCCATCCATCTTTGTTTTCACACAACAACACCCTTAATTATTGTTCTATTTCAGCTAGATTTGGTTTGCAGCATTATATTGATGCGAAGACCTTGGATGAATTTGGTTGTCGGCTTTATACTTCCTCATATAGCTGGGTTAAAGGCCCCTGATTGTACCCACTTTCATTTTAGCACTGTAATTCCTTCAATTATTTTTGGATTGCAACCAAATATGATATGCAGCTTGATTTTCATTAAACCATTTCTGAGTTTGATTGTCAGCATTCAGTGTCATTAGGAGAGTTTACATTTTTATTTCAATGCATTATGGTAATAATATTGGCTAATTCTGTGTTCAAATGTATATGAGCATGGTATTCAATTGGTAAAATTAGTGTGTCATTATCCCTATATTTTTCTATGATTTCTCGAAAATATTGCTATATTTTTTAGACTAAATGCCTTTTAAAATCCCTATAATTTAGAAAAATATGGCTATGAGTCTGCAAAGTTATAGCCCCTGATTGTCAGACCCACCCATTTTCATTTTTTTTCATTTTCACACAATAACTCACTTAATTTTTGTTCGATTTAAGCCATATTTGTATACAGCTTGATCGCCTTCTACTTCATTGTTTAAAAGAGTTATAGCCTCTGACTTTTTGCTCACTTGGCTGTAAGACCAAGTAAGCTTAAGGTATATCCATGTGTCTGTAAACTCTGACTTTTAGCTCACTTGGCTGTAAGACTAAGTAAGCTTAAAATATGGCTATGTGTCTGTAGCCTCAGACTTTTAGCTTGTCTGGATGTAAGACCAAGTAAGCTTAAGGTATAGCCACGTGTCTGTAACCTCTGACTTTTAGCTTACCTGGATGTAAGACCAAATAAGCTTAAGGTATGGCCGTGTGTCTGTAAACTCTGAATTTTAGCTCACCTGCCTGTAAGACCAAGTAAGCTTAAGGTATAGCCACGTGTCTTAATGTTACTAAAAATAGAAATTACCTCCTGTTTAAAAATGTTTAATAGAATTTGATCAGACTTTACGGAAAGCATAATGGCATGAAGACCTTTCAAGTTTGGTACACAAATGATGCCAATCAACCATCAAATATGGCAGCCATTACTAAAAATAGAAGTTAAATGATTTTGTCTCCAAAACTGGTGATAGAATTTAAAATGTAAACAAATGATGCAAAGCAGTCATCAAATATGGCCATTGTTACTAAACAGGAAAATTTTAAATGACTTCATTTAAAAAACCAGTCAACTAAATGATGATGCTCCGCCATCAAATATGGCAGCCATTAAACAAAATTGAAAAACCTTTAAGCAACTTCTTCACAACAAATGCTTAACATAATGTGACAAAAGTTTTGACAGGAAGTATTCTGGCATAGAGGTCTTCCAATTTTGTACAAATGATGCCAATCATGATCAAATATGGCTGTTGTTCCAAAAAAAGAGAAAAACCTTAAATATTTCTTCTGAAAAACTACTCAACAGAATTTGACCAAACTTTACAGCTTTATAAGTAGATTACAACATCATGCATTGTGTGAAAGTCGGTGGGAATCGGCTGAGACACTTAAAATACTAATTTCGAATGTAAGTTGGCAACATTTTTCTTGTGAAAAGTAAGTACATGCTTACAGAAATATCTGCTGGCATCTTCCCTTTGGCATGACAATGTATCAATAAAGCTTCAGTCTTGAAAATACTGGTGATCCGGGGCAACTGTAACATTGCCTGACCAGATTAAAACATTTTGACATTCTCTGCCTTTTAATATCTCCGAGTTCTGACTCAAAGGATGTGTTATAAGCTGAGCCTCGTTGAAAGGGAAACTTTCTCAAAATCAAAATGACGCCTAAATTACTGAAAAGTGTCACTGTAAATGCAAACACAATTAAAAAATCAATGATTTAGTGTGAAACTGCAACATAATGTTTGTAATATTTACACATTTTAGTATGAAAATTACATCCAGTACCATTGTAACAAAAAAAAAAGATAGTTGTTTCCTTTGGAACATGTTCTAGACTGACAGCAAAGTTGGCAAATTTGACATATAGGTTATTTATAACTGACACATGCCAAATGTTAAGCGATGTTGAACTTCAGTGCTTGTTAATGGTAGAAAATGCATTCAGATTTATTCTCAAGGTGCGAATCTGCATCTACTTGGCCCAGGGATGAGTACATAGTAAAGTTTTACTCTGCCCTGCCAATTTTTACCCAGTCGGGATGAGAGGACAAGTGGTTTTCCTGAGCCCTGGACCCCAACAATTGTATCTTTATATCCAAATATTATCATAGCAGGTGATTTAAATTTAATATGAAAATACAAGTGTCTTTCGACTGTTATATGCAGTATCATTACCAAGTGCAGTTTAACAATTTTGATTATTCAGTGAACTCAATTTTTTTTTCTTCATGGGTTAACAATTTTCATAGATTTCATGGTTGTTAGAAATCATAAAATTTAAAGGCCCAATGAATAATTAGGGCCCAGCATCAAGGTGCGGGGGTGTTACAGTAATCACTCTTTTGTCTGTCCTTCTGTCTGTCCATTCATACTTCTTGTAACCATCATACTTCTGCAACTCTACACATAATTGGATGCCATTTTGTGGGTGAGTTGCCAGTTGTTAATGTAGCTATTAAAGATTGCACCTTTTCATGTCTAATTTTTACAAGTTATTGCCATTTTATTTTAATATCAATTTTAAATCTCTGCTACAACAGATCCTTGTAACCAGCATACCTTGGGAACAATTCAACATGTTCTGATTCAATCTGGTGTGTACATTGTCTCATAAACCTAGATGTGCCCTTTGTGGGTTTAGTCTTATCAGCTCCATTTTGGGAAGAGTTCTGGCCCTTGACAATATCATCACATGTGATGCTTGATGCTGCTTGTAACTCACATAGCTAAGGAACCTTTCAACATATTCTGATGCAATTTTGTATGAACATTATCTCACATTTACATGTGCCTTTTATGGGTTTAGTCTCCTTCATTTTTTGGAAAGAGTTATTATCTTTTTTTAATGTTTTGTTTCAGTATGGGACCCTGAGTCACTTTGTCACTCTTTCTAGTTGTTCATCTGTGAAGACAGTGGGGGCTCATTCCCCAATCGTACAAACAAAAATGTCATTTTGTGCAAAACCCCCAAATTGATACCCATGAAAATAAATGAATTTACAGTTATTGATACTGTCATTTGTAGAGTGTGAAATTCCTGGCCAAAGCAGATCCAGATTGGGGTCCTGCCAAGAAGGAGCACAGAGCCACTCGTCAAGCCCTTGACTGTCTTCCTGCAGAACAAATTGAGTCTACAGTGCCACTCACTGGAGGAAATACTGACACAGCTGATGCCTTACTCCAGAAGTATGACTCCCATGTTTAAGATGGTTAAAAGTGCTTTAATGGTAATGTTTTTCACAAAGGTGTATTACTGCAGATTGTGTAGAAGCACAATGAATTATGAATAAGAAATTGAGAAACTATCTTAATTTATCTCAAGTATAAAGGAAACATTTTTGAACATAAATAACCACAAAATTGTTTCAGTTGATTTTAGGCAAATTCAAATAAACTTGGTTTCACTGCAAAGATAGTTAATTTCGTTAAAAGTAAGCGACCAGGTAAATATTTGCAATCTTAATTCATTAATAGCAGCAAAAGCTTCTGTTTTACCTACTTTTATCTATAGCCCTTTGATAATTCTCAAATTAAGATATTTTAAATAATTTTGAAAACAATTTGTTTACATAGTGGTCTCTTATTTTAAGTCCTTTCACAAGAAAGGCAACTCCCACCCCCCAAATGAGAAACCACTGTATCCAGCAGCAAGAAAGGCCACTCCCACCTCCCAAATGAGAAACCACTGTATCCAGCAGCAAGACTATTCATTTTTGCCATTGTGTTAGAGGCTGTTCCTCTTATAAGACTATTAAGCATTAAGACCATTTATCATCACATAAGGGATGGCTTTATAAAGGGTAGGGGACACTGTACAACAAGTTCTAATAACTTGTTCCATGTATTGTCAACGGTTCAAATGTTGGTGCAAGTGGTCATTGAGATTGAGAATCTGAGAACCTGAAGGAAACCAGTGGTGAACAACCAGTTAACCTTGCAAAGGCTCCAACTGGAGAACAAACTTGGGGCTTCAGAGGTGCAAAGTGAGCTTCTTACTGTTGTCATATCCAGTTTTCTTAATTACCATCTGCCTCAATAACTCGTGCACAACTGGGTCCAGAAACATAGACCACAACATAAGCGAGGGTGCAAGTGACTGGGAGACTCCAGAAAAATGAAGAAAGGGATGGACATTAACATTGAGAAGATGGGGGGTTGGAGGGGGGGGAGTTAAATGGTTGAATACTCATTTTATACTTGCATTGGGAATAAGTGTCAATAAATAGCTATTTCTAGCGAAATTGTTCGCTTTTCCGTGTAAATTACCTTTATTTTCAAGATAGCCAATCTCTGAAAGATTGTTAAAAACATTACTCCAAGAGGTTCAACACACATCATGTGTACCAGCGAAAACATTGTTTATTACATCACTGTTTTTTGTATGTGAGTGTAGATACATTATATTGTTATTGTTGATTTACAAAAAAATAAGTTTTTTATAAAAAATTTTGACGATGAACATTTATTTCATGAAACAACAATGTTGAAACTCAATTTTTTTATTGTTCTGTTAGTAAAATCATGATGCTGTGATTTCATTGCAAGTAATAGTCAAATTTCTGCTCATCCTTGAGCAAACCTTGGAGTGCCAATTTGTGAATTTTAAGTTCACTACAAACTTTGTAACTTTTTTCTCCATAATGAACCCTATCTGTGAAATGGGACTTTTTATGCACCAAGTATGCCTTTCGCTTGGTTCCCTTGCTGTCCTTGATCACCTTTGTGAATGAATAGGATAAACTACCGATTCATGTTAAATCCTTTAGTTATGTTACTTGCATAGTATTTTTAAAAAAATGTTTGATTGGTTAACTGAAATGAGTTGAATTGACACACACCTGTGACTGCTAACTCTTTCGTAGATAGGATTTGCATGCCTTTTAGCTTTTTTTTATTCTACCCTCATTACTTGATTTGATACTGTAATAAATGTGATAATACTATGCAGGTCAACTTTTAATTGATTGTAACAATGCAACAAACACTTACACAGGTAGGAGATCAAAACACAGTCAGTACTTAATTAGGTTCTCACATTTGAATACATGAGGGCATATCACATTTATGATGATTACAATTGAACCAAATTTTAAAAAAAAGATAAAACTAAAACACAAATTTCACTTGAAAAAACTTATTTAATTGGTATTTATTTCTTAAAGTGTTGCCACCAGTAGGCATTACTAACATTTTAATTGATCAAAATTTTTGTTGTATATTATTATTTACAGTGTACTGAATATTTTTAGAAAGAAAATTTAACAAAATATATGACTTCTTAAACATTGCAGATTTCATGATATTGATTCAGATTTCATGATATTGATTCAAATTTCCAGGCACAATCCACCATTTTCGACTATAAAGTGAGCGATATATCAAGGTTTCATTTACCAATTTTTATCCTGATTTTATTCACTTCAACAAATAGGAGCCTGTTGTTTTGTCATTTTTAAAAGAAATGGGATCCACACCTGCCAATATATTATAAGCAGGTCAGTGAGTTGTCAGGATGCACTATAGTGAGGGAGCAGTGTAGAGGGGAGAAAAAAATGCCAGTATAAAAAAAGAGAGAGGCTGAAAGGTTATATATTTGTATATATCAAAAGAAACTGCCTTACCTGATCTTTTTGCTGTATTTGTCATTATGAAGTGTTCAGTTAAAAAAGGAGATGTTTTACTTTGGATATATAGGTTATCAATTAAAAAGTGACTGACTGAACTCAAGATGTGCTTACAAGAGATTTAAGTGGAAAGAGAAAATAATTCTATAATTAAATATTCATTAATTAATACTAACTTCAAAGTTTGCAGTACCTGAAATTTCTGCTCCAAGTTATTTAGCATTTGGAAATAGGCAAGCTTCTGTGCTTTTAAGCTGGTTAAGACATAAATGTAGTTCACTGTATTAAGATTTATTTAGATTTAATCTCATTACCAATCATTCCTGTTGTGAATTTCCTGTAGAAAACAACCATTTTCTGTTTAAATGCAGACGCTAGAAATGAGCATTATCACAGATTATCAATAATGAATATTAATATTGATTCTGGTAAACCTTTACACAGCAGAAAAAAAAAAGGAAATGCAGAAATTTGTTATCAACACAAAAAGATTCACAAACATACGATTATGTTTTGTTCCATTATGACTACAGCTACAAATTTTAAATACCTGACGACACCAAACACTGTCTCTCCGCTCTTATCCTTCCTTCACCCCTATCATTTCATTATATGTATGTACATCATCTGTCTTGACTATTTTCACAACTCTAGCCTGCATGCTAGTTAACTCATTACTTATGTTTATAATGGAGTGGAACTTGTAAGTTGAAAAACATGTTTCCAATCCTTTTTGCCTGTATACACAATTGTGATCTTCTTGGCAATAAAATATGTTTAAACTAAAACTTAACTTGAAATATTGTTAAGATCTGAAATGAGTTTGATAATGAGCAAGATCCATGCATGTTAATGAGGTATTTTGCATCTGATTGGCTGAGCTTGTTACCACTCTGGAGACTGTTCCAGGAATTGGGCTAATGAATTTGTAAAAAGCCCTGTAGTAGTGTAAGAACATATCATATGATGTCAACTATCTCCAAAACTTATATCATCTTGATTTTATCTACTTTACTGTATTCTGATAAAAATTCTTTCTAAGGATGAAAGCAACTATCCTATGACCCTCCAAGCTTTTTTTTTTAAAATCTTTCTACTGGCTGAGAGGGCCAAGACCTGGAGGTAATAAAATCTAAAATCAAATTCTCGCCACTGTCACCTTATTTAAACAATTTATAGTTGTGCACTAGTATGTGGAGAGCACCAAAATTATTTTTCTTTCAGTATACACTGCATTAACAATCAAACGGAACTTCCTTTCCTATTTAGGGGCATCAAATTTTCAGGGCTAAGACCCATCAGTTCTGTTTACCATTGCCATTGATTGGACTCTACTGGTACATGCGAACAAAAGCGGATGTCACTATTACCAAAAAGATAACAGTTGGAAATGTGCATATAACACACCTGGACCTTTGTGCACATTTGTCTCCAATGGCATTTATATTTACATGAGCAAATAGAAAAACAAAGACCAGAACTGCAACCAGCATTTATTTGTGAGAGAAAAGACCAAAACTATCATGTAAGTGTTTTTTATTTGCAGGCAGGGATATAAATACAACATAGTTCACCTAGATCTCTTCTGACCGGCATTGAACATGGCTTGCCGGTCACATCAGTACATAATAGAAATTTTTAATTTTCTGAACAAGGTATTTGGGAAAAAATTATAATTTTCATTTGCACACAAATTATCCAGACAGCAGGAGAAGTAATTTATTTGTTGATGTTTGAAAATGGGATAAATTACAGTACTTTTTACTAATACGTCTCATAAATAAATTATTCAGTCTCTCTCCTAATAATTTTAATTTAACTGATATAAGGTAGAATTTAGGGCTTCTAAAAGATGATATTTAGAAAATATGTCGTCATTCTGTTTGATGCTTTTTAAAAGTCTTTACAGTGTCTAATGCATAGAATTTGTAATAATTTAAATGTTTTATTTGTTTTACAAAAAATTTTCTTTAATCTACCTGGTTAAATAAAATAGCTAATCATGCAAATATTTTGTTAAAATTTGTTCACATTCACACAAAGTTTTAATTTTCATGTAAATGTATGCAGTATATATCTTTTGTTCAGATGTTTAGTAATTCTTTTACCAAAAGCATTGCTCAATCTAAGATGTTTGATCACTTGAATTGGTTTTCTTACCTGCTATGATTTCTCAGGTTTAATACTTTACTGTTATGATTTTATCAAATATAATGATGCCATTTTTAATTATGCCTCCACTGTGATAGCAGAATGGGGGAGATTGCTTTGCTGCTGTCTGTCAAACGTCCATAATATTGTACATCCGTCCCAAATCCATTCTAACACAAAAACTACTGAACATAGAGCCATGAAATTTTACACACTTTATCATCATCAAGAGTAGATAAACTGATTATAAATTTTCAGGCCATTACAACAGTTTTTTAATTTATTTTTTTCTTTTTTTGTTGTTCCACATGTTTTTGAACTAAGCAAAAACCACTTGAGGTAGACAGATGCAATTTGATAGGCATAATTGTTGTTATATGTAGATGACCTGATTGGATTGTCAGGCCATTACAGCAATTTTTAAATTTTGTAAAACGTTTGCTTTTACGTTGTGGACTTTTTTTTTTACCATAAACTTTGTGAGCACAATTTAGGAAAAATCATGCAAAGCAGACATATACAATTTGGTATGTATGTTTGTATGTATAAATAGATGACCTGATTGGATTTACATGCCAGTATAGCTATTGCTCAAAAAAAAATTTGTTTGCATTTTGAGGCTTGGTCGGATTTTGATCTGCATTTGGGGCATATGTGTTTTACACACAAATCTAGTTTTCTTAATTATTGTACAGTTTATACTTTTATTTCATTACCAGATATTGTGCCATATGGAAGCATATAAATGATTATAATTCATAAACTGATATAAAAAAATAATCATGTGAACAGGTAATTGATTTACATAGTCCAACACACGAGAGATATTTAGTTCTTTCCAGTGATCAGAGTTACTTCCCTTTGACATTACTAAAATCACCCAATTTTTTTCAGACAATCAATGTAGTACAGCACATTCTTGTTTTAATGTGGACCCTTACATTGTTAGAACTTAACTTTTAATTGGCACTATACATCTAAGAATTCTAAACTTCCTCAGTTCTGTTTTATTCAGACTGGAAAATTATAGATTTCACATTGTGACCCAATTTCTGAGGAAGTATATTTTAATTTTTGATCTGTGGCCATTTAATATTCTTAAAGTAATATATCATATTGGAGAGGGTTTTATTTTTTGTATAGTTAATTTTTGACTAGATACACTGTGTATAATTTTGCCCATTTTGGGGTGCTCAAAACAATTTGTTAATTTGACAATGAAAGTTGAGATCATTTCATCTGCAACCTGTAAGATTTGTGCATTTTATTTTGTAACTTGTAATATGGATTTGTTGAATTTTCTTAAGCTTTCAGATGTATGCTTTTGTTGTTTTTAAGAAAGTATCATTTTTACTCATTTTGCCGTCCAGGGCTTAAAATGGCTTGCATACACAACTTTCAACTCATAAGGCTGCTTGTATTTGCTTATGTGTAACAGCATGGACCAAGATATACAATAATAATTGCATACTGTGCCAGTACATTGGGGTCTAAGCTGTTCTAGGTACAAGTCCTGAAACGTGTATAGAAAACTTTTGTTACAATGACCAGGCTGATTTACAACCATTCTCTTGTATTAACAAATATATCATTGTAAAGATCATATCTTTAGTTTAGAGGTGTCGTCATCCTTGTCATCTTGTTTTTGTCTAACCAGCATGTATAAATGAGAAGAATGAGACAAAATATAAATCTATCCATCGTATCTAAAATTATCATAATTTTTTATTACAATTAATTCATTTTATTAATCTTGTACATATTTTCCACCATTTCAAACTCCTTTTTTCCAGAAATAAAAATGTTTACGTACTGTCCTCCGACATTCCCAGAGAAGTAAAATCCCAAGGAATGTCGTAAAAAAAAACAGTAAAATATATTAAATATGCATGTTTGTTGCTGGAAATTTGCTGTTGGAGTCGCAAGCTGAATTTTCCATTAAAGGATCAAATTCACAATACAATTCATTTGTTCCCATCAATTTTATGTTGGAACACAAATATTTTGTTGTAATGAATGTCGTCGTAGCAAGAGTTGACTATCAGATAAATACAATACTCAGAACACTGCCTGTTTGTTTTACAGTATTTCAGTTGAAGTGTTAGTGTTATAATTATCCTAAAGTTTGTATTTTCAACTGGTAATTAAATTGTAATGCATAGAAATTTCTCAGACTACAGTGTGGTTACTTTAGCAATATGTATGAAACTGTCAAGCATATATGGTCAATATTGCAATAATTTCCAATTATGTTGTATTGCATGTTGGATAAAAGGGTAGGTTGGGAAATTGATGGTTTCTTCATCCTCTGACATTGTTTGTCATCTTTAGGGCTGTTCCAGTAATCATAGTTGGGACCCAGGGAAGGCATTTTAGAATTAAAGTAGAATACCATTGACCCAAGTTAAAATTGTTTTGATTTAAAAAATCAGAGTAATTACAGTACCATGACAGATATTTTTTTTTTTTTAAAAATTGCCTTCCCTGTGTACCATGTATTTGGTTGATACATTTTGGAGTGACCGTGCTAAGAAAAGATGGCTATAAAATATTTGCCATCCATGATAAGCAGTGATACAAATTGTGTATGTATTCCCACAGTAAATCTTTCTTCTGTTTATATTTTTTACTGCGCTTAAACATAAGAAAATCTTGACTTGTGAGACTTGGTATGATGTTGGGCTTTTTTTTTTACTATACCAGAGAGGTTCACACTGAGTGTAAGATAATAATGTATGTGTTTATATCTTTAGAATCTACTTCTTTTTTTACCCAATACAATCTTTTTTTTAAAATCAAGTTCCCAGTCTAGATTTCTTTTTTAAATACAATTTTTGCAATGATGGTGGTGGTGGGGAGGGGGAACCTAGGGGGACCAGGGAAAAAAAACAAAATTATACAGACAAAAACAGAAAGAAAACAAAAATGTTCAGTAAGCTCAAACCCTTACCTGCTGCAAAAAAAATAAGTGTTCTGACTCCATAAGGTAGATTTTAATAGAATAGACCAAACCAGTACACGCCTTCTAATGAATTGTATAAAAGGAACAAACTTATGAAAGGAGATGAGTTAGACTGATATATTAAGCCCAGGAAGCTGTAATTAATAAAAGTTGTCAAAATTTTTGTAACAGATGGGGATGGGCTTATCAGCAGTGATTGACTTATCATGCTGGAGTTTTTGTCCTGGCTGATATATCATGGGAGAATTAACGTAGTCACAATTTTGTCCTGGCTGATTTATCATGGGAGAATTAAGGTAGTCTCTACTTTGACTTGACTGACTTGTCCAGGTAGAATTAAGGTAGTCTCCATTTTGTCGTAACTGGATTGTCATGGGAGAATTAGGGTAGTCTCTACTTTGTCTAGACTGCCTTGGTAGATGCTCAACATAGCAATCACTTTGGTGTCCATATGCATGTCCATTCATATGTCTGTCCATAGACCAATTGACATTTCTCTGAAGGTAGATACGAGTGATGTCCCTTTGCATAAGGTCAGGTAGTCACGTAACTAGCAATGCAAATGTCGAGTACCAGGTCAAATTTCATCAATGCTGTTGTTTTGTCATGTCAGTCAGCAGATTAAACACATAAGAAATGCTATACTCTCAATTTCTGTGATAATAAATCCTCCTATGAATTTGATGCAGGTATGGCTCTCTGTAAGTTCGTTTAAGTATGCTTGGCCCACTAGTAAGCAGTTACCCTATGCCAACAATGTGTGGTGTCCGCTAATTCTAACTTTTTGATGGACAATGCATTCTGACCCCACAGCCCAACATAAATGTCCAAATATCTAAAATGGGGTGGGTAGAGTAAGAGGAAACTCGGACTGTGGAGTCTCAAACAAATTTGTTGTCTCAGGGGAGTAAACAGACACTATATAATGCACCCTAGATACCGTAAATTTCACAAAAACAAGCCATCTTAGAGACTGCCTCATATGCATTCATGCTAGGTTGAATTTCTGCAAATAAATTTCATGCATAGTGGTGCTTGAAGAAATATATATTTCATCCAAGGTGGGGGTGTGATATTAATTATATTTTATGCCTGGCGGGTGAAAATAAAAGTGCTGTCCGACCCCCTCATACCATTATTTCTGGAATTGCCCTAAAGATTAAAATTCTGTCAGATGAGAAAAGGTTGGCAAAAAAATTGTGTACACATTTTATTTAAATTTGTTTGTTATCTTTTCTAATGGTAACGAATGGGGAAACTTTCTTTTGTGGAAATACGTATTGTAGAATATAAGTTGTTAAAGGGCAGAAATTATACCGGAGATCCTTTTCTATGACATTGCAGTGAACTTTCTTTTTAGCCCATAATTAACACTTCTAACATCACATGTATTGCATACTGTACATGTATCCCTCAAAACATCATTAGTAGTTTTACACTCTTCATGTTTTTCCTTTTCAAGTATTGGCTTTTATATTGTATCATAAACATATTACAGCATTAGTTACACCATTGTCATCTTTTGTTGTTCATTTTTTTCCATGCTATACATTAGTTGGCTTTGATTTTATACAAAACTACTCTGTGAACTGTCATCATATATTTTAAAATTGCATGTACCAAATCAACTAATTTGCATCATATTTTTAAAAGTAAGTCCGATGCATTGTAGTACCGTGTGTTGTGTATGTTCATGTATGTGTGTGTTTAGAATTAGTGTAACACCCAAGTGAATTATGAAACAGTCTATGAATTAAATGTGAGAACAGTTCAAATAGTCAACCCTTCATTTCAGTATTTCAGTCTAGATATATGTAAAAACTTTTAAGTTCAGTTTTTGAGCTCACCTGTCCATAAGGCCAGGTTAGATTATGGTATGGCCCTGCATTCCATCATGTGTTGTATGTCTTGCATTGTCTGTTGTCTGTCTGTCAATCAACAGTTGCTCGTTACCACTCTGAAGTCCATATTTCTGATCTGATATCAATAAAAACTTGGAATATGGGTTTATATCATCAAAATCTCGGCCAAGTTTGATAATGAGCAAGAGCCATGCATATTAATGAAGTGATCATGCATCTGGTTGGATGAGTTTGTTACCACTGTGGAGGCTGCATTTCTAATTCAGTTTGATTAGACTTGGAATATATACTTGATATGATTAAGATCCAGGATGAGTTCAATAAAAAGCGAGATCCTTGCATACTAATTAGGTGATCTTGCATCTGATTGGCTGAGCTTATAACCCCTCTGGGAGCCTTATTTCTGATCAGTTTTTGATCAGACTTGAAATATGGGCATATATCATCAAGATCTTGGATGGGTTTGATAATGAGCAAGATTCATGCATATGAATGAGGTAATCTTGCATCTGATTGGCTGACCTATGATCAGGTCTAGTGAGAATCACATGTTTTGGGTTGTGAAGAGAGTCCTCCTTGGAAAACATTTTTAAATTCATGAAATTCAATAGAACAAGTAATATAAATTAGCAAAATAATACTCCTTAGGAATTAAATTGAATAAACTGTAATTTAAAGCTGAAGAATATAAATAAAATAATGTTTGGAATGAATTTGCTGTGGTGTGCTTAAAAAACCAGATAGGTATTGTTTGTGCATTTCTGATACACACCATTAATCGCATTCCCCAACAAAACTTACAGACCATTAAACACTTGCTATATTAAAATGCCTGAAATATTTGTTGTTTTTACAAAGTATATGCATTTTTTTATGTCATTTTATTATTTAAGATTTATATTTGGTATTTTTAGCCTTTAATAAAAATTAACAACAATAACTCAATATCCTTATCGCCTAAACCACTTCTAAATATATTTACCCTCATTGACCTAAATATAATGTCCCTCCAATCTTCTAAATGGCTTCTTTTGAAATCTCTTGACCATAAAACAATTTTTTTTTTAAAGAAACTAACAAATTCCAGATTTTCTGAATGTTGTGACCAGACCACATTTTATTTCATTCATGGTAATAGTATTAGATATCATGTTCTTTTAAACATTTACTGTTTCTACCAATATTTTTAGCTAATGCTAGACATAGATTAGATAGCTTGATTCAGTAATGGCTACTTTTGCATGCTGTTTGCTAATTGTGCTCAGTTCAAATTTACAGCAAGTTATATCAGACAAACATGAATTATTTAAGTAAAGATATGGGGAGTGTACATCTAACTATCGAAAAACATCCTGTTGTTGAGTAATGTTGACAATGTTGTTTTTCCAAAGGAATAAAATTAGATCATGCTACGGTGGTTCACGTTCAGTAAATGGAGGGGGAAAAATTATTTTTAAAAAAAAATCGTATTCAG
Source organism: Margaritifera margaritifera (assembly GCA_029931535.1). Lineage (NCBI taxonomy): Eukaryota > Metazoa > Mollusca > Bivalvia > Unionida > Margaritiferidae > Margaritifera > Margaritifera margaritifera. The sequence goes on along the minus strand of JAQPZY010001562.1, from coordinate 1,427,720 downwards.
ACCAACCAATCCAATTTTTTTTAGCATGGAACCAGAAACACTCAAAATATTTTAGGCCTCATTAGATAGTGTGGCAACTAAGTGCTCCAAACTTTACATTCCACTCCACAGTTTCACTACATGTATGAATTTACTTTCACAACCTTACAGTTTTCAGTTGCAAAGGTGAGCAATATTAGGCCCACTTGGGCCTCTTGCTTAGAAGACTACTCTACACTTTCATTATATAGATCTTGTTTTATACCTACAAAGCGTTGAATTTTCAGCCACTAATGTTACTGTATATGACTCAGAGTACTGTATATCAATCAGAGTACTGTATATGACTCAGAGTACTGTATATCAATCAGAGTACTGTATATGACTCAGAGTACTGTATATCAATCAGAGTACTGTATATGACTCAGAGTACTGTATATCAATCAGAGTACTGTATATGACTCAGAGTACTGTATATGATTCAGAGTACTGTATATGACTCAGAGTACTGTATATGACTCAGAGTACTGTATATGACTCAGAGTACTGTATATCAGAGTACTGTATATGACGCAGAGTACTGTATATGACTCAGAGTGTTGCTAGAGTATACTGCCTTATAATGAGATTGTCTTATAATGAAGTACATGTGATACATATAATTTTACTACCATATAATGAATTGGAATTCATGACTATACTTGCATTTTAAGAGGAACTGTGTTAAATTAAGGGCCTTATAGTTAGGGAATGCGGCATAATTTTATGTCGATGATAATGAAATTCAGATGTAATTATGTGATTTTTGGGATCGCTTGGGTTCATTATATCTGGAGTTTACTCTGTGTTTGTGTGTGTGTGTATATATATATCCTCGACCCGCCATGTTTCGTGCCCTTAACATGAATTTAAACGCTTGCATTATAATATTGTGTGAAACTATTAAAATCACCATAGAGTGTGTTCAACTATATCTACTTAATTTATTCATCATTGAAAATTGTTCATAAACTCTCTAGATTCTGTGTGAGTTACCGTTTTTCTGAGCATGTCAAAATTTTTCTATTTCCGGAAGTTCGTCCATGGTTAATGCCCCTGAAATAAAGGCCACGTGACATAAGATTGGAACATGACAATTCGGCCAAAGTGTGGAAATAGATTGTTTATAATGTCTCTGTAATTTTCATTATTTGCATTTGTAATATATTTCATTGCTTTCATATGCATATTTACTGCAATAAAACACTTATAACAAAATGATGCGAAAAGTATACAAAAAATATTTTAAAAATAGGATGGATTTTTTAATTATTTTTTTTCTCCAAGCTATTTTGATATAATTATCGTATTTAAAGATATACTGAACTTTCAGAAGATTTTTTTCTTCATGCTATGTCACAATAAAGATTTTTTCCCCCTACATTACAATAATCCAATCAAGAATTTCATACTGCATACTCTTCATTGGATTCATTTTTTCTAACATGATATAAGAAGTGTATGTTATAGAATCAAAGTTTTTACATTGTCTTTGCCGTCTGAGAAATCTCTCCCGTGGGTTTCCTACTAATCAAAAGGTAAAGAAGACGAACATGTGAACAGCGGCCCTGGCTTGAACAGCTAAAACTTGTGACAGGGTCATAAACTCGAGGCAAATATGGCATTAGTAAAATTGGCCATTTTCATTGTGTTTTTTTCAATTTGAATTGTAGTACGTATTTAAATTTAATTTCATCTAATATTTCTTAATCAGCACTTACTGTCATTGTCAGCAAACGCTAGTGACCCAGTTGATGATGTCAGGATCTGAAAACAATCGTGTGAAGTCGCGAGAAACATGGCACACGATTCAAGGCACGAAGTTAGGAGGGTCGACGATATATATATATATATATATATATATATATATATATATATATATATATATATATATATATATATATATCAGCACATAAATACCCACAGTATATAAATTGTACTTCTGAGATTTATCCTGCATCAGTTGATAAAGACCTATTACATCTTCACTGACTTTCCTGTCCCTTAACCTATATTTACTAGCTCAAAGTTTTGTTAACAAAAACACATTATGTTTCTTAATTTTCAAGTGTATGTGCTTGTTCGACAAATATACTAGTAAAAAGTTAACAAAATGACAAACCACAGATGGGTGGGTGATGTGATTAATTTTTTTAATTATTTTATTTGTTTTATCTAGCCAGGTTTATTTAACAGGTCTCTATTATCTAATTGGTTCTAAAATTATCAACAATAAAATCTCATCAGAATAGCTGTAATTTTTAACTTGTGGAAAAATTGTCTAGCAATCTGTATGGGAGCCAAGGCATGGTCAAATCCATCTTACAAGGTTATAGGTCAATACTGATCTGATGACAGACCCAGGTTCTGTCAAAATACATCAATATTTATGTCAACAAAACATGGAATTTTCAATAGAAAGTGAATAGCTTTTTGTTGCATTAACAGATTTGCACAGTTTATGAGTGTACATGTAGACCTGCACCTCAAAATCGAGCATATGTTGTAGGTACAAGACATACTATTATACCTATGTGTACAATATGATATTTATTTAGTGTGTAGTTCTTGGAAGACATTTTTTAAAATGTAAAATAAGTGAATTCTTGTCTACATTCTGTTTTCAGCCTTAGTCCTCTGTTGACAAAAAACATTGGCTCGCACATATTTAAAAATAGTGTGTCAGAAGGTCTTTGTATACTTGTAGCATACAGAAGTCATTTAACAAACATACTATTGGGATAATCTCAGAGGCATGTACAACATTTCCTCATAATGCTGTCCTTGAGAGCCATGGAGTATAGCACCTTATAGTGAAACTGCCTTATAATCAAGTACATTATACATATAATTGTATTACTTTTCATAATAAAATTGTATCCATGACAATACCTAAATTATAAAGGAACCATGCTATAATGAATGGCATGATAGTGAGGGAGTGCTATATTAACAGAACCAGTAACAGTCCTTGTTGGGTAATGACCATGCTTTCAGCATTTTTTTCATGAAATTGTACATTATATATTATGTCTTTATTGGTATATTTGTCATATGAAGCTTGAGACTCAAAGCATTATACAGTATTTGTGATTTTTCATTTCGAAACATGACATGAAGAAAACAATAAAAGATGATGTACCGGTATGCAAATTTGTTGTTGTTATTGTTATTATTATTATTATTATTATTATTAGACTTTTTATGGTTTTGATTGAGATACTAGCATATATGTTTACTGAGACCTTGACCGTGGGTGGCATCTGGCGATCAGCTACTGCATAACAGTGATTCTGATGGACTGCTGATCAACCCAATTGCCAGCTAGATCTAGGTGTGAATGATTATATTATGACATTAATTGTTAATGTTTGGGCTGTTGGACAAAAGTTTGTCTAACTGTGTAAGTCATCAGCTTGGTAGTTTTTTCTATGTTATATATAGGGAATGGGGCAAAAGCAATATCTGATTTAATCCTATGAGTAGGTGTGGCCCATGAGTTAGGTTAAATTAGATAATGTATGTGCACACTGTCATTGACCCACTTCCTGAGAAGATGTATTCATGTTATGTACATTTACTACACATAATAAGATGTAAAAAATTTACTTATTTCAACAAACAACTTGTAACCTGAATGAAGATTTCAACACAACATTTTAGGATTATATTGGTCAGTTTGGATATAACTTCTTACAAAAGCACTGAGCAGTGGAATAGAACAATGCCACTATAGGCAAAGTTGTTAATAATGGAAAGATGAAAGAAATACATTTGAATAGAATGAAAGGACTGATGGAAGACGTATGTATGCAAAAAATGAAAGGAACAATGGAACATGCACATGCACTCGGAAGAGAATGATGGTACAAACATCCAGCCAGTAGTTGGTTTTGAATCTATGGATTCATTTTGGATGTAATGATATTTGTTTTATAATTGTGCTGGTGATAATCAAGTTGGTGGGGGGGGGGGTACATATGGATTTTTGATGGACATTTTATTTTTACTGGTGCACACAAGTTCAGCTTTCTAAGTAATTTAGCTATTTGAAGTTGAATAATATAGAAATTGTTCTAAGCGGATAATTCAGTCTAAATGCAGTGTCACATATTTCTTTTATAAGACTAGAGATACAATTGATGCAGTGTCACATATTTCTTTTATAAGACTAGAGAATACAATTGATGACTCATCAAGCTCCACCTACCTGTTTAGCATGAGAATGATGTTCCAGAGGACCACAGCCCACTCTCAAGCAGAACTATTTGTTTTTTTTAGCTCACCTGGCCATAAGACCAAGTAAGCTTATGGTACGGTCCTTCAAATGTCATATATCATCTGTCATCTATTGTGTATCATCAGTTCACAATTGCTATTTACAACCTCTTCTCAAAAACTGCTCAACAGAATTTGACCAAATTTGAAAGTAAGCATCCTGGCATGAAGCTCTTTCAAATACATGTATGTTCAAATAATGCCAATCCACCATCAAATAATCTCCTCTGTTGCAAAAAATAGAAAAATAACTTTAAATTACTTCTTCTTAAAAACTGCTTAACAAATTTGAGCAAGTTTCACATAAAGCATCCTGGTGTGATGGACTTCTAAATTTATTCAAATGATGCCAATCCACCATCAAATATGGCCACTGTTACTCAAAAATAGAGAAACATTTATATGACTTCTTAGAAACCACTAAACAGAATTTAACCACATGTGACAGAATGGAACCATGGCATGAAGCTTCTGTTCAATTTGTTCAAATGATGCTGATCCACCATCATATATGACCGCTACTGGTAAAAAAATGAAAAACCTTTAAATGACTTCTCAAAAACTGCTCAACAGAATTTGATAAAATTTGACAGAAAGCATCATGGTTTGATGAACTTTAAAATTTATTCAAATGATGCTGATCCACCATCAAATATGACCGCTACTGGTAAAAAAATGAAAAACCTTTAAATGACTTCTCAAAAACTGCTCAACAGAATTTGACAAAATTTGACAGAAAGCATCATGGTTTGATGAACTTTAAAATTTATTCAAATGATGCTTATCCACCATCAAATATGGCCACTGTTACTCAAAAATAGAAAAACATTTATATGACTTCTTAGAAACCACTAAACAGAATTTAACCACATGTGACAGAATGGAACCATGGCATGAAGCTTCTGTTAAATTTGTTCAAATGATGCTGAACTACCATCATATATGACTGCTACTGGTAACAAAATGAAAAACCTTTCAATGACTTCTCAAAAACTGCTCAACAGAATTTGACCAAATTTGACAGAAAGTATCCTGGTGTGATGAACTTTAAAATGTATTCAGATGATGCTGATCCACAATCAAATATGGCCATTTTTACTAAAAATAGAAAAGCCTTTATATGACTTATCAAAAACTGCCAAAGAGAATTTACCAAATTTGATAGAAAGCATCTTGGCACGGAAGTCCTTCAGTTTTGTTTAAATGATGCCAGTCTGCTTTTATATATAGTCACCATTACTAATAATAAAAGAAACTTTAATAACTAAGTTTCAAAACTGCTCGACGGAATTTGACCAGATTTGACTGAAAGTGTGCCATTGAAGGCTTTCAATTTTGTAGTAAGACAAGTTAGCCTCTTATCAGAAGGAGATAGTAATAATGATAATAATAATAATAAGAAGAAGAAGAAGAATATGCTTATACTTAGACTATTTGATTTACGGATCCATTTCAATTTGTTTGATTTACATTCAGCCTGTCATTATATCTGATATTATTATTTTCCCCTTTTTCTTCGTTTATGTACTAAGACTGATCAGAAAATGAATCTATCGTTTACAGTGATTCATTATTTTCTATACTGCGATACTTTTATTTTCGCACTTACGAAAACTGATGAAAGTTCTTTTTTGGTGATGGTCATTTGCAATAAAGGAGTTCAATGTCTCTTCTTTGTTTGACTTACAATTCTGATATTATTGTTTAAAATAAGTCCACAAGAGTTCAAAGGCATAATCTTTTATTAAAAAAAACAAAACAAATGGCATGTAGTTGGTGTCCACTGAATGTGGGGCGAAATGTCTTGGGCCGAAATGTCCATGGGCGAAACGTCCAGGTACGTCCATGTAGTGGGGCGAAATGTCTTGGGCCGAAACGTCCATGGGGCGAAACGTCTCGGTACCAATCAAATATGGCTGCTGTTATTAAAAATTTATTTTAAAAAAAAGCAACTAAAAACGACTTCTTCTCCAACACCGCTGAACAGAATTTGACCAAACTTGACAGAAAGGACTCTGGCCTAAAGTCCTTTCAAGTTTGTACAAATGATGCCAATCCAACATTAATTATGGCTGCCATTACTAAAAGTTGACAAAACTTTAAATGACTTCTCAGAAACTAATTAACAGAAATTGACCAGATTTGGCAGAAAGCAGTCAGGTAATAAGGTTTTTCAGATTATACAAATGTTGTCAATTCACCATCAAATATAACCACCATTTCTATATAAAAAAAGGAGAATCCTTTAAATGACTTCTCAAAAACTACTCAGCACAATTTGACCAAGTTTTACAGAAATTAGGAGGGGCTTTGAAAATACAAATGATGCCAGTCTGACATCAGATATGATTGTTGTTACTAAAAATAGAAGAAACTTTAACAACTTCTGCTAAAACACCACTTAAGAGACTTTGATGAAATTTAAAATTTCCTAGCTTGTACACCTTTCAGATTTATACAAATGGTACTGTTTTGGTATAAAATACAGCTTCTTATAGTAAAAGTATAAAAAAATTTTAAACAACAAAAAACTAATGAACACAATATGACAAACTTCGATACAAAGCATCCTGGCATATGGACCATTCAATATTGGATAAATTATACTGATGTGCTATCAAATAATGTACGAAGATGTAAAAACTAGAGAAACCTTTAAACATATTTTCAGAACATATGCAATCAACAGCTCTGGAAGAAATTTCAACAGAAAGCATCCAACTGACCCTGATTTCTTGTTAGAGTAAAGCAAGAGAAGTAACCTATAATGAGGACTATTTTGAGCCACAGATTTGGGGTTATGCAGAGTTCTTCCTCTTGCAGAAATAAATTTAACATTACAATAATTATTTTTAGAATACAAGCTGGATAAATTAGAAGTTATAAAAAGTAGCAAAATAATACATGTTTGGGAATTTAATAAATGATTTATAATTTAAACAAAAAATAATATAAAAAAGCGATCAAACAAGTAATACTCTAAGTTGATAATAAATTGATAATATAATTATATTTATAATACTAATTTGTAAAATGCCAATGATTAGCGTTCTGGACTTTTACGCAGGTTTACTAGGTGTGATTCTGTGCCAACAAGAACTAATTAACCACTGCGGTGAGCCTTGCCCAAGCAAACCAGAAATGTGCGTCTTCATGCACGCCAATTTTTTAACGAAAGGGAAAAACTGGGGGGGGGGGGGGGGGTGTTACTACTATTGCATTTTAGTCTTTACACAGAAGAATTAAAACTCTCTCTCCCATGCACACTAATACATGTATCAAAGTATCAACATTTCTTGTCATATTTAATTATGTTCCAGAAAAATATTTTGCATATAAAGAACATATTTCTTGTAAAAGCCCTGTCCAAGTATATAAATTTATTTAAACGAGACTATATTTGTAATTCTGGCGGGGGACCACGACATTATCTAAAGACCCTTATTTAACCAAGGTATTAACATAGATTCAAACTCGTTTTGTGACTTGGTTCTTGCATTAAGTGTCTTCCCATTATGTTTATGGGAACTTCCAATTTTGAATGGGTGCGGGTCAACCCTTCTGGCACAGTTAAATACACCCGTGTTTATGCACTGCCTTTCCCTGAGAGAAACTTCTTCTACACTGGTATATGGATACGTGCTGCCTTTTTTAGCTTGGTTGTATATCAATATATATCTTTACAATCATTTCCAGGTATATAATTGCGGTTTATTTCTGATTCTCAGTACATAACTAGGTTTATAATTAGAAATCTCGAGTTTATCAATAAATTCCAGGTACACATTTGGATCTTTATCGCTGATTCTAAGTACATTAATATGTCAGTAATTAGGAATCTCAAGTTCATCACTTCCAGGAGGTATCTGACTTTAATTAAACCCTCTGGGGGCAAGAATAGAGGCTTTGCACATATGCTCTAACATGGATACGCTTATACAACGATTAGCATAGTATGGTCATATCACGTTAGTTGTATCAAGTATATCATTATCTGACATTCTTACTAGTACGTGAATTGGTATATACATTTAAATTAACTGGACATGACTGGGTACATTCCTTTTAGCTCTGCTGGTCATAGACCAAAAGAGTTTATGGAATGGCCAGTCGTCTGTTCGTAAGCACAAGTTTGTTATCACTACTCCTCCTAAACCACTTGGAGGATTGTCATGAATCTTTACACACACATTAATCCCGTGTTCTAGTTGGTCCGAAATATAAATGGTATCAATTTGATGTCCAATATGGCCGCCGTGGCAACCAATTTTAAAATCTTGTTATCGCTACTCCTTCTGAACAGAAAGTCGTATCGATATGGGTTTTCACCAGAAGACTTCTTATGATGTCTAGTTAGTCTTATGTACAAATGGTTCCGATCTGACATGGCCATCATGGCACCCATCGTGAAATATTTTTTTTATCGCTACTCCTCCTGAACGGAAATTCATATTGACATGGGGTTAATCGGGATACTTCTTATGGTGTATGGTGTGTAGTTGGTTCCAATTAAAAACGGTACCAATCTGACCTACAATATATCCGTCACAGTGGCCATTTTGAAAATCTTCTGATCAGAACTCATCCTAAATGGATGGTCATATCGACATTGGGTTTTTACCAACAGATTTATTGTGATGTCTAGTTGGTTCTAAATTAAAATGGTGCCGATCTGATATATAATATGGGCACCATGGCTGCTATCTTAAAAATTTTGTTATCGCTGCTCTCCCTACAATGAAAGTCATATCGACATGGGAGTTTTCACACAAAGACTTCTTATCATGTCTCCTTTGTCCTTAATGAAAATATATCCGATCTGACATCCAACATGACCACCATGGAAGCCATCTTGAAAACCTTGTTACTGCTTCTCGTCTTCTATTGAAAGTCATTTCGACATGGGGTTTTACCAGAAGGCTTTTTATGGTCTCTAGTTGGACCTATATGAAAATGATACCGATCTGACATCCAGCATGGCCACCAAGGTGGCTATCTTTAAAATCTTGTTATGGCCACTCCTCCTGAACGTGTGGTCATATTCACATGAGGATTTCACCAAACCACTTCTCATGACGTCTAGTTAATTCAAAATGAAAATGGTGCCGATCATGCATCTAATGTGGTCGCCACAGCAGCTAATGTTAAAATCTTATTATTGCTCCCTGCGAGTGCCATATAATGAACTGCACATCGCGCATGCATATATATATATATATATATATATATATATATATATATATATATATATATATATATATATATATATATAATGTGTTCATTAAACTGGAATGAAGATAGATATATAAATGGAGTTGGAGGTGGGGCTTTTTCAGTCAAAGGGTCACGTCATATTAATTTTCAATCTAATTCTTCTGTATTCTTGGTAGCAGGCGATTCACCACGATCAACATCATACAAATATTCTATATTTGGTTCATCGCTTTCGATGACCAATTATGTGGCCTGTTGTTCCCCAAACCTCTTATTTGTTCACCTTACAGCAGAAACAAATAAGTGATGACGCAGTATATACTAGTAAAGATGCCGATCTTTGTATCTCCTTGAACACCTTATCAGTACTGCAATTGTTCTAAAGTCTGTAGAACTCAAAGCTCACGTTAGTGTAAATATGACAGCGACGTCGTAGCTTACATATATTGTAATGAGTGAAAATTTAGAACAATGGTTCACAAGTCGCATTAAACGTTCTATCTAGCACATACCATGATTATATAGAAGGCAAGGCACTTGATGTACTGGGCACGCATAATATGATTCACAAATGTTTTTAACATGAAAACGTACCAAAAACTGCTGTCCTCCAAAGTTCAAAATGGGGGATGGTTGCTATTAAGAGGAGGCTGGGGCTGAGCCAGCGTCCCCTCTCAAGGTGAGCGCGAAACAACAACAGCGTTTCCTAGACTACGAATTCGTCACAGTCAGATGGTTAAAAGTATGCCCTGGAAACGCGTACAATGCAAGTGCTTGCGGGGGCTTCTCTCCTGGGCCCCCAACAGGGGTTCCATCCTATAGACCCATTGCCCACCTGTTTATGCCACCCCCCCCCCTCAACCTTCCGAACTATAATTCTTCTGGATCCATCCCTGACTGGGATCTGGTGTTAGTTATTAAAAACTGTTACAAAATATAGGTCTGCTTCCGTGAACTAGTACCATAAACTGAATGAAACTATAGAAAACATATAGGAATTTTCAGGTGGATGTGCAAAGAACAACTGCATTGTCAGTGCTAAAATTTGAAAGTTTTCTTTCATTTTGTTACAGTGATAAGTCTCAAATTAATACTTCTTAAGACATTCAAAATGCCTTTTGTTTGCAAATGAGCGTGGGCAAGTCATTGAAGTAGCAATTGGGTCACTCGACAGCGTATGCACACATGACGTCTTTATTTGCGCAGTTGTATGCCCTGATGACCTAGATACGATTGAAGTGGTTGATTTTAATCAGACATTCACTCTGCTTTAGCATACCAAATTCCAAGTAATCAGCTACATGTACTTGATGATTCTTTCACAGAAAATAAAACTAGAATATTGTGGGATTCGAAAATAAAAAATGAATTCCTGGCGAATATACATGTTTTGAAAATCTGAATTATATCGACTTTGAATTGCAGGAACTTATCAATAAAGATAATATTGCACGGGACGATGTAATTAGAAATATCAACGATGTAAGTAACATTTTTATTAGCTTTGCTGAACTGACATTTTGTTTCATAATAAACATAAAGGATAAAGTTCTGCAAATGCACGCAAGAGAAAAGATGACTCTAAGCCATGGTTTGGCAATGAGTGTATGAAAGCCAGAAAACTATACCACTTGTATAGGAAAGTTCACGAAATTAAAAAAACTCCAGTGAGCAAAGATAATATGCTAACAGCTAGTAGACAGTATAAGAAAACTCTTGCAAATCATTACCCTCGTTATAAAAAAAATCATTGCAAAGGAAAATAGGCACTTTATAATCAAAAGATCCAAGAAGATACTGGAATATGATAAATAATGTCGGCAAGAAAAGATCTGTTCAAAGTATCGCATTGCAAGAATGTTTTGAATATTTTAAAGAAACAAACTCAATACACAGATAGTGACGACCGAGCAATGCCCGAAGCGGCTGATGTTGTCGATAACTTGTCTGAATGACCCAAATACAGCTGAAGAAATATTTAAATTTGTTAACAATTAAAAAAAAATAATAAAGCAAGTTCAATCGATAATATATTGAATGAATATATAAAATGGTCAATTGCTGAAATGTTAAATGTGTACGTAAAACTTTGCAATATAATCTTGAATACTCTCTTAACAGATGGTTGGCTTAAAGGTGCTATTGTGCCAATTGATAAAAATAAAGGTGACAAAACTGATATATCAAATTATAGACCTATTACTTTTGTTCACTGTTTTTGGTAAAGTTTTACCGCTATATTAAATTCAGGATTGTCTAGATTGCCTGATTATAATAAATTACTATCTGAGACTCAAACTGGACTAGGGAATTCCACAATAGACAATATCTTTCTTTTTGTATAGCCTTTTTCAATTTATTAGAAACTTCTTTGTACTTTTTTTTATCTTAAAAGTGCCTTTGATAATGTATGGAGAGTTGGATTATAATAACAAAAATATTGTACACTCTGTCATTTGCAAGAAATATGTGATGAATATAACTGTCTTCTGTCGTGTTCTTATTTTCATGACAAAAGACAAAATTGTATGCCTCAATTTTACATTTCCAGGACTAACGTTTATAAACATAATCAATTAATGAATACAGGTAATACACGACTCTTGAAAAATTATTTGCAGGTTCTTAGATTGTGTTTTCCGATTTTTTTAATCCACGTTAAGCATTATGTTATGACATCACACGCTATAGTCATGTTATGATATCACACGCTATATTCATGTTATGACATCACACGCTATATTCATGTTATGATATCACACGCTATATTCATGTTCTTTTGCTTATATACCTCATATGTTGTCAACTTTACAACCTGAGTGTAATAAAGTCTTGTCTTGTCTTGTTACCCGATATGACATAGATAAGGAAATGGAGTGACATTAGTGTACCCTACGTCACCGCGTGACTTTATGTCCAAGAGGTAGGAGGTGCGTCCTTTACCTCTTGTTTAGTTTCTTGACCGGCTCACGTTAAGAGGACGCCAGAGTGACCTATTCAGGAATTATCCCCATCTTGGAGGTCTTGACTTTGCTCAAAATGACATGGGAATGACCTTCGATGAGGAAAACAACTGTGTGGCCGAAATGTTGAATGCTTTCCAATTCTTCTGTCCTTGTACTCTTATTCCTCTACTGTTTCTATATAAACTTCCGTCAAGAAAAGTTTGTTTCAGTCCAAGCAGTACGACTGTCAGGATAGGTCTCACCAGCACTACCCACTACTTCCAAAAGCTAATTGAAAAAAAGGAGAGAACCTTGACTATAAATCCCCCCCCAAAAAAAAAAAAAAGAAAAAAAAAAGAAAAGAAAATGCAGACTGGATCTTGGAAATGGATACTACGTAGAGACTTAAGAAGATGACTTACTTTTCATCAGGAAACATGAGAACGAAAACTCGACACTAAAAGAAGTGAATTTCCCTATGTTTTGATGGACAAATATGAGTGGATCCTAATATCGACGAAGCCATCGAAAACTTAAAGGAACAAGAAACACGTTGATTGTAAATTCCATTTGGGTGGTAATGTTTTTGTAAATTCCATTTGGGTGGTAATGTTTTTGTAAATTCCATTTGGGTGGTAATGTTTTTGTAAATTCCATTTGGGTGGTAATGTTTTTAATCAGCATGGGTAACGAATATCCTCGTGTAGACATTTGTCACTTTTGGATACTTATGAATTAAAATGAAGTTTGACATTTTTGTTTGTTTGTTTGTTTCCTTTTAAAGGTGGGAATCATCAGACTGATACAAGATTTCTTTTTACACCTAATCTACACGTTAATTTGTCACATAGTCGCATAGCTTTGATTTGATTTTAAACTTCATTATGGATGCAAAAACAAATCTTGATTGTACAGATGTTGCTTTAAATTTCTTGATTGTACAGATGTTGCTTTAAATTTCTTGATTGTACAGATGTTGCTTTAAATTTCTTGATTGTACAGATGTTGCTTTAAATTTCTTTCTTCAGCTCTGGGGTACTGCTAAAGCGTGAAAATAACACATGCGGGTTGTTTGGTTGTTCCATTTTGATGGGACCATGTTAATTGTGAATATAACACATGCGGGTTGTTTGGTTGTTCCATTTTGATGGGACCATGTTAATTGTGAATATAACACATGAGGGTTGTTTGGTTGTTCCATTTTGATGGGACCATGTTAATTGTTTCAGGCACTTGCACCATAACTGAAGTAATAATAAGACGGTCTTTACATGAAATATAAACTCAGATGTTTCTTTAACATTTTCTATTGAAAATAGTTTGATTTGTCCATTCAAGACGACAAGACACACATTTATGCTCTTTATTTGTTCAGTTGTGAGGAATATATTAAATGTTTGGTTCTTAAGGCATCCAATTCTAAAATTCACCATTCTCAACAGTTTAATTGGAACAACACTAGCTGCTACTATTGTTGTCTCTTTCAATTGCAATAATTTCAGTGACGTCAAAGCTTAGGTCGCTGAACCCACATACCTTTGACCGTTGACGATCTCCGGAACCTTATCTATATGCCGGAGTTCTGAATTATATCCCTCTTTCTATCAACTTGCTCAAGGCATGGCACAAAGTTATCTGGTTCACATGTTCTCCCTCATTTTGTTTCTGGCGCTGACAAACGCTGAAATAAGCCATAAAAGGGCCGCTGACCAATGTAACGTCGATTCCAGAATTGACTGCCACACTGAAGCAGGTAATGACCAGGCCGTTTATTCACTTAATTTCTATTCTTTTTATTTAAAAAAAAGTGCACAAAAAACAACCTCCTTAAATTGAGATTGTACATGTATCTAGCTTCTTAAAGATAATATGGGACTCTTTTTCAGTATAACTCAAGATGCAAGACTGTATTTCATTCCTTAATGACTGCTAAAGGTAAGGTACAAATTTATTGTTGCTAACCAAGGAATAAGAAAGATAGTTTAAATCACGATTTTAGGAAGAAAGTTTAAAATGTTTATGGAAACGGCATCGTAGCAAGCCACAGACGACAATCCGCTACGCTCCTTAATAGCAGATTGTCGCCAGGGGTTTGCTACAATGCTGAAACTGGGGCCAGACCCCGATTTCGTTTGATTTAAAAAAAAAAAAAAGATCTCAACTTAAGATTTTACGTTATCGTGCTTTGACACCTTCGACAATGTTGTGATTCTTTTTTGGACAGATGTGGGAATGTCAGGCAGGATAAAAAAAATAACTCATAGTTGTAATCTCTTTTTTACATCTGGGAATCTTTCCATTTTCGAAGAAAAGAGAATTGTGGAATTTTTCAAATTTAAGATAATCTTCAAATTTTCCTTTGAGATAGAATAAAGACTCTTTTCAGAAAAAAATAAAGGTATAAGGATTGTGTTCTAATCCTTGACATCTGCTAAATGTTTGGTGAAATTTATTATTACCAAACCAACCTACTTAAGGAAGAAAGCAAAATATATTAAATGAAACTGGAGTGACTTTAGTCTCTAAATCCAGCTATGTCATGCCACGGAAAAAGCATTTCACATTTAACACTTTGTTCAATATATTCACTCCACTAGACCATACCCGCGTCCCGCGGGATCCGATTCACAGGTAACGATGGCAAAAATCAATTAAGTTTGTAATTAATTAAATAATTAACATATATTTTTGTGCAAGCCTACAGATCGTGACAGTTAATATGAGACCTCTCTCTGTGACAGTTAATATGAGACCACTCTCTGTGACAGTTAATATGAGAGTACTCTCACCTTCATATAACCTCTCCTTCATAGTTTGGTAATTCGGTTAACTGCCTAACATAATGTACATGATTACCAAACTGGAAAAGTACACGTGTAATTTCATTGGGTCATATCAGACATGAAACATAACCTTTGTGGATTGTCCCGAGTTACGATATATTAATGTTTTAGCTTTCTAAGGTAATTACGTTGTCATCAATGTTTAGAAGTTATTCAATATAGATAACTTTACTAAGAACAACTTAAAATCGTCAATAAAATGTCGTTTTGTTTCGAGTGATAAAATTGTTGGTAAGGGAAGAAAAATATCTAAATGTTTATCTTTTATCTTTGGTAGATTTTATCTTGAATGTGTAAATGTATGCCTGCCTTACCTCTTTGCAAATTATGCGGATTCAAAATATATGTTTGTTTTCGATACAAAATCAAAACAAATATGTTGAACAGAAGGAAACGTACGTGTATTCCAGCACTGTGATATTATCATATATACCCGCATATAAGTAAATCGAACTTCAAACTGCACAGACCCAGGTCTGCAGATCAGGGTTTATCTTGTTTGCAGTTCGACCACACATATACGCGTGTATTACGATAGTTTTGAAGAAAAATACCTGAAATATTCGAAAGTAAGCCGACCTCTAAAATAAGTTTACCGTCTATACTCGCGTATAAATCCATACCAACTGCAAACTGCATAGACCCAGATCTTCCGTCGCATAATGAGCCGGCAGATCTGGGTCTATGCAGTTTGTAAGGACTAATCAGTAGAACAAACAACATAGACCCTGATCTGCCGGCGCATTATGCTACGGCAGATCAGGGTCTAGGGGTTGTTTGCATTTGGGTCCGAATTATACGCGAGTATAGACGGTTCTCAGAATATAAGACGTCCAGTTTCTACGACGTTTTCCACTCAAAAATAAGCCGTCACAAGAAAAAGCCGTCTAATATACGGTCACATATGTCAATTAACGTACATAGAGAGACTTTTAGAGAAACAAATATATTTGAATTTGAAATTATGTCAAAATCTGCTTGTAAAATCATGCATTAATTTACTTATAATTATCATTTTCTCTATCGATATTGCATTGATAAATATGAATTTTAAGTTTATTTTACATTCTTGCGGTACACATTATATTAAAGACGCAGAAACCATTTCCTCATCGTGTACTTATATTTTTGCCAGAAAATACCCTTACCCCTAAGTATGCGGTCCTCGAAAAAAGTCGAACAAAAATTTCTAATGAATAATATAAGCCGCAGCTTATTTTGGAATTTTTTTTTTTTTTTTTTTTAGAGTATTTCCCTCAATTATTTGTTCTTGCAGTGGTTGCATACAAATCAGGATGGTTTGGACTGGTGTCATACGACACATCAGCATGTGAAAGGTTACATATCGTGGCTCCTTCAATGGTGTTTCTCGCGACCTAAAACGCTTGTTTCGAGGTAATGAGGTCATCAATTGTCATCAGCGTTCTTCAAGAGTGACAGCATTGAATTAAATAGTAAAATCAGACAAAATGAGATTTAAACAGATAATTTCATGTAATTTTAAAAAAATCATAATGAAAGTCTATATTTTCACTAATGCCTTATTTGTGTCCGGCATTTTGGCCTTGAATTTTCTATTATATGCCAAAGATAGCGCCGCCGATGACATGATTGCTTTGTTTACATATTTTGAACAGGAAAACCAAATTTGGGAATTTATACAACGGGATAGCTATTTTAAAATTTGGTTTTAATCATGTGGGGTTCTTATACAACGTAAGAAAAATTTACACTCGAAATATATATTCACTACGGACTTTTTCGTTTCAGTATTATTTCATAATGAACATATATTCTACATCAAAAGACATTGAATCTATTATAATAAAATGTGTATCCATTCACCAGTGTCTATTTTTAAATTTCTCTATCCCTCTGTCTCTGTCTGTCTGTCTCTCAGTCTATTGAGTCATGTATTTATATGGTAAAGAACAAGCAAGCAGTAATGTAAGTGCAAAAACTGCATATAGAATTAAGGGACTTTTTTTTCTTCATATTTAAATTTTATTTTTTTATTTCAAAAACATGGAGACGCTATGAACTAATAATATCCATACCTTGACCTAACTGGCACATTCCGGTCATATGCCACGTGACTTTTTAGTTTGCGTCACGAACCACTTCCGGAAATAAGCAAAATTACACACGTTCGGAAAAACATTAATTCTGAACTAATGTACATGAACGTCAAAAATATTTTAACGATGATTAAATGAAGTAGATATAGTTGAACACTTTCTATGTTTTTTTTTATAAATAGATTCTCACAATATTATAACGAACGCGTTAAAATTCACGTTAAGTGCACGAAAAGTGGTTGCTCGAGGCCAGCACTTTCCGCTCTGTTGAAAGTTTTAATGGGAGTTATCGAGAACTACGTCACCGGTCATTCGGATGCATAAGTGTGGCAAGGAAATATGGAAATGGTGTTGGTGATATCATTCATATTAGTCTTCTCAAAAATTACAACACTGACCACTATTACTTCCAGGTGCATCAGAGAGTAAATGTTTGAATCGAGGATGCTGCTGGCGCCCTCCCGCGGATGGAAGCAGATTAGTACCTTGGTGCTACCATCCAGTTTCCTCCTTTTCTAGCGGACACTGTCAAGTGAATGACGTCCATAGGGAAGACTGTTACCCCGAACCTGGGGCTACACAGGCAACGTGTCTCTCCAGGGGCTGCTGCTGGAGTACGTCATCAATTAAAGGTAGAATTGCTGATTAAGGTTCTTCACTGGAGTAGTAAGGCACATACCCGAAATTATAAATTGGTCAATAATTACTACTTATGGTTGATATTTTTAATGAAAAAAAGGTGTTTCAGTTAACGTAGTCGTTGCAATTGCTTTCTCTAATAAACAGAAAATTGCTAGATGCTTTTGATACAGATAACGTTATTTGATATACGATGACATCTGCAGTACTGAAGGATGATAAGTGGAACACGCCCACACATTACTTCCACAGATTTGCATGTTATCGACCTTTTGGTTCTTTGTTTTAAAAGTTTCGCTCATGAGTAAAGAGTTTTGAAATCGAGAACAAGACTAGAAATCCTATAGTACGCCCACGTCATCCAAACTTCACAAGTTCCTGTGTTTTTTTCAAGACCGATGACTTCCATTTAGGCATTATGGGATTGCTGACTACAAGATTTACTTACCTCCGAAATTAAACAGCTATGCAACACGCAAACGCTGCACACCTCCGAAACAGAAGATTTGACAATGGAAGTGATCCAATGAGCATAGGCAACTTTACGTTTTGCAAAAAGCACATGGTAACACACGTTTATGAATAATTTTACTTATAATTACAATCAAGACAAATATTATATTGATCTTAGCAAATTATCACAACAAAACAAAATGAACGGGCCAAATATTTGAAACTAGTTTGTTAAGATCTTAATACAAATACGTGTCCGCTGAGCTGGTCGGTGTAGGGATAATACGTAAAAGTGGATACTAAATCGCCAGATAGCAGAGGTGCATACTTAGCGGTGCAGACTGTCACGTCATCTTACGACAGACGAGATGGACATGCGAGTTCCAGTGCCTGATCTGAGCGCTACAGTTAGACCTAATGTTTGTTTACTTAGTGCATTGTGTCACGTCATCTTACGACAGGCGAGAGGGACGTGCGAGTGCCAGTGCCTGGTCTGAGCGCTACAGTTAGGCCTAATGTATGTTTACTTACACGTAGCGTTTAAATTGTCGACATTATATGTAATTGGTACAGATATCGTATTTTTTTTTTACAAATAGTAGGTCTGCAACAGGCCATAACAATGACTTCTGCATTAAATGTTCCACAAGATAATGGAGTTTAACAAAGACTGCTATAGCTTTTGCCTTCACTTGTTTCTTTTAGTATTTAAAATTTGTCTTTGATTAGAGATTATATCCCATGGCAATCGAAACACTATTTATACTTTTCCATATTGCACCGGCAATTACGGAACAAACCCAGAGATATGCAAATGCTCCCTGTCACAGATTATATTGCTCCTGTTTGTTTTTTTTTGTTTTTTTTTTTTGTTGTTTTTTGTGGTGTTGTCTTTTGAATACTCCGTCCAGTCTGATAACCGTTTGTAGTACAATCCCATAAAATTTAAACAGACGAAAAGTACAAGACATATCTCAAATGTTTTAATCTTACTTGAGTTGAAATATGAGTACGAACTCAGGTATGTGGATTTTAAAATTTAAAAACTTAAAATATACAAATGTCGTTCAGTTTTATCATCAAATAAAACTGGTTGTCCATATGGAAAGAATAGCCAATAACAAGGATTACCCAGTATAATAATAATAAGTTAGTAACTACGTACTTTCTGTGGGTGAACTTGTGCAATGGCTAGGGCAAGCACTAAAACCCCATGCACATAATGATAGATTAACCTCAAGTGGCAGCCATTTATATCTCGTCCGTGTGCTGTTAAATATACTGAGTAACACTCGTGTGATCATTACTCCAAAGTTATTGTTTGTGAACTTTTGGAGTACAGAGCACACATTTTTAAAACACATTAAAGAATTTCTGGAAAAATCATCAGTAGTTGTCCAATAATAATTTAAAAATCAAGTTTGGTCGTAAGTGTCTAAACATTCAAAATTCGGAGACATTTAATTTTGGCCCAGTCAAGGGACTGCAAACAGATTATATATATATATATATATATATATATATATATATATATATATAAATTTGGGGAAATTGAACTTTAGCCCAGTCAAAGGACAGTACAAAGGTTATACATATATGAATATCACTTGTCCAGTTGTTTCCCATTAAATTAAAAAGCATCTGATTGAATTGTATTTCACCGAGGCTTTCTTTGGTTGTTAATGTATCGTCGGAGCACTGCTGTCAAAGCACCTGTGAGTATCACAGCTCCCCACTTGATTTAAAGTAACGTACACTAGTTCGTGAATAACTTGGATGCAGAAAAGAATAGTGACTTGGGACTGTTAAAAAAGATAAAGTCACTTTTTAGGTACAAAACTTTGGTTTCACATGTAGTGATTGTCATCGGGCTGAACTGTGTTGAGATAAGAAGGAAAAACAATATGCGCTGTTCTTTTAACGGTATGAAAAAGAATAGGGTAGGAAGGTCGGTACAATTTTTTTGTATGACTTTTGTATCAAGCTCGTGTTAGTTTATGTCAAAGTTTCCTATCTAAGGTTACCGGTTCGGAAGTGAAGAACTGGCCACAGTCGGTTCTTATGTTGTTTTTTGTTTTGTTTTTATTTTGTGTTATTTTATTTTTTATTTTGTTGTTGCGTACATGATAAAAAGTTAGTTCGATCAGGACCATTAAAATAGGGATGGTAGGGTTACCATAACCAGACATATATTTATTATTATTATTATTATTATTATTATTATTATTATTTTGTTTTTGTCTTTTTTTTTTTTTTTTTTTTTTTTTTTGCCTAAGTACAAAAAGAACTCGTACGCTCTTTGGGGAGGATATCCTCGCTCCATTTAAAAAAAATAAATTCGGAAGATATTGTCCATGAACATAAATTAGTGTGCTTGTCAGCTAGTGCATGTGTTATCAAAAGAGAATTTACAAACTTTATTTCGCATTTACACATGTTATGAAAAGAAAAAATATGCGTGCATGTAAACCTCATGAAAAAAATCGTAGAGCACAACTAAATCGTAGATAAGAACCCAAATTTACCATATGTTTTAAAATGGCTTGCCACACTAAATGAGACCGTCATGTTTATTCGTTCTTTTTAAAGCAGTGAATGGAATATATTTACTACTTTCATCAGTAAGTGAATACGAAATCAATAAAAAGTTCTCACCATAACATCGTCAAGATTAGTACACGAACATGTATCGTTATATTTTTATTATGAAAGAAATTTTAGATGTCAATCTTATTATGGAAGAAATGTTCATGATCACCACTTGTTATGAAATGATTTTGACCATCACCACTTATTGTGAGAGTTTTTCCTTGGGCAGCATTTAGTATAAAAAGTTTGTCATTGCTGCTGGTGATAAAGGAATGGTCGTCCAGCAAGATTTCTTTGAGGCCTCCCTTGCAGAGGTGTCACTCCTTGCGATGTTGTTGCTTACATCGCTGGGGTGCGAGAGGGGTACCGGGTTCGAACTACAAAGGAAGCTGCAAACAGAGCAACTCTAAGATGCAGAGAGTCGTAACAACTTTTATTAAATTAACACATTCCAAATAAAAACTACATGGGAAGATATATATTCTAAATACAAGAATACACGTATAATTAATATATTGATTCAAAGCTTGCCGACTTCATACATTTATTTAATTTCTGTATTTTTGAATTCTGATGTAAATTACTAAATATTGAATAAACCCAAGATGGCCAAAATAACTTAAAATATAGTAAAAATCAATATTTCGAACTACGACCAAAATAAATATCATGTTTTTACAACCCAACGATATTTTATTTCTAAATTAATTATCAAACGCATGAAGTTGGCAGGAAATCGTTTTACAATAATTCAATATTACAATTTCAATAAAAAATTCACACAATTACAATCCATATAAATTCCTACTAAAACAATCTACACAATTATAATGCATATAAATTCCTAATAAAAAAATCTTCACAATCCCAAAAAGAATATAAATTACAATTAAATATTAAAGAATAAAAAACACATAAGTTTCAAGAGAGAAAGAAAAATACCTTCCAGCACCTAAAAAGTCCTACAAAAATTCTTTTAAAATATAATAAAACAATTTTCTCTTACCTGCAAATAGAGCAACTCTAAGATGTAGAGAGTCGTAACAACTATTTTCTCAAGGCGCGCAGCGCCTTATATCCAGTTCTTGGTCAAGGAATGCGCAACCCATTCTATATAAAGTTATGAGTTTATAGCTCCATGTCTCGAACCACAAGATCTCACGAGACTCTTACACAACACATTCCCCTTTCCAAAAATGTTTGCAGGTTAGCTTAACTACGCTCTCTACATGCAGGTTGCTGACTTGGCCAGGTGAACTTGTTGATTTACGTAATCGTGAAGGAATTTCGCTAACATCAGCATTTTGCCTGTATAATCTGTTACCTGTGTGCTGTTAGAAAAATCTCACTCCTACCGTAAAATATCAATGCAGTACACTTTTGTAATGTAATGTATTAGAGAACTCAAGCGCTAAAAATTCTGTTTTATTAAGAATTATAAACATTTGAATTCTAAAAGAAAACTTACTCTTTATAAAAATTCCTTCAAAATTCATAGATAAAAGAATTATAAAAATTTGAGTTATAAAAATTCCTTGAAAATTGTATCGTAACATTTTTATCAACACCAGGTGCCCGCCAAATTGCTTTTCAATCTACCCTGAACATTAAAAATATTATATAAGAATTTATTTGCACAATTTCAGAAGAAAAAAAAAAACTGTACAACAACTTGCGGTTGTCGTTATTTCAGGTGTTCCGTGGTGCTATCACAACAGTGAAGTCACTGGCTACGTTCTGTCAAACGTTGTCTCTACGGCAACAGGTAAAACTGGAAATCTTCACCGGGATCGACCCTCACGCTGGCCGGTCGATGTAGCAGACCTAAAACTTGATGTCAAGTTTGAAACAAACAACCGTCTGCACTTTAAGGCTTGTTCCTTTTCTCTACACTTACTTATTTACAGGTCATTTAACTTGTATTATTGTTAGCCATACTGCAGGGACCGTTAATACATTTTTACTACTGATTGTAATGGTGTATGACAATTTAAATAAATTCTATGAATCAAAAGAAACGTCATAAAACATATGTCAATGGCAAAAGCAAAAAATATGCTTCGTTTTTAGTCTCCATATCAGTAATGTGTATGTTGATTTTATCTCGGTATGACCTGGTACTAACATACATTAGAATAGGAAGCTCTTATCTATTTACCCGGCCAAATATCATCCGTTCCCTTTCGATATGCGAATGAGGGCTCTTTGCACTTGGGATCAGAGGGGACAGCAGGGATTTTGATGCTTTCAGGAAAATGGCGGCTTGTTTTTGGTGCATATGTTGTAAACCACACTGCTTTACTGTTCAATAATTGACAGAGAAAAACAACGATTTTATTTGCAAAAGATGGAAAAATGCGTTAGTGTAATTTAGATTAACCTTTTGAGCAATATGTTTTGTCAAAAAGGAATTAAAGGACAATTTTGAAAATATTAATAAATTTGGTGATAATCAGTAATCTGACTTTTACCACCTTTTACTACATCTGTAATGTATATTCATATACTCCATACAAATTGAAGAATGCACTGCATTTATTATTGTTCGAAAGCATTGTGTATTTTACATTTTAAAACATTTTAATCTGAAATCACATTCACGTGTGAGATCATTTCAATTAGGATGTCTCTTTTTATATTGATTGTAAATTTGAAAAACAATTACATCAAAATGGAGGGGATAAAATGTTTGGGGGTTTTTTTGTTGTATAAATTTGAATCTAGAATAGGAATTGTAGGTGGAAAAAACTATTTTTTAACCAAACACTGTTGCAGCTAACTACAACATCAACCCAAGGTAAACATACCTCCTGAGGGCCCAGTCACCGCAACTACTCGTCCGATGTTGGCAACCTCATTTGCATATTAATAGGGAACGGGTTATAGCTAGGAGCTCAGTGAAGTTTCTAATCTCCCTTTTGCTTTATCAAAAGGATACAAATTACCAGTACCTTTGCAATCGTATCCAAAAATCTTTTTACGATATCCATCTATCGTTTCAGCAGTATCCAATTATCGTTTCAACGGTATTTGACTATCATAGGAATGTTATCCAGTTATCGCTATAACGCTAAATTTTGTCGACGCAACGTAATTTTCGTTTTACTCATTTATCAACATTATTGGTAGGTAGGTGATCGCTCATCAAAAATGTATTGAGTAGCCTATGTTACATTAAATATAAGTACACTAACCATCCTCTGATAGGTGTTCGTTTTTAGCTTAGCTATTACAAGAAAATTAAGCGAGTATAATCCATAAAGAAACGTGTATAGTTAGTGTATAGTCGATAAAGAAGCGTGTGTAGTCAATAAAGAAGCGTGTGTAGTTAGTGTAAAGTCGATAAAGAAGCGTGTGTAGTTAGTGTATAGTCAATAAAGAAGCGTGTGTAGTTAGTGTATAGTCAATAAAGAAGCGTGTGTAGTTAGTGTAAAGTCGATAAAGAAGCGTGTGTAGTTAGTGTAAAGTCGATAAAGAAGCGTGTGCAGTTAGTGTATAGTCAATAAAGAAGCGTGTGTAGTTAGTGTAAAGTCGATAAAGAAGCGTGTGCAGTTAGTGTATAGTCGATAAAGAAGCGTGTATAGTTAATGCATAGTCGATAAAGAAGCGTGTATAGTTAGTGTATAGTCGATAAAGAAGCGTGTGCAGTTAGTGTATAGTCGATAAAGAAGCGTGTGTAGTTAGTGTATGGTCGATAAAGAAGCGTGTGCAGTTAGTGTATAGTTGATAAAGAAGCGTGTATTGTTAGTGTATAGTCGATAAAGAAGCGTGTATAGTTAGTGTATAGTCGATAAAGAAGCGTGTGCAGGTAGTGTATAGTCGATAAAGAAGCGTGTATAGTTAGTATATAGTCGATAAAGAAGCGTGTGTAGTTAGTGTATAGTCGATAAAGAAGCGTGTGTAGTCGATAAAGAAGCGTGTATAGTTAGTGTATAGTCGATAAAGAAGCGTGTATAGTTAGTGTATAGTCTATTAAGAAGCGTGTATAGTCGATAAAGAAGCGTGTATAGTTAGTGTATAGTCGATAAAGAAGCGTGTGCAGTTAGTGTATAGTCGATAAAGAAGCGTGTGCAGTTAGTGTATAGTCGATAACGAAGCGTGTATAGTTAGTGTATAGTCGATAAAGAAGCGTGTGTAGTTAGTGTATAGTCGATAAAGAAGCGTGTGTAGTTAGTGTATAGTCGATAAAGAAGCGTGTATAGTTAAGGCATAGTCGATAAAGAAGCGTGTGTAGTTTGTGTATAGCCGATAAAGAAGCGTGTGCAGTTAGTGTATAGTCGTTAAAGAAGCGTGTATTGTTAGTGTATAGTTGATAAAGAAGCGTGAATAGTCGATAACGAAGCATGTGTACTTAGTGAATACTCGATAAAGAAGCGTGTGTAGTTAGTGTATAGTCGATAAAGAAGCGTCTGCAGTTAGTGTATAGTCGATAAAGAAGCGTGTATAGTTAATGCATAGTCGATAAAGAAGCGTGTATAGTTAGTGTATAGTCGATAAAGAAGCGTGTGCAGGTAGTGTATAGTCGATAAAGAAGCGTGTATAGTTAGTGTATAGTCGATAAAGAAGTATGTGTAGTTAGTGTATAGTCGATAAAGAAGCGTGTGTAGTTAGTTTATTGGTGATAAAGAAGCGTGAATAGTCGATAAAGAAGCGTGTGTAGTTAGTGTAAAGTCGATACAGAAGCGTGTGCAGTTAGTGTATAGTCGATAAAGAAGCGTGTATAGTTAATGCATAGTCGATAAAGAAGCGTGTGTAGTTAGTGTATAGTCGATAAAGAAGTATGTGTAGTTAGTGTATAGTCGATAAAGAAGCGTGTGCAGTTAGTGTATAGTCGATAAAGAAGCGTGTATAGTTAATGCATAGTCGATAAAGAAGCGTGTATAGTTAGTGTATAGTCGATAAAGAAACGTGTGTAGTTAGTGTATAGTCGATAAAGAAGCATGTGTACTTAGTGTATACTCGATAAAGAAGCGTGCGTAGCTAGTGTAGTCGATAAAGAAGCGTCTGTAGCTAGTGTAGTCGATAAAGAAGCGTGTGTAGTTAGTGTATAGTCGATAAAGAAGCGTGTGTAGTTACCGTATAGTCGATAAAGAAGCTTAAACACAACCGATCATAGTATATCCGCAAAAAAGACCATAATTAGTCCTTTTAAAGTTTTCAGTCTCTATTCACAGCACCCAAGGAACCAGGAAAGTTTTGCTTGTTTGGTTTACCATGTAAGACGCAACTTGCAAGAAAAAATATAAATTTGTTTACGTCATGAATTGAAGCTGTAATTGTCCACGGTACTTTTTCTAGAAACTTTTTGAAAACGGAACTGAAGTTCGAGTTCCCCCACCCTATCAGATATTTCACTTGGTGCTCATTCTTGACATATCTTACACTTTGTGCTTGTACTTGACATATATTTCACTTGGTGCTCATTCTTGACATATAATACATTTGGTGATTATGCTTGACATATATTACACATTTTGCTTATGCTTGACGTACATTTCACTTCTTGCTTATGCTTTACATATTTCACTTGGTGCCTTTGCTTCATATTACATTTGGTTTGCTTATGCTTGACATATATTACACTTGGTGCTTATGCTTGACATATTTCACTTGGTGCTTATGTTTGACATATAATAAACTTGGTGTTATATATATATATATATATATATATATATATATATATATATATATATATATATATATATATATATATATATATATATATATATATTACACTTGGTGCTTATGCTTGACATATTACACTTGGTGCTTATGCTTGATATATATTTCACTTGATGCTTATGCCTGACATATATTATACATGGTTCTGTTGCTTAAAATATATTACACTTGGTGCTTATTCTTCAAATGGAAACGTAGCATGCAGCAAAAGGATTAAAAATTATGCAAATCCTGATAGATTGATTATTCTTACTTTACTATAAACTCACAAATATCAAACTTTTAGGACTAGGAGCTTAGGCCTGAAACTTTCTTCATGACTATACACAAAAGTGTACATACTACCTTCCTAATCTCAGATATATGATCCAAACGTGAAGAGATTCGAGGTTCCGCTGGAGACACCAAGCGTTGACAATCAGGCCACTCACCCGGAGTATGATGTCGCCTTCAAGAACTCGCCGTTTGGGATTCTGGTCATCAGAAAGTCTACAGGAACTATTTTGTAAGGCCTGACACATAAACTGTGAGGGAAATTAGAGCAATGCCAACAATACGTTTACATTATCTAACAATAAGTTGGTTTGTTAATATTATCATAACCGTTTTTCACGAGTTGGTATGGTTTATATTATCATTACATTATAACCCCATATATAAAGCACGTCAAACTGTGTAACTCAGATCTATCGCCGTATCATGTGCAAGTGGATCAGAGTCGATGCTGTTAGTGCCACATGTGATTTTAAATGAATAACATAGACCCCAATCTACCAGCGATGACAGATCTGGAACTCCGTTATTTTCGTAGTTTAATGAGCGATATATGCTGGCAAATTTGGTATGCCAAGAGATCATATTATTTGTCTCACTGTTTATGATTGGTTGTAAACTTTATTTTCTATCGGTGTATTTGTCATTTTTCACGTAGACATTCCTCAGTTAACGTATCGCCGTATGTTAGTCAAGCTCTAGCGCTCGCCGATACCTATGGAACGCCGACCAATACTATTGCTTCCAAAGGTGCGAGACATCAAGCGATTTATATGAGAATTGGAAGCTTGTCAGACATTCAATTCAAATGTCAGTAACCTAGCCGACTGCTCCTTTTATACCATATACAAATTTAAATCGTCATAACTTCAACATTTTTCAAATATTTTTCATTAAGTATTTAGTAAACACTAACACTCATTATTTATTATTAACATTTATTATTATTTATTATTAGCTATACCAAATCTGACCCGCCATAGCAAATTAGTTTGACACCCCTGATTTATATGATGTAGCTGATATGCTAATGAGTAGGCGTCGTTATCTCTGCTCTGGCGATTGGTCAAATGAACCTATTGGTCAGTTCGTTGTAAGCTTCAATGCTCCATATATTGCATTAAGTAAAAGGTAATTCATTAAGCGTGTGTGTGTGTGTGTGTGGGGGGGGGTGGGCAATAAAAAAGTGGGCGCAAATTAATCAGTTGTCACGGATGTTGTCCAAATGTTTTCAATGGGAGACAGGTACAACAGTCAAAATTTCAGTGTGTCCTATAACAGCAAAATGTTCAATACTATACAATTATTGCCCTTGTTTTGAGTTTATATGACGAATTGTCTACGCAAGGCCTCTCTTCTGTCACCCAAGGATAACATGACATGCCGTGGGTGGATAATTGGTCATTTACCCCAAAACAAGGACAATAATTAGTATATTATACTGAAAAAAAGGGAGTGGTAAAACACCTTTTTGAACGATTGTAAGCACAGTTAGTCGTATATAAGGAAAGAAACGAGAGTACTAATAATCCGAACACTCTAGGACACGCAGGGTAATATGACAGTCACGTCAGGGTAATATGACGTGACGTTACTACAAGCACGTAATATATGAGATGATCTTGAGGATACTATAAGCTGGATCGTTTTTGACATTTCATGCTCGAAAAATACCTCTAATGTAAATAGTGGCTATTTTAGCTACCTTCATGCCAGTGATTGTTCTTACACCATACTAAATTTTCTTGGCATCACAACGACTCAATGTAAGCAATAGTTTGAGGTTATTAGAGCTGAATGATTTATTCAAGTTTTTTCTTTTCCTTATTCAAAACGTTGCAGGAATAACATGTAAAGTACAGGTATTGTACTTGGTGGAAACGTCGTCGAATGCTTTTTTTGTAACACCAATCTTTCATTATAAGTATTTATTCTTCACATATCTAGCCAGATATGAGTCTGCAAAACTTCCCAGTTGGTGATATATTTCTATGATTAACTCCGATTCTCTTTCTGAGAGTCAAATTTATTCGACTCGCTTTTAAAAGAAACGACGATGTTCCAGCTGAGATAATACAAGGACACCTGAGGGAAGGAAATTATATTCCAGTTATATAACAATGTTGAATGTCACATTTTTAATTTCAATCAATGACAAATGGGATTCTAAAACTTAGGTATCATATCAACGTATATCTTTGATCATATTTATACGAAAATGTCTTAATATTTTCATCTACGTCAATTTGACTACTCAGGTTAGTCATCTGTATATTACGGCAGATTTCAGGGTCCGTACATTCCCTGACTACGCTAAAATATTTTTTTTTTTTTTTTTTTTTTTTTTTTTTTGACTTAGCGATTATAGAGAAAAATAAATTTTTAGGTAAAGGATGGCTGTTCCAAATCGCTACAGAATTTGTTAAAAAAAAAATCATTTGAAAACTGCATCAACATTTCTAAAACAAGACCGCGAAATAGATTACAGAATTAAATGCTTTAGTGAACGAATTATAAAGGAAGACACATTTTGTTTATCAAAATATCCTTTATATACAGATTTGACAGTAGCTATGTGCCGCTCACTTTTGCCGACCAGTACATAGAAATAACCACAACTCTGCCGACCAAATACATCTACGGATTAGGTGAAAGACGGCATCAAATGTGGCTCAATCCCGAAGACTCGGTGCGATTTCCGCTCTGGACACGTGACCAGGGACTTCCGGTTTGTGGATTTGTATAGTGGAATCCGTGTATAACTAAGTTCTCTGTGAATAAGTGAATAAACTGAACTAAATACACGACTTCCACCAACTCTACATATAACACAGTTTTTACATTTTTTTCCAGAACATTGTACACTTACATAAAATTAATTGAGATGTCTTTTAGATAAGAGATAATTGTACTATTAATTAAAATAGCAGGGAGCATAGCCTGTGAGGCATTTCTTACTGTAGTATACCACGATGATATGCAAGAGAGTGGATTGTCGCCGTGGTTTATCCCCGGTGATTCCATTCTCGAGGTGACGCGTGGAAAATCAGTATGTTATATGAACTATATTGTACATGATGGAAAAAGGGATTACGAAGGTACCACAGAATATTGTTCTTTTCAGAAGTGGGGCTCTGTTAAGATTTAACCTCTAACAGAGTTTCTTATATGTGGAAGTATTTATTACTTAAGCATTTGTATAAAAATATAACAAGAGTAATATGACGTGGAAAAATGCATATACTGTTATAGTACCATTATTTGAATGTTACACTTTTTCAGAAAGATACAAACCTCTACGGTGTTCACCCATTCTACTTGGGCATGGAGGAAGACGGAAATGCATTCGGAGTGTTTCTGTTGAATAGCAATGCAATGGGTAGGACCTACTTATTAGCTCAGTCATATTTAGAAACAATTATTCAGTAGTGCTACCGTGCTTGATGGCAATGAATAGTTCAAGCGATGTATCGTTTGGATAAATACAAATAAGCCAGATCAGGTAACTTATTTGATCAATGCTGTCAGTAAGATGAAGTAACAGTTCCATTCATTTAAGTATATTAACTTTTCTAACATGACATATTTGGATACATATGTTCGGCTCCCCTCGGCTCCAGACGTTTTTAATTCCTCCTTCACGTATGTAAGCACATGTATTACTTGACACATTTTCATGTGACAAAGCGCTTGAATTAGTCGTAAAATTTAGTAAAATAAAGCAATAAGCGATAATACAATTCCACAATATAATTAACAAATCAAATACTTTTAACGAGTCAAGCAGCAACACAGCCAGAAACTACCTCAAATTATTGAACATAATCTGAAATATAAAAGAATAGAGGCCAAAATGAGCTTGATATGGCTCACCTGGCATACATTGGTCAATAAAGAAAACTTAGTAATAATGCCTTGGGTTGAAAGACACGCATGTTAAAGTAATTTCCAGCTATTCGGTAGAAATTGGTGTTATTTGATATGTCATTTGACTGTGTTTCTACTTTGAATAACTTCACCTGTACTAGATGGTGCATTGGCTTCTTCTGTATGAATGTGAAACGATTTCATGCTAGAACTCTACCTATAACATCTGGTCTGATATGGTAAGGCAGTTTTGGAGAGAAAGCCATTGTTCGATAGTTTTTTATATATATATATATATATATATATATATATATATATATATATATATATATATATATATATATATATATATTTATTTATTTATCAGAGGTGGAACTTTTGCCGACGACCCCAATGACTTTGCTATACCGAACTATCGGCGGTATTCTTGACTTCTACGTCTACACTGGTCCATCGCCCGATGACGTCATTCGCCAACATTCGGAAGTGATCGGGAAAACTTTCATGCCACCATATTGGGCTTTGGGATACAATCTGTGCCGTTGGGGATACAACAATGACCACAATTTGAAGGCGGTGATCAGTCGAATGCGACAACTGCAGATTCCTTATGTGCGATAATTTTCATTATTCTTTCCATTCATCAACTATACTGCATATATTCTTCTAAATTCAGAAGGAAAGTTTTAGTGAAGTTGTATGGACTCAAGTAGATGTTTTATCACATTTATAATTTTTCATGATCATAAACAATCGTGTCAAAACAACATAATTCTCTTGAACCGAAAGTTTATGTTACAAATCAACAATAGAAACCGCTTTGATTTTCGGGCTGTTTGGGTTTATTTCAAAGCTTATACTACACACAGACCCACTGTTTTAACTAGTTATCAAAATTTTTTTTTTTTTTTTTTTTTTTGCTTTGCACTGTACAAAAATATATGTATATATGTAGTCCGAAGAGACATATATTACTTAGAATCAAGCGAAACATATACTGTCATTTCTCGTTACAACGAACAAGTTTGTTTTGTGGAAGTTATGACACTGTCGGTGTAAAGACCAGGCATTGAACTCAGAGGATTTTTCAACCTTGTCTTGTCGATGCCAGACCAGCAAGTGTAGATGATAAGAATGAGTCAGAGATATGAATTTATAGCTCATATATAATATTATCGTAATTATTTTTTGTTTTAAATCTGATACATATTTTCTTACATTTAAAACAAATTTGTCCAGTACTTAAACGTTTCCATACTATCCTCTTACATATTTCCGGTAAACATAAAATCTAAAGTAATGACAGTGTCGTAGTGAAGAACAATATATACAGGAAATATCCATGTTTGTTAGCGGGAAATTGCTGTCCCAGTCAGAAGCTGGGTATTCCGTTATAAAGATCAAATTTACCATTGATCACGTTTACCATTGATCACGTTTACCATTGATCACGTTTTACCATTGATCACGCTTACCATTGATCACGTTTACCATTGATCACGTTTACCATTGATCACGTTTACTACTGATCACGTTTACCACTGATCACGTTTTACTCCCATCACTTATCTTTCAGAACCTAAATATTCAGTTGTAATGAATATCGTTTTAACGAGATTTGACTGCAATAAAGTCCTAGTAGTTTCTCATTCTCATATTCCCGTTAACAACACAGCGATCATCATTTATGCATCATCGTCATCATCATCATTGTTATTATTATTATTATTATTATTATTATTATTATTATTATTATTATTATTATTATTATTATTATTATAGGAAACGCAATGGAACGATATTGACTATATGAAAGACAAGTTGGATTTCACCTATGACAAACAAAACTTTGCAGACCTACCAAATATTGTTGACGATCTGCACAACCATGGTCAAAGATATGTTGTTATTCTTGTAAGTAAACACCTCCCTGACATCAGAGAGAATTACTGATATTCTTCTAAGCAAAACATTTCCACAAAATCAGCGACAATTAGTATCATGAGAGTAGAATGGAATGTTAATAGACTTGTATATAATCTGACTCCAGGAAGTCTTTTATAGCAATAGACATGCATAGTGATCCCTTATTATAAAACCCCACAGTATGCCGCTGCCTCTGTCAATGAAGGTGTGGTCATGGATCCGATTTAGTTGTCTTAACTTTGTTCTGCCAATAGCCATTTGAATTATTTCACTTAATTTAAGTTTTTGGCTCATGGGAACCAATTATAATGTGATTTCTTATCCTTAAATACCCTATATTATGTTTGTAAGCACAATTATGGAACAGTTGGAACATCCCTCAGTAAAAGACTCCCTCACTTATAACGTGGGTCTCTTCTAGAGCTCCCATGAACAGTGTTATAAAGAAGGAGCAATGTATAAAACGCACACCCTGTGGAGCACCTGCGGTCATAATAAGAAAACAGAATTTCTTCCTTCTCAAGTGTAAATGTCAGTTGCCTAGTGGACTAGAGCTTCGGTCCAAAAGATATAGCTGTGAATCTGGCAGTTGTGGGTTCAAGCCCAAACAGAACTGAAAATTAGTTTTCTTCAGAGTTTTAATGACAAAATTGTTTCAAGATGCACCACAACCAGCAACATGAAGAAAAATAACCCTCGATTTTCACAGACCGGCGCGGTCGCAGCTGAAATGTCAGATATGTATTTGCCAAAAGAAATCCTTTGATATATTATTGTTGGCATACACAATTAAACCTTTATGAATTTTACGTGGATTATACAACATGGATTAATATTTCATTTAAATTATTTCCAAAGGCTCAGATGTTTGCGTATGATGGAGAGAAAGAGAAAGAGAGAGAGAGAGAGAGAGAGAGAGAGAGAGAGAGAGTGAGAGAGAGAGAGAGAGAGGGAGAGAGAGAGAGAGAGAGAGAGCTCTAATTTCACCAACATGTCCTAAAGTTAAGTCAAGACTTAAGACAATTGATTGATCAGTTTTACGTCAGGCTTAAATTTCAGCCAATAAGAGCGCTGGATTCCACATTTAAGTTTAAGTTCAGAGTTGAGTTCTGTTGGCGAAATCCTGGCCAGATTTAATTTATTTAAATTGGCAATATTTTTTACATTAATTAATGATCGACCTTAAACACTGGCAGATATGGCGTTGTGCTTTAACAGCATTAACATCATATAGTGCGTAAGGTCAAAATTTAAATTTAAATTTGATTGACTAATTCCATTAAAATTCCAACAGGATCCGGGAATAAGTAGTGAACAACCTGCCGGGACGTATCCACCCTATGACGATGGAGTAAAGGAAGACATTTTTATTAAAACCCATGACGGCTCTCAGATACTTATTGGAAAGGTAGGTAATTCATGTGTAGCTGGTATGTAATACTGACTATATGATGAGTATGCTTGTAGTATGTTTGTAATAATGACTGTACGATGAGTATGCTTGTAGCATGTATGTAATACTGACTGTACGATGAGTATGCTTGTAGCATGTATGTAATACAGACTGTATGATGAGTATGTAATACTGACCTTACGATGAGTATGTTTGTAGGATGTATGTAATACTGACTGTATGATGAGTATACTTTTAGCATGTATGTAATACTGACTGTACGATGAGTATGTAATATTGACTTTACGATGAGCATGTTTGTAGCATGTATGTAATACTGACTATGATGATTATGCTTTTAGCATGTATGTAATACTGACTGTACGATGAGTATGCTTGTAGCATGTATGTAATACTGACTATATGATGAGTATGCTTGTAGCATGTATGTAATACTGACTATATGATGAGTATGCTTGTAGCATGTATGTAATACTGACTGTACGATGAGTATGCTTTTAGCATGTATGTAATACTGACTGTACGATGAGTATGTTTGTAGCATGTATGTAATACTGACTGTATGATGGGTATGTAATACTGACTTTACGATGAGTATGTTTGCAGCATGTATGTAATACTGACTGCATGATGAGTATACTTTTAGCGTGTATGTAATACTGACTGTACGATGAGTATGTAATATTGACTTTACGATGAGTATGTTTGTAGCATGTATGTAATACTGACTGTATGATGAGTATGCTTTTAGCATGCATGTAATACTGACTGTACGATGAGTATACTTTTAGCATATATGTAATACTGACTGTGTGATGAGTATACTTTTAGCATGTATGTAATACTGACTGTATGATGAGTATGCTTGTAGTATGTATGTAATACTGACTGTATGAAGAGTATGCTTTTAGCATGTATGTAATACTGACTGTACGATGAGTATTCTTTTAGCATGTATGTAATACTGGCTGTATGATTAGTATGATTTTAGCATGTATGTAATACTGTCTACGTGATGAGTACACTTTTAGCATGTATGTAATAGTGCCTGTATGATGAGTATGCTTGTAGTATGTATGTAATACTGACTGTACGATGAGTATGCCTGTGGCATGTATGTAATACTGACTGTATGATGAGTATGTAATACTGACTTTACGATGAGCATGTTTGTAGCATGTATGCAATACTGACTGTATGATGAGGATACTTTTAGCATGTATGTAATACTGACTGCACGATGAGTATGTAATACTGACTTTACGATGAGTACGTTTGTAGCATGTATGTAATACTGACTGTATGATGATTATGCTTTTAGCATGTATGTAATACTGACTGTACGATGAGTATGCTTTTAGTATGTGTGTAACACTGACTGTATGATGAGTATACTTTTAGCATGTATGTAATACTAACTGTATGATGAGTATGCTTGTAGTATATATGTAATACTGACTGTATGATGAGTATGCTTGTACCATGTATGTACTGCTGACTGTACGATGAGTATGCTTGTAGTATGTATGTAATACTAACTGTATGATGAGTATGCTTGTAGTATATATGTAATACTGACTGTACGATGAGTATGCTTGTAGCATGTATGTACTACTGACTGTACGATGAGTATGCTTGTAGTATGTATGTAATACTGACTGTACGATGAGTATGCTTGTAGCATGTATGTAATACTGATTGTACGATGAGTATGCTTGTAGCATGTATATACTACTGACTGTACGATGAGTATGCTTGTAGTATGTATGTAATACTGACTGTATGATGAGTATGCTTTTAGCAGAATTGTTACAGTGAAATTCAAGACATCAGCACGTGATGTGTGTTTTGTTGCGAAAATAAAATGCGTGTGATCAAATTTCCTAAGGCCTTGTCTTTATTGCAATATAAGTTGCGTAGTCAAATTAAATCATAAATACCCCCTTGTTTTTCTCAAATTATGTGCTTTATGATAGCTGATTTGATTAAAGACTCTACGCTCGCTCTGGTATACGTTTTGTTATATATATATATGTATGTGTCATGACAAATATACAATACTAGTATATGCAAAGAGAATTTTACGCAAGTGTTTATTTTATATGCAAATTATCAAAGGAATTTAATACAATCATATACCACGAGCTGCATTATTCAACATGTTTCTCCTTTTCTTTGTTTAACGATTACGAATTTGAGAAGATATATCACGTGGGCGTTTAAATTATTCAATGGCAATTCTATGTGGCGGTGCTAAGTGTTACCACCACGCTATATGGAACGATTTTTACAATATAAATAAATCATATCAGAAACTGATGCTTCCTTAAGATAAGAAACTATATTTATGAGTTTTATATTTGACAATTTTGAAAGGTTTGAGCCCAGGTCTCAGCTGCGTTTCAGGGTTTTTATCACATACGTTGGATTATTGAAGTATCTGGACAGTCATGATACGGGGCACGAACATGCACTGCTGCCAGTTGTAGGTCTGCAGGAGTGGATGAGGTATTTTTGTGTGTTTGAACATGTAGTGGAGGAATTGCCTGCGATGGGGGTGGGGCAAGATTGTATCTTTATATGTGATGGGTAGGACTTGGGTGTCTTGTGGATTAATAGGTGCGCGGGTGGGTGGCTCATGGGGTCTGTTGGGGTTAGGCGGGTAAGGGGGGCGGGGTGAGGGGTGGGCGGGTAGGGGTAGAGGTTGGGGTTTTGCAGGGTGAGGAAGTTTGGGGGGGGGGGTCTAGTTGGGGTTAGGGTTTGAGGATAATGTGTGACGTCGGGATGTGTGAAGTCGGGCAATGGTTTATGTCTTAAGTATGTATGTATGTATGTATGGTATGTATGTATGTCATGTATGTATGTATGTATGTATGTAAGTAATACGTAGGTGGGTAAGTAAGTAAGTATGATGTAAGTAAGTAAGTAAGTAAGGTATGTCTGTATCGTTGTCATGTTATGTATGTATGTATGTATGTATGGTATGTAAGTAAGTATGTCAAGTAAGTATGTAAGTATGTATGTATGTATGTATGTATGGATGATATGAGATGTATGTATGTAATGTAAGTCTGGTCAGTAAGTCGGGTCAGTACAGTAAGTAAGTAAGTAAGTATGTAAGTACAGAAGGTAAGTAAGTAAGTATAGTACAGTAAGTATGTCTGTATGTATGTATGTACTGTATGGTATGTAAGTCAGTCAGTAAGTCAAGGTAAGTACGTACGTACGTAAGAAAGTAAGTAAGTATGTCATGTCTGTAGATGTATGTATGTTATGTCTGTGTGTCTGTACTGTATGAATGATGTATGTATGTATGTATGTATCGTAAGTAAGTATGTAAGTAAGTATGTATGTATGGTATCCCGAGAGTCCGAAAGTACAGTAAGTACGGTCAGAGTACGGTAAGTAAGTAAGTAAGTATGTATGAGGTATGTATGTATGTATGTATGTATGTAAGTAAGTAAGTAGGTATGTAAGTATGTATGTAAGTAATGTAAGTATGTATGTATGTATGTATGTATGTATGTATGTATGTATGTATGTATGTATGTATGTATGTAAGTAGGTAAGTAAGTACAGTAAGTCAGTATGTATGTATGTATGTATGTATGTATGTATGTACTGTATGTATGTATGTCATGTATGTATGTACAGTAAGTAAGTACGTAAGTAAGCTAAGGAAGTAAGTATGTATGTATGTAAGTAAGTAGTGTAGGGTAAGTATGTATGTATGTCAGTAAGTAAGTATGTAAGTAAGTATGTATGTATGTATGTGAGTACGTAAGTCAAGTATGTACGTACAGTAAGTAAGTGAGTAAGTATGTATGTATGTAAGTAAGTAGTATGTATGTATGTAAGTAGGTAAGTAAGTACAGTATGTATGTAAGGTAATGTATGTAAGTATGTATGTATGTATGTATATGTGTATGTGTGTATGTATGTATGTATGTAAGAATGTCTGTATGTATGTATGTATGTATGTAAGTAGTCATGTATGTATGTATGTATGTAAGTCCAGTCCGTATGTAAATAAGGTAAGTTGTATGTATGTATGTATGTATGTACTGTATGTATGTATGGTATGTATGTAAGTAGGTAATGTATGTATGTAAGAGTAAGTAAGTAAGTAAGTTGTATGTATGTATGTATGTATTGTATGTATGTATTGGGGTATGTCAGTATGTACAGTAGGTACGTAAGTAAGTATGTAAGTATGTATGTATGTTATGTATGTTATGTATGTAAGTCAGTAAGGTAAGTAAGTCAGGAAGTACGTATGTATGCTAGTGTAAGGAAGTAAGTAGGTAGGTTCAGTACTGTATGTGTGTAAGTAAGTCAAGTATGTAGTAAGTATGTTGTTATGTATGTATGTAAGTAAGTACGTAGGTATGTAAGTAAGTAAGTAAGTGAGTAGTATGTTATGTATGTACGTAAGTACGTATGTTATGTATGCGTATGTAAAGTTAGGTACGTAAGTATAGTAAGTAAGTAAGATATAGGTAGTATTTATTTAATGTATGGAAGTAAAGTAAGTAAGTATGTAAAGTTCTGTATGTATGTATGTATGTAAGTAAGTAAGTAAGTACGTAAGTAATGTAAGTAAGTAAGTATGTAAGTATGTAAGTAAAGTAAGTCAGTACAGTAAGATAAGTACGTATGTATGTATGTATGTATGTATGTATGTATGTGTATGTATGTATGGTATGTATGTATGTATGTATGTATGTATGTATGTCATACGTAGTATGTATGTGTATGTATGTTATGTATGTATGTATGTATGTATGTATGTATGTATGTATGTATGTATGTATGTAAGTATGTTAGTATGTCATGTATGTAAGTACGTAAGTGGTATGTATGTATGTACGTAAGTAAGTAAGTACGTAAGTAGTAGGGTAATTAAGTACGTAAGTAAGTATGTATGTATGTATGTTTGTGTGTATGTCCGTAAGTAAGTCGTACAGTAAGTAGTAAGTAAGGTAAGTAAGTGAAGTATGTATGTATGTATACATGTATGTATGTATGTATGGTATTTAAGTAAGTAAGTATGTAAGTAGGTAAGTATACGTACGTAAGTAAGTATGTAAGTAAGTAATGGTATGTATGTATGTATGTTGTATGTATGTATGTGTGTATGTATGTATGTAATGTATGTATGTATTTATGTATGTATGTAAGTAAGTAGAGTAAGTAAGTAAGTAAAGTAAGTAAGTAAAAGTAGGTAGGTAAGTAAGTATGTATGTATGGTATGTATGTATGGTAAGTCAGTAAGTAAGTAGAGTAAGTAAGTAAGTAAGTAGTTAGGTAAGTAAGAAGAATGTATGTATGTTATGTACATGTATGTATGTATGTATGTATGTATGTCTTTGTATGTAAGTATGTATGTATGTATATTGTAAGTAATGATAAGTACGTAAGTACGTAAGTAGTAGTAAGTAAGTAAGTATGTATGTAAGTAAGTATGTATGTATGTATGTATGTATGGTATGTATGTATGTATGTATGTCTGTAAGTATCATACGTAAGTAAGTAAGTAGGTAAGTAAGTAAGTTAAGTAAGTAAGTTAATGTATGTATGTATGGTATACAGTAGTACAGTAAGTAAGTAGTAAGTAAGTAAGTAAGTATGTATGTATGTATGTATCGTAAGTAAGTAACGTAAGTATGTAAGTATGTCATGTATGTATGTACTGTAAGTGAAGTAAGTAAGTAAGTAAGTAAAGTAAGTAAGTATGTATGTATGTACAGTAAGTAAGTAGAGTAAGTAAGTTATGTAAAAGTAGTAAGTACCTAAGTATGTCGTACATAAGTAAGTATGTATGTAAAGTTAAGTCAGTGAGTAAGTACAGTATAGTAAGTAAGTAAGTACTAAGTAAGTATGTATGTATCGTATGTCCTGTATGTAATGTATGTATGTATGTCTGTTATGGTCTGTATGTATGTATGTACGTAGTATAGTCAGTTACTGTTATGTATGTAATATGTATGTATGTATGTACATGGTGTGTAGATGTAGTAGTAAGTGAGTAAGTAGGTATGTACATGTATGTACCTATGTAAGTCCTAGTATGTTTATGTGTACATGTATGTATGTATGTATGTATGTCGTATGTTAAGTACTAAGTAAGTACATAAAGAATGTAGTGTATTACATTGTATGTATGTATAAGTACATACTCACGTACAGTACTGTATGTCTGTATTCGTCCGTACGTAGCTGTATACGTATGTATGTATGACACACAAAAATGTACATTGATGGTTATGTATGTATGTATGGACGTATGTTAATGTATGTAAGTAAGTACGTACAGTGAGTAAGTATGTATGTATGTCAGTGGTACATGTATGTATGTATGTATGTATGTAAGTAAGTAAGTAAGTAAGTAAGTATGTATGTATGTATGTATGTATGTCTATTAGTAAGTATGTATGTAAGTAGTATGTAAGATGTAAGTAGGTACTGTATGTATGTATGTATGTATGTATGTATGTATGTATGTCTTTATGTAGTAAGGTCTGTATGTAAGTGTCATAAGTAAGTAAGTAAGTAAGTAAGTAAGTAAGTAAGTAAGTAAGTAAGTACGTCAGGTATGTATGTATGTATGATGTAGTATGTATGTATGAAAGTATGTACGAGTAAGTAAGTAAGTAAGTATGTATGTATGTATGTACTGAAGTATGTATGTATGTATGTACTGTCATGTATGTACTAAAGAGGTAAGGTCAGTAAAAAGTAAGTCAAGTATGTATGTATGTATGTATGTATGTATGTATCTGTATGTATGGTAATGTAATGTATGTAACGTAAGTAAGTAAGTAAGTCAAGTAAGTAATTAAGTAAGTAGGTAAGTAAGACACAGTATAGTGCACTGTAGAATGTATGGTATGTAAGTGAAGTAAGTAAGTAAGTAAGTAAGTCGTGTATGTATGTATGTATGTCTGTATTTATGTAGTAATGTATGTATGTATGTATGTATGTATTTATGTATGTATGTATGTATGTGTGTAGGTAAGTAGTAGGTAGGTAAGTAAGTAAGTAAGTATGTATGTATGTATGTATGTATGTATGTATGTATGTAAGTAAGTAAGTATGTATGTATGTATGGTATGTATGTATGTTGTGTATGGTATGTCATGTATGTATGTATGTATGTCTGTAATGTATGTATTTATGTATGATGTATGTATGTATGTATGGTATGTAAGTAAAGTATGTCGAGTGATGGTATGGATGTATGTATGTAAGTCGAGTAAGTAAGTAAGTAAGTAAGTAAGTAAAGTAAGAGATGTAGTGTATGTATGTATGTATGTAAGTAAGTAAGTAAGTAAGCTCATCTATGTATGTAAGCTAAGCTCACGGTAAGTAAGTAGGTAAGTACGGTAAGTACAAGTAGTATGTACGTAAAGTAAGTAAGTAAGTAAGTAAGTCAGTATTATAAGTAAGAAGGTAAGTAACGTAAGTAAGTATGTATGGTATGTATGTATGTAAGTATGGCTCGTCATGTACGTAAGTAAGTAAGTACAGTAAGCTAGCGTAAGTAAGTACGAGTAAGGTAAGTAAGTAAGTAGGTAAGTAAGTAAGTAAGTAAGTAAGTAAGTAGGTAGGTATGTAGGATGTAAGTAAGTATGTAAGTAAGTGAGTATGTAAGTATGTAGGTAAGTAAGTAAGGTATGTAGGTTTAGTAAGTAAGTAAGTAGTAAGTTAAGTAAGTAAGGTTATGTATGTGTATGTATGTATGGTATGTATGTATGTATGTATGTATGTATGTATGTATGTATGTATGGATGTATGTGTGGTATGCTAGTAAGTAAGTAAGTAAGTAAGTAAGTAAGTAGTAGGTAGGTTAAGTAAGTATGTAGTATAAGTATGTATGTATGTATGTATGTGATGTATGTATGTATGTATGTATGTATGTATGTATGTATGTATGTATGTATGTATGTATGTATGTATGTATGTATGTACTAAGTAAGTAAGTAAGTAACGTAAGTTAAGTAAGTATGTGTGTATGTATGTAGTATGTATGTATGGTAAGTAAGTAAGTAAGTAAGTAAGTAAGTATGTATGTATGTATGTATGTATGTATGTATGTATGTAAGTGCGTTAAGTAAGTAGTAAGTAAGTAATAAGCAATGTTGTAAGTGTAAGAAGTAGTTAAGTAAGTATAAGTTAAGTATGTATGTATGTATGTAAGTAAGTAGTAAGTCGGTAAGTATGTAAGTATGTATGTATGTCCGTAATAAAGTAAGTC
Organism: Margaritifera margaritifera; assembly: GCA_029931535.1. Lineage (NCBI taxonomy): Eukaryota > Metazoa > Mollusca > Bivalvia > Unionida > Margaritiferidae > Margaritifera > Margaritifera margaritifera. Next base: position 1,385,244 of record JAQPZY010001562.1, on the reverse strand, counting down.
AGTAAGTAAGTAAGTATGTAGGTATGTTAAGTAAAGTAAGTAAGTCAGTATGGTATGTATGTATGTCTGTTTGTATGTTTTTATGTATGTATGTATGTATGGTATGTAGATGTCGTGCTGTAACTGTCCGTAATTCCGTAAGTAGGTAAGGTCATTAAGTAGTTCAGTAAGTATGTATGTATGTCTTTCATTTATTAATGTATGTCTGAATTGTCAGAAATTACTTTATTAACCTACATTCTGTATTCACTTACTGTATTATGTCATTCAGTATGTATGGCATTACTACTTTTATGTATACATCTGACTGTACTTTACCTACTACAGTCATACATAATGTATACATTTATTTATTCATTCATACATACATACATACATACATACATACATACATACATACATACATACATACATACATACATACATACATACATACATACATACATACATACATACATACCTACCTACCTACCTACCTACCTACTTACCTACCTACCTACCTACCTACCTACATACATACATACATACATACATACATACATACATACATACATACATACATACCTACCTACCTACCTACCTACTTACCTACCTACCTACATTCATACATACATACCTACCTACCTACCTACATACATACATACATACATACATACATACATACATACATACATACATACATACATACATACATACATACATACATACATACATACATACATACATACATACATACATACATACATACATACATACATACATACATACATACCTACCTACCTACCTACCTACCTACCTACCTACATATATACATACATAGATACATACCTACCTACCTACCTACCTACTTACCTACCTACCTACATACATACATAGATACATACATACCTACCTACATACATACATACATACATAGATACATACATACATACATACATACATACATACATACATACATACATACATACCTACCTACCTACCTACCTACATATATACATACATACATACATACATACCTATCTACCTACCTACCTACCTACCTACCTACATACATACATACATACATACATACATACATACATACATACATACATACATACCTACCTACCTACCTACCTACCTACATACATACATACATACATACCTACCTACCTACCTACCTACCTACATACATACATACATACATACATACATACATACATACCTACCTACATACATACATACCTACCTACCTACCTACCTACTTACCTACCTACCTACATACATACATACATACCTACCTACCTACCTACCTACCTACCTACCTACATACATACATACATACATACATACATACATACATACATACATACATACATACATACATACATACATACATACATACATACATACATACATACCTACCTACCTACTTACCTACCTACCTTCATACATACATACATACATACATACATACATACATACATACGTACCTACCTACCTACCTACCTACTTACCTACCTACCTACCTACCTACCTACATACATACATACATACATACATACATACATAGATACATACCTACCTACCTACTTACCTACCTACCTACCTACATACATACATACATACATACATACATACATACATACATACATACATACATACATACATACATACATACATACATACATATATACCCAATCATTAAATGAACCTAGTCCTTTGTTAACGGCTGAGACAGTACTATAAAAGAAGGCAAACTCTGAATGTAGCTGCCATCGAAGAAAGTTGCTCCTTATTGAGATCTGATTGGCTAGTTTGCCTAGGCTATTACCTGATAAAGTAATGAAACGCAAATGTTGACGCTTAATTGATCACCTAATAATCTTTTTCACACCTTGTTTGATACAGTTAGATAACGAAACTTCACCAGACTGAAAACTCAAAGCCCACGTGTAATGTGTTGTACATATATACCGGTCAGTTTAAAAACTGGACCTTTACGTGTTTTTTTGTGGGTTTTTTTGTGGTTTTTTTGTTTGTTTTGTTTGTTGCTTTTTTTAGATGAAGAGAACAAATGAGTTTTGATTAAAAATTCTTGCAATATCATAGGAAAATCTTTATGTACGATGACACTGATTTAAAGCCAGATATAAAAAAGTGAGTAGTTCACAGATTTTCGAATACTCGAAACAGATATCTCGACTTAAAAGTATATAATAAGAAATGAGTCATTTGTTACAATCTGTTGTAGATTGCCATAATATCAAATGTCATCCTAAATGTTTGTAAAAGTCCACGTTTCTTTTTTTACATGATCTTCAAATCCGATTGCAATTTGTGTTCTCAATATATTTCATTTACATCATAAATTATATTAATTAATCATTTTTAAAATATTAAATACACAATTAAATAATTCTGCTTAAAACACATCGTATGCCATTCTTGTCATTCATACTGTGTATATAATAAGTATTTATCATATCTCAGGATATGAACGAACCAGCAAATTTTGTTGAAGGGTCGAATACTGGTTGTACGGACAACAGTTTGGACAAACCGCCATATACACCATGTAAGTATAAAAGAAAACGAAAGAGACATTTATTTAAAGCATTTTACAACGCATTTTTAATCGCTAAATAAGGGTTGTCGATACACTTTCTTCCGTGTGGACCCGTGGCATATATAGCTAGTCGAAACAGTATCTACCGCTCCGGTATCTGATTGGATGCAGCGGCTGAAACAAACTGATCCAATCATTTTGCTGGTTACATGTACCTTAGAAGATAAGCGGGTATATTTTTTGCGGCCTCAGCAGACAACGTCACATGTCGCGTGTCGGTTTGTTCGATTTAAATTGTTCATATGCAAGTCAAGACACGGGAACATTGTGGAAGCTGTCATTTTAAATGCCTAACAGATGTAATGAGTTCTCACGTTGGTCAGTTGATTTTGCTTGCCAATGGCGGTAACCCTTTCGTCAACAAGAGGGCACTTGTTCAAAACACTGTTTCGGCTAGTTACATATACCAAGGAACGATGTGATAATCAGTTTTAACAAATTTACCAAGTCACATCATTTACCTTAAATTGTGTTCTGAAATTTTACTCAGAAATATTTGAATGCTAAAAAGCTAATTTGAAGACAGAAATTTTCGCACAGAAATACGTAAATAATAAAAAGTAATTTTTAACACAGAGTACACTCAATCTACGTATGACTTAAGAATCTCTACGTCGCTAAATGGTACATGACAGGTACATGACCGACTGGCTTTATTCGCTCGAAGGAATACATTATTTTGGTGTTGTGTTTAAGGCACAGCAGCACAAGTAGGTTATTTAGTGCCAATGCAATTGGAGTGTGGTGTCTTGCCCAAGGACATACCCCGATAGCCGATCCAGGCTGATTCGATGGTAGGATTCGAACCCGCGCCCTTTTGGACGTGAATACGGTACGATAACCACGGAGCCGCCGCGGTTCGTTGGAAATAATTAAACTCATTAGGGTAATAAAGGAAACTCATTAGGGTAATAAATTAAACTCATTAGGGTAATAAAGGAAACTCATTAGGGTAATAAATTAAACTCATTAGGGTAATAAAGGAAACTCATTAGGGTAATAAAGGAAACTCATTAGGGTAATAAATTAAACTCATCATGGTAATAAAGGAAACTCATTAGGGTAATAAATTAAACTCATTAGGGTAATAAAGGAAACTCTTTAAGGGTAAATCACTTATACACCATTCATTTGGTATCATTAGCACCTGATATGAGCTTTGATTTTGTATTTAATGTTTGATTCGAAATGAGGTTGCGTCAAACTTCTCAAGGCTGTCCAATACTTATATGTTTGATTGAGATAAATCTATTTGTCCGCATTTCTTAATTTGCAGGTTTTCTAATTTCTTGAGAAAATCTGTAATGGAAATGTGCAGAAAAATATTTGGGACTGTAAATAACCGTGCCATGTTTGCAAATGTCCGCTTTATTTCGAATTTCCGCAAGGACATATTTCACTCTATGTGTGTGTGTGTGTGTGTGTGTGTGTGTGTGTGTGTGTGTGTGTGTGTGTGTGTGTTTGCATGACGACCACCACTATATCTCATTTGAAAATGCGAGGTTACGTGCGAGATTTATCTGCCATCTAATATGTTAGCGAAATGGATGACTTTAGGAAAAGAACGAATAATCACCAAAGCCATATCAGCAATAAGGTCAACACAAAACTTGTCAACCAAGTCATCGAGGCCGGACATTCTGTTCAGTCCCTTGCACATTGAGTAAAATCAACGATGGGCTGATAACGAACGTGTCCAAAAAGAGAAGTACTGGTTACTGCAGATGCGAACAAATTGCAGATTTGGGTTAAACGAAAAAATCCTTGTTCATAGCAGTTTTTTAATTAACTTACTCTGCGTATGTCTTTTCTTCGATTTTTTTCATTCTCACTCTCCTTTATTGACATAAAATTATTATTATGATGATGACGATTATTATTATTATTATTATTATTATTATTATTATTATTATTATTATTATTTTAAATATATTATTATTATTATTAATATTATTATTATTATTATTATTATTATTATTTTAAATATATTATTATTATTATTAATATTATTATTATTATTATTATTATTATTATTATTATTATTATTATTATTATTATTACATCTTTTCAGAACTTTCATCGGTATTGTAAATACCTTCATACTTGTATATTTTTTTTCTCGTAGTCGAAATTTTATCCGGGATGTCAAAACTAGAAGCGAAAATATTACACCACTCTAAATGGCGCTTTCAGGTGACCAAAATGCCTCGCAATGAGAGAGCTATCGCTAAAGTTCATACTAGCTTCCACGGCGTTACGTTTTTAAATATACCTAGATATTATGTCTAAATTTAGAATGTAGGCAAATCTCAGTAGTGTTTTTCTCCCTCTTCAGTTTCATAATTTTCTTTATTTGGAAAGTTCTGCTTCTCTATGGCATGATGTAAAGAGTTATTATTCTACCTGTTGGTAAGATGTGTCTCTACGGTGTATCATTTATTGTCCCCAAAGAAGACCTTGTTTAGGTCAAAACACAGAGAAACTTTGTTTTATTCCTCGCTTTCTAACTCGTCTGTCTACCTCTTTGTGTGTGTGTGTGTGTGTGTGTGTGTGTGTGTGTGTGTCGAGGAGCCGCGGTAGCTCATTTGGTAAAGCGTCGGACTCGTAATCCGAGGGTCGTGTGTTTGATACCCACACAGGTCAACCCGAGTAGGCTGCCTCGGTGTGTCTTTAGTAAAGGCAAATAGCTCATCGTCATGATATTGCCAATAATGCATTAAAAGTGCCGTTGAAACCGAGAAAACCAAAACAAACTCACGGTTTTATCGATATTGAATTGCAATATGCGTGAGAGAAATTTGTGACCATGTTGATGAGACTTTTGTATATTGTACTAATCTGAGAGAAATTTGTGACCATGTTGATGTGACTTTTGTATATTGTACTAATCTGAGAGAAATTTGTGACCATGTTGATGAGACTTTTGTATATTGTACTAATCTGAGAGAAATTTGTGACCATGTTGATGAGACTTTTGTATATTGTACTAATCTGAGAGAAATTTGTGACCATGTTGATGAGACTTTTGTATATTGTACTAATCTGAGAGAAATTTGTGACCATGTTGATGAGACTTTTGTATATTGTACTAATCTGAGAGAAATTTGTGACCATGTTGATGAGACTTTTGTATATTGTACTAATCTGAGAGAAATTTGTGACCATGTTGATGAGACTTTTGTATATTGTACTAATCTGAGAGAAATTTGTGACCATGTTGATGAGACTTTTGTATATTGTACTAATCTGAGAGAAATTTGTGACCATGTTGATGAGACTTTTGTATATTGTACTAGTCTGAGTCTGAGGAATTAAGAAAACAAAACCAAATAAATTCGGACATCCTTTGATATATACATTTTATCTAAGAAAATTATGAAAGATGTCTAATTGCTTCACTAGCAATATTCGCAAAAGCAGAGTATTTTCTGTTTTGGACTGTAACCCATGGTATTAGCCGTACAAAAAGCACATTCATACACTAAATTACATACTTTATATTTTTTTTCCGAGTTGGCAGAAAAAAACGAGTTTGATATGATGAGGGGGATACGTTGAAGCCGTCAGACCGAGACGTATTCATACGCCATATCAAACGAGTTCTCCCCCCCCCCCGACTAGGAAAAAAATAAGAATCTGCTTTTGTATATTTTACATACCCTTTCTTTTGCGCTTTCCAACTATTAGTATGTTTCTCAGTTCACTTTGAATGGAATTCAAAGTAGAGTGGAATTTATAAAAGTTTGATTTGATCCAATACGGAATATCAACAGAAGGACTTCAGTGAAAAGACATATACACAAAACTACATACGTGTTTTGTTCTGGGTCGGAGGAGAGAACGAGTTTGATATGGTCAAGGGATACGCCGTTCATAAGCCATATCAAACGAGTTCTTTCCACCGACTTGGAACAAAACACGAATGCGATTTTGTATTTTTACATACCCCCACTTTACGCTTCCTAAATATTTTTAGCTATACATTGTGAATTAAATTCAAAACGAATTCACATTTATAGAAGTTCGATTCACTGAGTCTAAAATATCGACGCGCGGATGTCTGCGTGTATGGTAGAAATACGGATGTCTGCGTGTATGGTATGGAAATACGGATTGAACATCTGTATCGAACGTCAGATCAAGCATGCAAGATTAAATGCGTATGAAATAAAAATTTTATTTATCTGGGTGTACTGACTGAGCATCCGTATCGATCACTATATATAAGTTTTAAGACTCAATGGGTACGTAATAAAACTAAGAACAGCATCAAGGTCTAACCTGTTTATTCTATTTATCAGTTAAAGCGAACAATGTATACTCTGATCTGCTGGTACATTATATGGCTGCTTATCTAGATCAATGCTGTACATTATATGACTGCTTATCTAGATCAATGCTGTACGTAGTTGGACGAGTCTTATATATTTGTATATACATGAATCAAAAGCCTTGCTCACGTGAAGAAAACGAAAATGCTTTATAAGAATTCTGATTAAGAAAGGGTATATTGAAAAAATGAGAAAGGGTATTTTGAAAAGATGAGAAAGAGTATATTGAAAAGATGAGAAAGGGTATATTGAAAAGATGAGAAAGAGTATATTGAAAAGATGAGAAAGAATATATTGAAAAGATGAGAAAGGGTATATTGAAAAGATGAGAAAGAGTATATTGACAGATGAGAAAGAGTATATTGAAAAGATGAGAAAGAATATATTGAAAAGATGAGAAAGGGTATATTGAAAAGATGAGAAAGAGTATATTGAAAGATGAGATAGAGTATATTGAAAAGATGAGAAAGAATATATTGAAAAGATGAGAAAAGGTATATTGAAAAGATGAGAAAGAGTATATTGAAAAAATCAGAAAGGGTACCTATATTGAAAAGATGAGAAAGAGTATATTGAAAAAATGAGAAAGAGTATATTGAAAAAATGAGAAAGGGTATATTGAAAAGATGAGAAAGAGTATATTGAAAAGATGAAGAAAGAGTATATTGAAAAGATGAGAAAGGATATATTGAAAAGATGAGAAAGGGTATATTGAAAAGATGAGAAAGGGTATATTGAAAAGATGAGAAAGGGTATATTGAAAAGATGAGAAAGAGTATATTTTGAAAAGATGAGAAAGAGTATATTGAAAAGATGAGAAAGGGTATATTGAAAAGATGAGAAAGAGTATACTGAAAAGATGAGAAAGAGTATATTGAAAAGATCAGAAAGGGTATATTGAAAAGATGAGAAAGGGTATATTGAAAAGATGAGAAAGAGTATACTGAAAAGATGAGAAAGAGTATACTGAAAAGATCAGAAAGGGTATATTGAAAAGATGAGAAAGAGTATATTGAAAAGATGAGAAAGGGTATATTGAAAACATGAGAAAGAGTATACTGAAAAGATCAGAAAAGGTATATTGAAAAGATGAGAAAGAGTATACTGAAAAGATCAGAAAAGGTATATTGAAAAGATGAGAAAGAGTATACTGAAAAGATCAGAAAGGGTATATTGAAAAGATGAGAAAGAGTATACTGAAAAGATCAGAAAAGGTATATTGAAAAGATCAGAAAGAGTATACTGAAAAGATCAGAAAGGGTATATTGAAAAGATAAAGTAAGGGAGAGAAGATAATAAAATGTGACAGAATAAAACCAGCATTAATAGAATTGAATTGTTGCTCTTAAGGGATTGCTGATGGCAACCTTGCTACAAAGACGCTCTGCCCCTCTGCCAGACAAAACCTTTCGTCTCACTACAATCTACATAGCATGTATGGCTACTTCGAGGCAAAAGCCACTTTTGAGTAAGTGAGCAGTTTTATTGCATCTATATTGAATATTTTTTAGGTCATGATTTTAATTGATATTTTATTATTCTTGCTCCACTAAATACCATTTAATTGATATTTTATTATTCTTGCTCCACTAAATACCATTTAATTGATATTTTATTATTCTTCCTCCACTGAATACCATTTAATTGATATTTTATTATTCTTGCTCCACTGAATGCCATTTAATTGATATTTTAGTATTGTTGCTCCATTGAATACCATTTAATTGATATTTTATTATTCTTGCTCCACTGAATACCATTTAATTGATATTTTATTTTCCTGAAAAGTACCAGACATATTTCATATTGCCGTATATACTCGCGTAAAATACGCTGCAAACTGCATAGACCCAGATCTGCCGTCTCATAATGCGTCGGCAGATCTGGGTCTATGCAGTTTGTAAGGACTAATTAGTAGAACAAACAACATAGACCCTGATCTGCCGGCGCATTATGCGACGGCAGATCAGGGACTATGTTGTTTGCATTTAGACTTGGAATATACGCGAGTATAGACGGTACTCAGAATTGTTATTTTAATTGAAATGATACAAAATATGCACATAACTTAAGTGATGAATAAAGCGAGATAAGTCATTATTTGGCTTACAGTCAAGGCAAGTTTCCATAAATTAATTTAACAACAATTTCGGAAAGAAATACGTCTTCAAAATTTTTTCCTTTTATTAAAATAGATTTTCTCGCCTTATGACTTGGTGATGTTTACGTAAATATAATACAGTAACTATGGAGTCATGTTCTTGAGCTTGAAACAAAAACGAAAAGCTGTAGTTACAAAATTTGTGAATACCTTAAAGATATAACGATTGTATAACTACTGTTTGTTAACTTTGGAAAAGTTAAAAGTAAGGGGAGAACTATCTTTAAAATCAATAGATTTTGATACAGCCAGTGGGGTAAATAGAGGATTACACCGTGTCTGTAATCATTTTAATAAACACATTATTCAATGAAAAATATTGGGTTAGAAGGCTTTATATGACTTACATACTTGTTTGTGCATATCAGGGCGTTGAAACGTGTAAGACAACGGCGTAGTCTCGTGATTTCTCGATCAACGTTTCCCGGAAGTGGGATGTATGGCGGGCACTGGGAAGGAGATAACAATGCCCAATGGAGTGACATGTACTACTCAATACCAGGTAATTTTTATCCTCAGCTGAGTCTTAATGCACAATGTTTTACATTTTATTGAAAAGTTGACAATGACAAGCGAGTAATACAAATAATAATAATAATAATAATAATAATAATAATAATAATAATAATAATAATAATAATAATAACAACAACAACATCAACAACATGATATGGCCAATAATGTGTTAAATGTGCCGTTAAGACCAACACAACAAACAATGATCTAAGTAACTGCTGAATTTGAGAAAATCGGGGAAATAATTTTTTATGCTTGATACAGTTAGTTTTTCCTTATAAAACAAGGAAAGCGCAATCAAGGGGTGCTATTAATTTGTTACATGAATTTAAAATATAAATACCGAGCAAGTCATCTTTTGAAATAAACAATAACCTCTGATTTGTTAATTCCTGAAATGACATCGTTGTCAAAATTGGAGATTCTTAAATCGATTTATATGCTCTTTTCTTGACAAAATGATAGGAAATATAATATATAAATGTTAACAGCTCGTGAGAACGAGTAACGCAGTGTCGGCATGAAGGTGTGTGTGTGTGTGTGTGTGTGTGTGTGTGTGTGTGTGTGTGTGTGTGTGTGTGTGTGTGTGTGTGTGGGAGGGGGGGGTCAATTGTCCCCAGGCGCCAGGCGAAGTGGGGCGCCGTCGGGAGTATTTTTTGTTTTTAGCTAAAATTGTCATAGTATTTCACCTCACCTTAGTGTAACGGGCGCTTAGATGGGGGTGGGGTTGGGGGGGGATGAATGAAGGTTGGCAACTGACATAAAAACTGTTCTCTATGGCAGAGTAGGGAAGCCACTAAAGAATAATGCCACCAGGCGCCTCGGTAGGGGCGCCACTAAAGAACATTGCCCGCAGGCGCCTCGAACCCTCGCGTTGCCACCCGAGTAACACCTGCAAATACCAACAGTTATCCACATGTTAGGGATATAATATTTTCTTTTAAACAGAAACGGCTCCACTGATTCAAATTCTGTGCAAAACAGGAAAGTGAAAAAATACTCAGACACCCTAGTTCTTGCCAATTTAACCTCGTGTTCCTTCATTTATAAATGTTTCGTTTCCGGTATTGCTTAATACGTGAATAGTTATTATAATTGTATCGTCGATTAGTATGTCTCCATTTTTTTCTATTCTTTTCTACCCCGTTCCTTTATTTTCTATCAGGTTATATTCTATTCAATCTCGTTCTTTTTTTTCTCTCCCGTTATATTCTTCTTTTTATACCCGTTCTATTCTTGTCCATCCCGTTCTTTTAACAGCACTGATGAACGCCAACATGTACGGGATACCATTGATGGGCTCTGACATATGCGGATTTGGCGGGTTCCCTACAGAAGAGCTCTGTGTCAGATGGACACAGCTTGGGTCATTCTATACGTTTATGAGAAACCACAGGGATTTTAATACTTTTGTGAGTGCTTTTGAAAAGTTGTATTTTGTTGTACACGTACGACTCGATATAAGATACAAGATATAAATATTAACGGCTTAAACACAATACAGTATAGCCAAAGTTGCAACGGTGCGGAAAACGTAACCGTGACCGATTGCGGGTCTTCGACAAGATTCAATATAATTCCTGACATTGCTGTTGATTGATTAATGGAATGAAACTTTTTCATATAATTACTAGTTTACTGGTTAAAATTATGCCTTTGAAATGCTGGGCCATCTTTGGGGGTTTCGTCCCACAGACCCCCTCGCCTACTTGCTTAGCCCCTCACCCCCAACGATATTTCTAAATCTGCCACTGTTAGTCACGGTTCCAGTTTGATGAAGACAATGGTGTTTAAACGCACTATTAAAGTATATCAGTTATCTGCGAGCGCTTCGAGATTGGTGGTTCGAGGCATTTCATCTTTGGTTTTATGTTAATGTATGATTACTGCTAAAAAAAAGTAAAGAAATTCACGCTTCGCCCCCCCCCCCCCCCCCCCCCCCCCCCGCGGATACTAGAAAACAGAATGAGTAAGAACAAAATGAACACTGAACTTGAATTAAATAATCTTGGAGGCCATCCAAAGGTTAATATAATCGAAATCCAAGTTTATCTGGTGACGCTACAATGAATGAATCGAATTATCCATGTAAATTCGCTGGAAATGGATAATAAGTAGTTTCAATAAATGTACCGATGATGGATGGATGGACGAATGAGTGCGGTAAATAGATAAATAGATTGGTGTTTTAAAAAAAATTATTTACAAAATTCTAATTTCCCTTGTGGGTATTAGGACCAGGATCCGGCGAGCGCAGTCTTTCAGGAAAGTCAACATATTCTGAAATCTGCAGTTGAGTTCCGTTACCGCCTGCTGCCGTATCTCTACACGTTGTTTTTTCAAAGTCACACCAAAGGGACGCCTGTGATTAGACCGATATTTTTCCAGTGAGTATGTATGTATGTATGTATGTATGTATGTATGTATGTATGTATGTATGTATGTATGTATGTATGTATGTATGTATGTATGTATGTATGTATGTATGTATGTATGTATGTATGTATGTTTGTATGTATGTATGTATGTATTAACGTTTAATGGCACGTCAGCACAATAATGGACATGTGGTTCTATTAAAAGTAAAGTTCCAGTGAGTAAAATAAAATAAAAAATTACAAACATAAATACTAATACCCTCAAAAATCATACTAACCTTGGACTATTTAGACCTGACTTTGTTAAAAATAATTGTAGAGTTATAAATTACTATTGGCTGCTGCTGAACTTGGGGGAATACTATCTGCTTCATAGTGCTGTTTTAACTGAATTCAGTGGAGACAGTTCACAAGCCGCACTGATATCAAGCAAGCGACTCTAGTGCAGTATATTTAATTTATATAGTTTCTGAAACAGACTATAACAAGCGAGAACTCAGGGTGGCGGACTGAAATGCCACGATCAATCTGAATGGATGGTGACATGCAAAGCTTGGTCACCGTAATAAGGTAGGGGTACGTTATAGTTTATGCAAGCAAGCCATGTTCAATTTAAAGTAGGGTATGCTACGTAGATTTCACAGACGCTTGATACAGACATGTGCAATTCTTGATACAGACATGTGCGATTCTGTTTTTAAATTCAAGACATCCAGCATATCTTAAGCGAAATTAAGATGATAAACTGGTCCGCCATTGGTTGGGGTATCAATCAAGATAATGAAGCTCTACCTTTAAATGAAAGAATATTCGTACAATTGCAATTGGTAAAATCTTATCAACACCGGGTTCAAAATCTCGCATCATCATTATGCATCACTGTCCTAAATCTTAATGAATTGTATATACAAGCTGCATGATTATCAACTTTATCAAGACCTGTAGTGGGTGAATCTAGTCAAGAACGTCATTCTTCTCAGAAACCCTACAGAGTTCTTAGCACGGGGACCCATCCCTTTTTGTCCTGTGCTGTCAGTTTGAATGGTATAGGATAGAATTTAAGACAAGTTCAATGTCTGCTATTTACAGATATCCAACTGATAAAGCAACCTTTGTCATTGATAGACAATTTATGTGGGGAAGTGGACTTCTGATTTCTCCGGTATTGGAAGATGTATGTCAAGGCCATCTCTCTCTCTCTCTCTCTCTCTCTCTCTCTCTTTCTCTCTCTCTCTCTCTCTCTCTCTCTCTCTCTCTCTCTCTCTCTCTCTCCGTCTAGACAAGTCTTCGGATGTTTGCAACAAATATAAACAAACAAGTTTTGTCCACAAAATAATCACTACAAAATAACATAATTAGAATAATGTTCTGAGGACATGTGTATTTACTGACAGAATGAGAATATATGCATTTTAACTCCAGTTAAGTAGAATAAAAATATCGATTGTAATATAGATGTGCACTTTAGTGTACATATGTTTTAAATATTTTGTACCGATGCTATGGGATGGCTGTCCGATCCACGATCAGTATATGACGGAGATTAAAAAATCAAATACCAAAGACATCCATGGAGAAAACTTTAACACATTTTTATGATATTTAGGGAGCCAGAACCGTCAATGCTTACTTTCCGACGGATAAATGGTATGATGCATACACGGGTAAAGAGGTGGCTAACACAGGCCAGAACGTCACACTGTCTGCTCCGTTAGAAAAGATTAACGTGCACGTGAGAGGTGGTACGGTGATTCCCATGCAAGAGCATGCTGTTACTACCGCTGCCAGGTAAAGTATAGTTTTTCGTGTTTTTCAAATAGATATTGCTGTGAAGTATTGGCAATGCAAGATGGATTTTGGTTGAAACATTGGACATATTTTTCAGTTAAAAGCAGCACAATTCCCGAATCCGTGCCTCAGAAAATACCCATTGGAGTATTTCAAAATTCCACGTTCAGTAAAGTTAATAGGTTAATAGATAAAAATCAGTAAAGTGGTCTTCTTTACAACACCATAAAGTTCATGAAACTGCATTCGTAAATACTCGGCAATTCAAGTGTACGATGGATATTTGAAAAGTTCAGAATATTTTGTCGCAACTGTTTTGTTTCATTGAACCTGTCAATAAATGTAATGGTGATCGATAGATAAAATAACGTTCCGTAAAATGATTTACAGCTGAACGTGCAGCACGCCAGACAACTGCAGATATATACATGTGACGTAATGTAGGTAAATAACAGTGACGTCAAAATGTCGGAGAAGGAGAACAATTTTGCTACTGAGCAAAAAACATACTTTAAATTCTGGGCGCTCTTTGGGTACTCTGTGATTGATATCAAGGCCGACTTGGATATAGTTTACGGGTATAATTCGCTGTCATATTCTACGATTCTGAGGTGGTTTCATCGTTTTAAAGATGATTGCTAATCCATGGAAGATGCCCCACGTGCTGGAAGACCATTGTCTGCGTTTGGTGAGTGGGAAGTGGATACTGGGTAGAGGGCGATTGATGAAGATGCTCGATACATGGTGGAATATATTTCTATTATCGCAGGCATTAATTCGTCATCTGCTTTTAAGATATTGAAGAATCGTTTGAAGCTTAGAAAGGTTTGTGCAAGATTGATCCCGGATTTGTTGACGACTGATCATAAACAGACTCGGGTTGAAATCGCCAAATAGCTACTCGCCAAACATGAAAAGAGTGACTAGAGACATTTCAATGAGATTGTCAAAGGTGATGAAACATGAATTTACTTTTCTGAAACCGACTCGAGAGAAAATAATAATGTTTGGATTGGAGAAAACGAACAGAGACCACAAATCGCTCGACGTAGTCGGACTGTCAAGAAAGTTTTATACGCATTGCTTCTCGATGCAAAAGGCTCGGTCGTGCAGGTACATGTGCCTGGCTCTGCAAGTATCACGTAACATTTGTATGCATCCAAAGAGTTGCCAAAAGTTGTGTAACACTACTGAACCACCCGTCCGCACACCTGTACCCGATGTATCCATCTACTCCATAACAACCCACCGGCGCATAAATCCGCTGTCGTGACAGACTTCCTGAAGGAGCTAAGCATCCAAACTTGGTCACATTCTCCATACAGCCCTGAGTTAGCTTCAAATGATTTTTTGGCTGAATCTCGTTATCAAAGATTCCCTGGGGGACAGACGATTGAAAGCCGCCACGCTTGTGGAAGCGCAGCTTTCAATTGTATGAACAACATATCAAAATGTGAATACAAAAACCCATTTAAAAACTGGGTAATTAGACTGAGAGAGGAGGTACAGAGGTGCACGAGGAGTATATTGAGAGGACGCACTGTTCACTAATAAAGAACTCTGTTGTACAGCGTACTGATGTTCGTATTTTCGGTAATGGATATGCCAGGAAAGCTGATATTGCTGAAACTGATTATACTTCACTATCTTAACGTAAATGAAACAAAAATGTTAATACGATTGGAGTAATTGAGGGCACATTTGAAATATTTGAAATACAAACATTAGTGTTTTTAGTATCTTTAAACATTTAACACTGGTTACAACCTATTGATAACAATGCATTATCAATTTGCAACTGAAAAATGTGATGTTACTTAGATCTATAACTTTGATTTGCAGCGTAGGAAAAGACTTCAAGCTTATTATTGCACCATCTGAGGCTGGCATTGCAGCAGGCGATCTTTTCGTCGATGATGGAGAAGCGCTGGGTATATATATATATATATATATATATATATATATATATATATATATATATATATATATATATATATATATATATATAGAGAGAGAGAGAGAGAGAGAGAGAGAGATAGATAGATAGATAGAGAGATAGATAGATAGATAAGAGAGGGAGAGAGGTACATTGTGTTAAAACAGCAACTCAAAATACGCTTTTAATGCACACACTTTCAGATTAAATACTGAGAGGCAAATAATAACAATTATAATGCCATTGACAGCATTTTATTAAAATAGTAACAAGTATTAATCAGTTTCAATAAATGGGACAAGATGATTAACTATTTAATCAGTTTAAAGAGACAATAGTGAATAATTGACATAATTACATCAGACAGACGAACAGACACCATTGCTAAGGTTTGGAAGATAATATTAAAACTAAGAAGATTTATAATTTTAGGAAAAGGCATGTTCATGTAATATCTCCTAGGGTGATAAAATTTAAACGAAAATTTTAAAAGGAACTTCTTTGTTACATCATGATATTCTGAAACTTATTCGTGTATATCAAACTGTTTTCCTTTAGATGCTATCAGCGGCATGAAGTATATCCTTTTACATTTTACGGCAACAAGGGTAAGATCTCCCTTATAAATTTTCTTATTTCCGTACATTCATAGAGATAAAAATATTTCAGTTTTAGTGTCTTCTTCATAGCTGATTTTTATTTTTTTTTTTGCGTACGGTAATCAGATGTGCGCTGCAAATATGAATCATGATTGGTCAGTATACACAGATACAACAGAATGCAGTGTAAAAGAAAATACGACAAAAATATTGTCATTTAATATAATAAATTCTTGGGAAAAGTTGAGTTTTTGAAACTTACCATCATAGATCAGAAATACCGTCAAATGCAACTGATCTATTTCTCAATACACGCGCAAAAGTTGCGATTTTTAACCTCGTAATGTCATAATGTGGACGTCATTAGTTTTAATGTAACGCCCCACTGTATTCGAGACTCAATATAAACTTCCACAAATGGTCGCGGGTTGCATGCCAGTAATCGATCCTCTAACATCTTGCACGATAAGCCGCATCTCTTCCAAATATATCCCAACATAAATAAACAACATACAAGTTATCATTGCATTGTTGGTGATTGAACTTTCAATTTTCGGAATCTGATTTTAATTTTGTTTCAGTTTACACGAACTATTGTGAATACCCTGATTTTTCCCATGGTTTCAATGTCATGTAACAAAATTCTTTTCAGAATGAACTTAGATCTACGGTGCAAGTAAATGGCCGACAAAGAACAATGACGTTAGGGGAGATAACCGTGTTTGGTATATCTGATAATCCGAGGCAGGTATTAGTGAATGGAAAGCACAGTGCACACTCCTATGACAGCAATAACAAGGTAAATCCATCGTTAGGTTCACGTATCACTGAAACTTAATGAAATAAAACCCCGTTGATTCGAAGAATATTCATCAGGATAATCGTTTTATTCGAACCACATGTAACCCCCCTCCCCCCATTTTCAAATTTAATATGACTCAAACTCATTTATCTAAATCACCATGTACTCACCCTCCCCATGAGATTGCACAAACAAGCTTCCGCTGTACTTATCACAAACATTTTTTATTACTGATGCACCGATAATTATTGACATTATGTCCGTTAGACGATAGTATATCATTATCTATAGATGT
Source organism: Margaritifera margaritifera (assembly GCA_029931535.1). Taxonomy (NCBI): domain Eukaryota; kingdom Metazoa; phylum Mollusca; class Bivalvia; order Unionida; family Margaritiferidae; genus Margaritifera; species Margaritifera margaritifera. Next base: position 1,367,830 of record JAQPZY010001562.1, on the reverse strand, counting down.
GAGTTTGTAATCATCATCATCACCATCATGATCACGACCATCACCATCACTGTAATTCTTCTTCTTCTTCATATTATTAACAACAACAACAAAACTTCAATTTTGTATTTCAATGTATTCCTTTAATACTCTCTTCTCTCTTTTTAGGTTCTAAACATTCAACACATCCAGATCGATATGCTGTCCCCAATACATGCAACGTGGTCATGAAACATGCCTATCTTGTATTTTAATTTTTTAATTTTCGAAAAATGTAGATAAAATTTGTTGAATTGACTTCTAATTACACTCAGAGTTTTTGTTCATCACACTTCCTGTAAATTGTCTTTCTTTCATATCGTGAGTTTATCAAAATTATCATTTAACTTGGTGTCGAGAGGAAATAAAAATGTCAGATAACATGCGTACCACTTAACACACTTCCTTACAATGCCTTCGTTGAGTACAGGGTGAACAAAATTATGATTTGATTTCAGTTTTTCAGTTCCGGTTATATATATATATATATATATATATATATATATATATATATATATATATATATAAATATAAATATTTCCAGTTCAAATCTGTTATAAGACGAGAATACATTTATTGCACTTAATATAACTAATGATCGGCATAATTTGTGCAAATAAGATAATATTTTGTAAATAAGTAAGTGCCATGAAGCTCCAATAACGGTCATCTCCCTTAAACAAGTACCTCGCACAACCAGCTAGGTACATATTTTTGTCTTCTCTTTATTAAACATTTTGTGTCCCTTAAGTACTCATTTTCATTATACAGCCAACCTGGTTCCTTCCCCTTGATGGCTGGTAAACAGAAGTATGTATGTATGTATGTATGTATGTATGTATGTATGTATGTATGTATGTATGTATGTATGTATGTATGTATGTATGTATGTATGTATGTATGTATGTATGTATGTATGTATGTATGTATGTATGTATGTATGTATGTGTGTGTGTGTGTGTGTGTATGTATGTATGTATGTATGTATGTATGTATGTATGTATGTATGTATGTATGTATGTATGTATGTATGTATGTATGTATGTATGTATGTATGTATGTATGTATGTATATCTATCTATCTATCAATACAGTCAACTCTCGTTACAACGACCAAGTTGGTTTACAGCCATTTTATCGCAATAACGGATCTGTTGTAGTAAAGATTATACCGTCAATTTAGAAGAGTTATCATTCCTGTCTGATTGTTTATAAATGTTTAAATGAGAAAACAGAGACAGAAACATAAATGTATATTTATATCATATAATAACGTTAATATTTGTCTAATCTCTTACGCATTTTCCTACACTTAAAACTTTTCTAGAAGTAAAATGCCTACACACTATCATCTGAAAATTTCATGGTAAAAGTAAAATCTCAGCAGTTGTAAAGCACAATATATAATAGAAATATGCATGTTTATTACTGGAATGACTGTCCCAGTGGGAAGCTGAATATTATCACAAACACGTTTGTCCCCATTAATCTTCTGTCGCAATCAATATATTCCGTTGTAATGAATATTGTTTTAACAAGAGTTGATTGTATTTCACCACTGCTTAGTTCCTTATGTCACAATATGAAAAGTATACGACCTACGTCACAATATGAAAAGTAAATGACCTATGTCACAATATGAAAAGTAAATGACCTATGTCACAATATGAAAAGTAAATGACATGTTAGTGGTGTAGTTCCAAATAATTGTGGTGGTGGTGGTGGTCGTGTGTCATTTTGAGACAGATAACAGATGTAGCAGCAGCAGTAGTAGTAATATTGGCAGTAGTAGTAGTAGCATCACCAGTACTAAAGGAAGTTGTAGTAGTAGTAGTAGTTGGTTTTGATGTTGTCAACCTACCTCATATCCAGTGAACTGTGAGTGATCTGTTCCTTAATAAAGAGCGGTTAATTAGTGATTCTGCTGTTGATTGATAGTAAATGCATTTACGATATATATACAACGTTAAATTCAATCACTATCACACACAGCAGCACCAGAACCGTTGCTTGTAGAACTAACGGTATTTTTCTTCTTTTTTTTCTGTCATTCCACGACGATTATGTCTCTTTAGGCTTTACTGATGAAAGTGCATGAAAATAGAGGGATAACTGAAATTAAGATTATTAATTCAAACGCAATATGTGTGGAATATTAACCAAAAATGTGTTGAGATGGATATAGTATGAGTCTGTATAATGTGGATTGTAACATTTCCTATGATAAAGTTTTTCATGAGTAAATATATATATATATATATATATATATATATATATATATATATATATATATATATATATATATATATATATATATATAAACATGCCTACCACTACCCGAGCTGACCCAGATTTTTCTGCCAATTTTGGGATTTTGTGGCCAATGCAATTTGCCTCGGAAATGCCACATACATTTTTATTTTCTGAAAATGCAATTAAAATGGTCATCGAGATGGTTTCGTAACTTTTTTATTTCAGGTGTAAGAGAACTATCCCCTCCTATTACTATGTACACTTTTTAGATTAACTTTTTTGTAAACAAAAAAAAATTGACGAAACCCCACCCACCAGTAACTGTATAACTTGTAGTATAAAAAATGGCATGGAAAAATAATATCGAGTTGAACATAATTTTTAAAATATTTAGCCTCAATAAAAGAAATTACGAATTCGCGATCCCACTCCCATCAGCCAATTAAGAATATTAGGTTTACAATGACATGAAAAATATTTGGTTTGATTGTAAATCATTAGATAGATGATATGCAAACTATTTCATTTATTTTTCCCCAAAACTGTTTTTACTTTAAATAGCTGAAATTAATATTACATTTGATTTACATATCGAATATTTCGTTGTCATCTTTAAAAGTCAAACCGCGGTAGCTCAGTGGTTATAGTACTGTACTCACAATTCTTGGGTTGAGGGTTCGGTCCTGTCTAGACCAGCCCATATTGGCTGACATGATATGTCTCTAGTCAAGGCACTTTACTTCATTTGCCTCGGCGCTAAGCAGCTTTTTATATGTTGTTACCTTTAAAATCGAAACAGTTTCTTTTTTTTTTCTTTCTTTTTCTTAGTGCAATGAGCTATAATTACGGTATTTCATGAAGATATCACAAAGGTAGAAAAGAGGATAGAAAATTCCACAGCTAAAGCAATTCTAATTTGCTACTACATGCACAAAACCATAAACACAACCGCACACGGAAGATGTTGTAAGAGAAAACTAGACTCTAATTGAACTGAATTGAAACGTTACGTCACACTAGCTGCTGGTCTGCTAAGTATTTATTACTAAAAGACATCATATTAATGATATAAAATGAAGTATGAATATTGTCCTGAGCTTTTTATCAAGAATTTCGATCATACCTCATTTGTGAATTATCGATCAGTTTGAAAGATCATTGGCCCTACAACTTATTACTATATTACAATATCATTTAATTGAACGACTTTTAAAAAATTCGGATAAAAGACGTATTACTGTAATATTAATCGGGGCCTTAATGTCATCCATGGTGTCTATAGAATAAATATTAATGAGTAGTTGCTAATTAAAATGACTGACGAATCACTAAGATCAATTTAGTGTTTAATTTTGTTATGGAAAATGAAGGGAATACGATTAAGCCCAAAAAGCCCCACAAGTTCTGTAAGAAAACCTTTCTCGGCTGTTAGGAGATTGGGGAAAGGAATCGTATTTATAAATTATTTTAAATTATCTGTCTGCAAAATCTGCAAATGCGAACTCCAGTACCAGGTCTCCAATAGCTAATGCTCTTCAGAAGTTTTCACCAGAAAGCTTCTTATTTACCGAAACGTAGCTAAAAGAAATTATTTAGCATTCTAGGGTTATAATTCTTTAAACATATTAGAAAGCTGCATGGCACGATATGATGGCAGAACATACAACGAACACATTCATAAACTAGTGTATGTCACTGGTGATATTTCAAACTTGGTAAGTAAGGCCTACTGTTTTTAATATTTAGTTAAAAAAGTTATAATCTTTTAGATCTTTATATTGAAATTAATTTCAGTTCTTATTGCTAACCTACTTTTAAAACATAGACCCAGACCATAAAAACACCTTATATTGAAAATACAGTCTTCAAATTTGTTACCACAGTATTAATCCTCGTTTATATTATAAAATTTTGTACCAATTTTCAAAGGCTTTGCTAAGCTGATAATCACAATATAGGCCGAAATTTAATTACCACAGGACAGAGCGATGGCTCTATCTAGTACTCCGATACGAAATTTTAAAATAATTCCCCTTTCGTTTCCAGTGACGTCACACTGACGTGTATCGCTGGTGATAATGGTTATGGTATACACGTAATCATAAAAGTCTACATTTATTAACAGGGATTGTAAATAAAACAAATATGTATGCGTTAGGGATTCTTTTTTTATAAGTGGTAAATCGCTTCATCTTCGCACATAATTTATACCAAAAGGAAAGTGAACGATCCGCGATCCTTTTGTCTAAATAATGATTTTGTAAATGCAGACACAGATTTTTAAAAATTAACATTTGAGAAATAGGTAAGTTCGTTTGTACATAAAAATATACGCATGTTATTTACTGCTATGTTTCTGTGTGAATTTTATTTGTGTTATTAGTTAATGTGAGTAGGCCTAAGACTTACGGTGTTGAATCTCAGTTCACAAACCAAATATTAAAGGGATTGATCTAGGACACTGAGTTCACCAACCAAATATTAAAGGGATTGATCTAGGACACTGAGTTCACAAACCAAATATTAAAGGGATTGATCTAGGACACTGAGTTCACAAACCAAATATTAAAGGGATTGATCTAGGACACTGAGTTCACAAACCAAATATTAAAGGGATTGATCTAGGACACTGAGTTCACGAACCAAATGTTAAAGGGATTGATCTAGGACACTGAGTTCACAAACCAAATATTAAAGGGATTGATCTAGGACACTGAGTTCACAAACCAAATATTAAAGGGACTGATCTAGGACACTGAGTTCACAAACCAAATATTAAAGGGATTGATCTAGGACACTGAGTTCACAAACCAAATATTAAATGGATTGATCTAGGACACTGAGTTCACGAACCAAATGTTAAAGGGATTGATCTAGGACACTGAGTTCACAAACCAAATATTAAAGGGATTGATCTAGGACACTGAGTTCACGAACCAAATGTTAAAGGGATTGATCTAGGACACTGAGTTCACAAACCAAATATTAAAGGGACTGATCTAGGACACTGAGTTCACAAACCAAATGTTAAAGGGATTGATCTAGGACACTGAGTTCACGAAACAAATATTAAAGGGATTGATCTAGGACACTGAGTTCACCAACCAAATATTAAAGGGATTGATCTAGGACACTGAGTTCACGAACCAAATGTTAAAGGGATTGATCTAGGACACTGAGTTCACGAACCAAATGTTAAAGGGATTGATCTAGGACACTGAGTTCACGAACCAATTATTAAAGGGATTGATCTAGGACACTGAGTTCACGAACCAAATGTTAAAGGTATTGATCTAGGACACTGTCATTTGAATTGGTTAATTTGTCTCATATTACATCCTTCTCAGTTCGTGATAGACTTTCTTATTTTCAACGCTTGTAAGCATTGTGGATTACGATAAAATTAGTTCACTCAATACCCATGTTTGTTATTTAAAAAAACAAAGAATAAAACAACAACAACAACAACAACAACAACAACAACAAAACAAACAAACAAACACGTATCCGATAATTCATCACTGAAAATACTGTGTGCCAATTTATTCGTACTTGCATCAGTAATATATACACACATGCGCTCTCTCTCATGAACACACACACACACACACACACACACACACACACACACACACACACACACACACGAGACACTTTGGCCGAATTCAATACAACCGGTAGCACCAATACAACAATAACCCGACGTGCCGACTACTTGTCACGAGATTGCAGCACCCTCTACGAGAAAATGGAGAAACCTTCTGTGTCGGACAAATTTGGAAATTAAAGGTCGATTTCTCCTAAAATTTTAGACCAACGGTGCTCACATTTTGCAAATGTAATAAAATGAACTCTATTCATTGTGTGCGTATCATTTATTAGCCCGGATTTTCCCGTTAAACAACAGGACCAGTTAATTATGTACAGGACCAGTAGCTTTTCAAAGTTACTGAACTTTTGGTGGATAATACTCGATTTCAGCGCGTACCTTTAAATCTATTCGCAACATTCATTGGTATTTTTTTTAATGTACCTTCTTTCGCATAAAGTTTCTATGCAACTCAATCGATATTTTTTTTTATAAAAGCGTGAATAATTTGCATGATTATGAATGCAAAATGTATTGTCGAACACGAAATCACACCCACTTACTAAAACGTGACTCTACCGTTTATGTAAACACACTGCTACTATCTCGTGTATTATTCATACAATGTGACTACATTCTGACATTCGAGATATCTCTGTCAATTTACATTAAATATTTTCCTTAGGTAACGCTTCACTTCGTTCGTAACCTCATAACCTGGACACAGTACGGGTTCCAGAGAAACCAAGACTCGTTCTAAGTTTTGGTTTGTTACTTTACGGCACAGCAACACAAGTAGGTTATTTATGGCCGAGGCAATTGGAGTAAAGTGCCTTGCCGAAGGACACAACACGGTAGCTGACCCAGACTGGTCCGGAGGTAGAATTCGAACCCGCACCCTTTCGGTCGCGAGTCCGGCACGCTAACCACTGAGCTACCGCAGCTCCCCTCGTTCTAAGTAGTTTCACCATTTTTGTTTTGTTTGTTTGTTTTGTTGTTCTTTTTTGTGTGGAATTTTGATTTATATATTGGAATTACACTTATAGATTTAGTATTGTTCAAACAAACTCTCGCGTGGCTCCGTGAGAGCTTGATCACTTGTATGTCAAAGATTCCATGGAGATAACCAACAGTCAGGTTCAACGGAGGAGTCATTGATTCAGTTTCCTAGAAATGCCATCTGGGGAGTAGTTGTTTTTCTTTATAGATAACTGAAGAATAACTCAGAACTCTGATAGTTTAGCATCGTTTTCAGGAGTATTTGCGTAAAAACAACCGAAAAATAAGGTTCCTCAAATAAAAAAATGACAGATACCCGAAATTTGCGATATAAATCAATTTCAAATATCCATTCTTTTGTTAATTTTTCTTAATAAATTAGGTGAGGTGGAGAGTAAAGTTATAGGCTTCGTGTTTTCGAAAGTTTTATTTAGCAAAAGATTCTAATTTAAGATCAAAGTCAAACTTTGATACTTAGTAATTTTAATTAGAATGAAGATCAGAATAACTTGAGTTTAGTGTTTCACAGATTTGGCTTTACCTCATGACTGCTTCATTTGGACAGATAGGGTATTTGAGCTATAAGATCGGATTTGGACAGTTTGAACTTGATCTTATCAAGTTTAGGTTTTAAAAGTTTAGGTGATGTTAGGGCCAGATATCAAGTCAGTCAGATTCAAATCAGTATCCTTTTAGGAGGGGATCCTCAGAGTACTTTTCTGGTGAACTTGGAAATTTCCCAGTTTCGTGTGTTTGGAAGAACCAGCATCGGATTCTTGTTTTTAGTATTGAAGTTCACCAACTGATGTCTTTCACATGCATAAATCAAATTGTACCCCAGGTGGCGCTCTCACGTCTCTCGAAACGCAACTGTCATCACTAGTTGATTTCGGAAACGTCTGTTTTTTTTTTTTTTTTTTTTTTTTTTTTTTTTTTTTTTTCCACGGAATTTACAATAATAACGTAACAGATAGAAATTTTAATGCTTGGACTAGCACAAGGGCACTGTAATTTTTTATTTGTAATCTTTTGGGATAAAAATTTAGCGAAAAAAGTAAATTTTAGTGACAACTCAAACCGAGGCTGATCCACGTGTTAAACATTCTGTGCGGGCAACGGAGTTGTTTACTTACATCATCTGAGGAGCAGTTTGCTTCAAAAATAGGGAAGCTGTTATTGGATTGGTTCATCAAAGTCCACATAAACATGGAGGTGCCCCCATCAAACCTACTGTTTAAACCGATCTCAATTTTAATCCGATTACATCTACAAGAATTTTTTTTTTTTTTTTTTTTAAATATCTCTCTCAGTTTGGGACTAGAGAACATGTTAGCAAATTTCAAAATGTTGGCCTCGGTAAAAATGTAACATGTTAGCCTCATTCTTTTTACCCAGATATTGCTCATCGTCGCAAGCCACGGGCGATAATCCGCTACGCTCCTGTATCACCTGTGGCTACCTGTACTGAGATTTCCTCGTTTTTCATGAGTACGCTCAAACAAAAAATATGTCATCATCAACACAATGTAACAATCGCCTACATATGAATGAAAGTGTCCGTTTTATCAATAGATAAGTGACTGTGTTTGGAAGAGAGACTTTCTTTGGTTCATTGAAACAGACGTTCAGTCACAACTGCGAGTAATTGGTTAATCAGGTTTATGCATATTAGTGAAAAACGAGAAAATCTTAGCACATGCGGCAACGGGTGATAAAATAGCGTAGCGTATTATCGCCCGTGGCTTGCGACGATGGATATTGCTATGATAATGACAAAATGATTATAATAATGTATTCTTCTTCTTATTATTATTATTATTAGTAGTAGTAGTAGTAGTATTAGTAGTAGCAGTAGTATTGGTAAGTAGCAGTAGTCTGCTGTTTCTATTGGTGTTGTTGCTAGTGGTGGTGGTCGTGGAGGTAGTTGTAGCAGTAGTAGTGTACAAGATTGAAGTAAAAAATAAATATCGGTTTACAACAACTTGCCATGTCTATTCTGAACTACTAAAACAGTAAGCACCTTTATTTGTACATGAGAGCAAACATGTTTTAATGATTAGATTCTGATGATGTCTAATTTAGCAATGTTGATTAGTAATTTACTATAGAAAAATACTGATTATCTAAAATAAATAAATAAATATGGTAAACATGTAAAAACTTGTAAGCTACTCGCATACAAGCCCTGTATAACTATAAACAACATAGACTCTGATTTTCCGTCGCATAATGCACTGACAGATCAGGGTCTATTTTGATTGTTATACAGATTACTCCTAACAAACTGCACAGACCCGGATCAATCGGCAAATTAAACAACGGCATATCTAGATCTATGTAGTTTGTAATTGGATCGTACTTAAACGCGTATATATAAGGTAGTTTTTTTTAAAAATGTTTTCCATACAGTTGCATCCTAAGGTTTTATAAATTCTGCTCTTGATTGTGTAGCAGAGTACAACTGATCATGGATCATAGATCAGTACCGTATACTTGACGGATGACCTGTATTACCAATTATTATTATTATTATTATTAGTATTATTATTATTTTTTTTTTTCTTCCCTTAATTCCACTTTTTAATCAGTTTTAAAAATGAAGACGTAACCTATGATGTTGACTTATTCATTAATTGCATATTTTGGCACACATTGGCGGGAAATGGCAACAACCAGTGCATACGAGTACCCACGCTGATGATGACAATGATGCTAACGTATAATGATGATGACGATCAGGGCCGTCGTAAGGGGCGGGCGATACGGGTGACCGTCCAGGGCGCCAAGTCCGGGGGGCACCGTTTCGCTGAGTTTGTAGTATTTTTTCCGAATAGGGGGCGCGAAAAGGTGACGCTCGCCCGGGGCGCCGTTTCGTCCAGCGGAAACTTGCGACGGTCCTGATGTCGATGATGATGATGGTGGTGGCGGTGATGATGGTGATGATAATAACGAAGAAGAAGAAGAAGAAGAATTACGATGACGATGTTTCATAAGGAAATACAATTGTAAAACTAATATATACCAACCAGGCGAAGAATCATTTCAGTTTTGAAATCCTTTGTTAACTTTGAACATGCTCTTGTCCCCTAAATGTTCATTCCTCTTCTGACAGCCTCATTGAATTAAGATGTGTCAGTTGGCTATTTATATAGTAAATGTATAAAATACAGTACAAAGTGAAACGTGTCTTCCTGGAAAGAATTCAATCGAGTTCAATGTTCAGTTAGCATATATCATCAATGCGTACCTTGATATAACTTGTTATATATCTTACTCAATTCGCGGCATAACTCCGGGTATATTAGATTAGCGGGACCACCAGCCGGTGACAATAAATAGACGAAAATTTAAATAATGACAATATTTTCCAAAAACAAGCTACATAAGCAAATAGTTGCAGGGGCTTGTTTTGCTTTGTCAAGGCTTGTTTTGTTCTTGTCTCGCCTGTGTGGAATGTCCCCCTCACCCCTTCCCCAACCTTACGTTACCTTGACTACATTTAATTTTTTGTCAGTGACAGTATCAAGTTTGTAAATGTCTATTTTAGAAATAGTATGTGTACATAGATTCTATTTAAACTTGGTATGTAAGCTTGCATCACCGAAGTGTTCAGTGAGTTTGATTAGAAATAAAATGTACCTATCAGAACGGGGTATCTGGAATTGTATCAGTGAGTTTGATTAAAAATAAAACGTACCTATCAGAACGGGGTATCTGACATTGTATCAGTGAGTTTGATTCGAAATAAAACGTACCTATCAGAACGGGGTATCTGGCATTGTATCAGTGAGTTTGATTAGAAATAAAACGTACCTATCAGAACGGGGTATCTGGCATTGTATCAGTGAGTTTGATTAGAAATAAAACGTACCTATCAGAACGGGGTGTCTGGCATTGTATCAGCTGAGCTTGCTACTGCCGTTCTGATCAACACATTTTCGTTCCTCTTGTAATTTAATCTTATAAAATCTAAGGTTCGATTGAGTTTGATCATGGACAACATCTACATATATTAATAAGGTGACATCTGACTAGCTTAGGTTTTTAAGAACCTAAAATCAACCTTTACACCTTGATATGGCATCAGAGTGGCATAGGCTGTCATCACAGAGGTTGTATTTCTGAACCGATTTTGATCAAACTTGGTATGTAAGCTTGAATCATCAACATCTCCGGTGTGTTTGGTCATGAACAACATCTATGCATACAATGAAACAATATAGTGCTTAATAGGCTGTAAGCTTGTTTTCAAACTAATAGCTTTGTTGTGAATAGATTTTGATCAAACTTGGTAAGTTAGCCGTATGAGTTTGAGTATCAGCAGCATCTGTACATATAGTTGTTTCGATATCACATGTGTTTCGCTGAGTTAGATGTCAGCACTCTGATTAGCGTGTCTCAGAAAAGTTCTGCAATAAATATGACGCAGAAAAAGGATTGTTCACGTATAAAGGATTATAACTAGACAATTATCTGACATATTTGCCTTTATTGTCTGAGCCGATTCCTGTTCAGATTACTCGATCCCTGAATAATAGTCTATGACCAGCTTTTAGATCTGGCAATAATTTCAACAAAAGAACTTAAATTCGGACTTTAAAACTTAAGTCTATAATGCAGCGATATGCGTGGCTGGAATTTATTTGTGATTTAAATATAACCAATAATATGTCTTAAGTCTAGATTTACATTGATAAATTTGGACAGCTTATACCTGCAAAAAATACAGATTCTCACATAGTTTACAGATAAATCTTTGCTTAAAACACTCGAAAAATAATGGGTGGCAAATTGCATGGTTAGTTGCTGTAACCAAAGCAAGGTGAACGACGTCGAGCTCACACTATTTTCTTATTTTTATTATTTGCTAGAATCGGCGTGGGTGCCACTATGATAAAATTATAGAAGGTAAATATTCATTCATTACTAAAAGAAAGATCTTTCTTGTTCTTGATCTCCGCGTTCTTAAATTTCGTCAAACGTGCCATTAGCGCATTCAACTCTCTCTCTCTCTCTCTCTCTCTCTCTCTCTCTCTCTCTCTCTCTCTCTCTCTCTCTCACACACACACACATACACACACACACACACAAAGAGATCACTTGAAATGGGTGTGTTATCCATCAGCATATGTTGAATTGATACCATAAGCAGCAAAACTATATGTCCCTCTGCTATACCTCTTGTATCGTGTATGCTAGAATACACACATGATAAGGTAAACTTGCATGTTGTGCGTTATCAAATCGACATCGGGTTCCAATAGAAATTACTTGAGGAATTGTTTTTTTTAAATTAAATAAAATATCGTCCCATCTATAGAAGTGCACACTTCATGGTGATAATCAAAAACATCGCTTGCATCTGTAAACGGTGTTTCTCTAATACAGACAGAACGATTTTCTTGTCTACTCTCATTATAACGTCACCTATTACTGACTGAAACTGGAATTTCGATTTTTCATTCCAGCTTATATTTGTATGATCTTTATGCAAGGTGGCACCTGTTCTTTTTCTCACTACATTCTCTTCATACCTGTATAACTGCCTGTCCTCTGTATGTCTGTGTATGCACGCATATGTATGTATGTATGTATGTATGTATGTATGTATGTATGTATGTATGTATGTATGTATGTATGTATGTATGTATGTATGTATGTATGTATGTATGTATGTATGTATGTATGTATGTATGTATGTATGTATGATCAGTTAAAGAGGTGAAAGTGTAGGGTGTCATTCATCTGCTAGGTCTAGACTATAGCGTTACTTTTGCAAATAGTAGATGACGTTTCAGAAAAACGTGAAGCATAAAGTTCATAAGTTAATAGGTTAAATCTCATATTGATAAGTTCAGTTTACCCGTGTAATATGTACAGTATAAATATGCAGTTTTGGAACAAACATATACGAGAATACTAAAAGTCTAAATTAAAAAGTCACTATACCAGTCGGACTTAAAGGAATTAATTTCACAAATTTAAAAATCACTAGACCACTCATATTTTGTGTGTGTCATTACTTCGTACTGGAATATGAGAACATTAAAAAACAAAATTTAAAATGATTAGACCAGTCAGACTATAAATAGAAAATAGCGACGCGAACACACAATAATAATTTAAAATTCTTTACACATACAGAAATAATGGCACAAAGGTATGTTGTATTGAATTCAACATTTTCAGAGGGTTGATATAAATAGTTAACAAAAGTAACAATTTTGGTACCACAGAAAAAAGCAGCATCAATCCTAATACCAGTGACCTACTTTTACGCTCCATTGATTACGATAAGCTTTTTCATTTCACTTAGTTTCTCTGACACTTTTGTATCAGTGATCATCAAACTGCATGGGTATATTCAACTTGGAGTGTACTACTCACCATGGACAAAAGTAGGAAAGACTGATATACTTTTCACACTCCAACGATAACGTTAAGGTTTTTGCATTAACTCATCTTCTATGACGCTGTTGTACAGACAGTCATAAAAATTGATGGGCATATTTATCTTGGATGGTACTACTAGCCACGAGCTAAAGCAGGTCACAGTGACATATTTTTCTTGCTCTAGAGACTTTGCAAGGTTTTTTATTATGCCACGGTGAAACAGTCGAGACATAGCATTACGCTGAATTCTTGTCGTTTTCTTTCGTTTACATCTTGTGTATATGTTTCAGAAATGTGTGTCCCCACATGAATGTAACAAGGTTTGCAGATGTGTTCTTAATGGTTGATAAAACCCAGCGCTTAGCTTGTTCAGAAACAGGGAAAAAGTCAGGTGTTTTTAATGTTGTTGTTGTTGTTATTTGCTTTGTTTTTTGAAAGTTTACGACATATTGTTGCTCACCCATAATTGTACCCTTTTATTATTGCAAATATGAGTGGATTAAAGGCATTGACCAAGCACAAAAAGGGGTCTGGGTTGCGATAAAGACGTACTTTAATACCCTACGATGAAATTTGTCTCGTCTAGACTGCTACAATTTGTCAGTAATTTAAATAATGCAGAACATTTACATTCGTGTCTGTTTTTAAGTGCTTTTATGTTATATTATCTTGTAAACATATCTTTAAGAAACGTAGACGTTTTAAAGCTAAAATATTCGATATTACTTAGTTTTTTTAAACCTTTAAAATTGCAGCGTAGGAAATGCCTTCAAGCTTATAATTGCACCATCTGAGACTGGCATTGCAGTTGGCGATCTTTTCTTCGACGATGGAGAAGCTCTGGGTAAGCGAGAAATATAAGGGGGGGGGGGGGGAAAGATCACATTGTTTTCAAATAGAGACTCAATATACGCTTTAATGCATACATTTATTATTATTGTAAATATGACAGCTTAGACTTAGTAAAGTTTAAGATATCGTTCTCATATTCAATAATGAGGAACAAATAAAAAGTCTAATTCTATTAACGGCATAAATTACCAAAAGTTTTATTGAAACAGTAGTACGTATTCTTGGGTAAACGAAGAAGACGGTTAACTATTGTTTAATCAGTTACAGGCATAGAGACAGCTGACAGACGAACAGATACCGTTGCTTAGGTGCAATTATGAGCATTATCCGTGTCAGATAATCGTTTTGAAAAGTGATATTATAAATAAGGATTTTCTTTTTATTTATAAAAGACATGTTCATGTAAAGATACTTAGGATGATAAAATTGAAAAGAAACTTTTCTATTACTTCGTAATATCCTGAGACATATTTGTATGTAGCAAACTGTTTCCCTTTAGATGCTATCAGCGACATGAGTTATATCCTGCTGCATTTTACTCCATCAAGGGTAAAGATCTCCATTGCCGATTTTCTTCTTTCAGAAACTCATAGAAATACAGTTTCACTGTTTTCTTCATAGCTGTATCTTTTAAGTTGCATGACAGTAACAGACCTGAGCTGCAAAGAAGAATAAGTGAATATGATTGGTCATTTCATCAAAACACGCTTAGGGCAGCATCAACTAATCGGCATATAGTGGATCTTACATTAGTGCTAATTTCAAATGTAAATTTATGAAAAACTTCGAATAATTTCTATACCTTGGGAACATTGGCGAGGAAAAGATTTAAATTATTCGACGAGTTTAATGAATTTCATTTGGTATGAGCACAAATGTAAGATTGTATTTATCACATGACGAAAATGCTGATGTATTTGACGAAACCGTAGAATAGTGTAATAAATGACTGTGAAATACATTCGGATGCCTCGTTGTTATCAATGGGTTTTACATTACATCATGATTTGCGGCGTTATCAGCGACGGTTTAACCGCTTGGCGGAAGAAAAAAAAACTGAATGAATAAAAAAGAAAGAAAAATAGCGTAAAGTAGAAGATAATAAGCGTCTAAAAATAGAAAGAGAAAAACAAATGCAGAATTTGTATTCATACTAATGCACAATATTCCTTTTCGAAAGTTAATTGTGGGGGGGGGGGGGGGGCGCAAGGCTGAAGGTTCGTCTAGGGGGCCAAATACCCTTGCACAGGCTCTGCGCGTTGTGAGGTGTTATTGTGTATGTATGTATGAAGCAGCGCTTTACGGTACATAATCACAATAGTGGCTATATGGTGCCAAACTAAAATTATATGTTTGAAAAATGTTAAAATGAATTGCACTAAAGCTCTAGGAAGATAAACCCTTTAAAATAAGTGCAAACGTGAAGTACAGCTATACAGAGAATAGTATTTGTACTGTTGGATACAGCGGCGTAGTATCCGCCCAAGCAACTCCCGCAATCTTTGCGTGGCTTGGTTGTTAGCTGGGTTGGCTGGTAGGTAAAGATCGTATGACGCCACTACCAGCCACGTGATACCTATTTAATTATCGCTCAAAGCACTTTTAGGAACAACCTTTATATTTCCTTACGGTGTGCAGGCAGAAGATAAAAGCTAATTTTGAAAGATAGGCAATCAAATAATAATAATAAGCCAACATGTCCCGGTTCCTTTCAGAATACTGTACAATTCTTTGAGCGCAACGCGTATGAATATCGTTTGCATTCTGTTACATTATGCGATTAAGACTTTATGAATGAGATCTCAGCAACGAATTAATTCTGAACAGTATAACAGTTCATGCACGAGATTTTTCATATTAAATTCAGTCTTAATGTGAAGAATATTTCAAATAATCTGTTACTGAATGATGGATACTTCCTGTAATGTAAAAAATAAACAAAAATAGTAATTACTGACAAAAGTAGTTACCAACATGTAATTGTGTTGTCGTCTTCAGCATAACTCCACCGAGTGCAGGACGTTACAAGTACATTCTGATGCTGGAACAATGTACTCAGGATAAATATTGAAATTGCAGTCACTGATAACAGCACCAGTGACTAGATTCTAAAAGAGTCATTGGGATCTCCGATCTGGCTGTTAGGCACATTCTGGGTTGTTCCACTTGATCTGACTTTGTCACCAAGTGGTTGTAAATTGTTTTTAATGGAGGCGCACTCTTACCTGATGTAAAAGCGCAGAAAGTTGTCTTGCTGGAGGAACAAAATATATAACTGATGTTTATCTGTTCATTCAAGTCTAAAACTTTTGTCATGGTGGATAACTGAAGTGAAATTTTGATGGTTAGTTACTACCTACATTTTATGGGTAGCACACCAGCTTACGCCATGGTACACACTGTTGTTTTCATCAAAGAGTGGTTTGTTTTGTGATGGTCCATCTTGATTTAAACAGCATTTTTTGTTACAGAAGTCATCGTGGAAAGTACATAAATTCGAACAAGACATATAGAGGATTGTGCAAGAAGCATAAGCTCATTTCGAGCTCTCTCCTTATTAACAATAATATTTACTTTAATAATGTGGCTGATGTCAATAATTAAGGCATAATGTTGCAAACATTGAAACATGCTAATGAGGTATTAAAAGAAAATAATACATACATTATTGTAATAATGTCAGACAGTAACTTAAAAGCATTTACAGCAGAAACATGTTACTGTATACGTGCAAGACAACAAATGAGAAAACAAAGAACGAAACAAATATGAAGATATTGGTATTGATGGAAGTCGGGTGGGGGTGGGGGTGGTTGGCGGCTGGATCGGTGGTGTGGTGGTGGTGGTGGTAAATAAAGGATTTTTAACTTCAGCTCGGGTTGTATATATTTATAATAAGAAAATACGTACCGGAGATAGAACAGCTTAGAGTGAAGACCTAAGTAGTGATCAAGCCAATCTTATAGTTGTAATTATGTTTTTATGGGCCGCCTTGAAGATCTCCTCGTTGACCTCAACCGATTACGAGGGGTTACCCATTAATAACGAAGTTATTTATGTAATATGGGGCAAAATTTCTATTGTTCAGTCTCTGAGGGTAACATAGTTTGGACAGTCTAAGAGAAAATACTTTGCGGTTTCTGGTTCACCGCATGAACATATATTGCTAGCTGACAAATGGTTTTTGAAAAAAATCCTCGTTTAATAAACCTCAACCAAATCGAAGTCTTCTTTGTAAAATTTGTGGGGGTCTTTCTCCTTGATAGTAATAGATTGGGACTTTTTCAAATTTTATGTTTAGGTGTGATTTAGAAGAGTAGAACGAAGGGTTGTTTTGAATTTTCAGAATGAGAGGATTCCATTCCCTAACAGAATTTGGTAAACAATTAACTTTGGTATAGATTTGTCCTGGTGAAGGGCGTTAGGAGGTTCGTTCCATCACGAAGTTGTCTATTACTTTCCTACTGGATACATGGCAGAACCAAAGCCCGCATGTATCTTGGAGCCATGCCATGATACATTCTTTGAAAAAGTTATCATTCCACGTTTGTAGCGCCTTGTTGTAAGTCTTTCCCATTTCGTCTCCTCCAACATTATAGCATATGACGTAGATTTTGTTGCCCCACAAACCATTCTACATGCTTCAGCTTGTATTTTTTCTATCTCATCATTTTCATACTGGGTGCAGGTATCCCAGATAATATCCCCATATTCCAAAAGATGTTTTATAAAGGTGAAATCATCATCTTCATCATCATCTTCATCATCATCATCATCATCATCATCATCATCATCATCATCATCATCATCATCATCATCATCATCATCATCATCATCATCATCATCATCATCATCATCTTCATCATCATCATCATCATCATCATCATCATCATCATCATCATCATCATCATCATCTTCATCATCATCTTCATCATCATCATCATCTTCATCATCATCATCATCATCATCATCCCCCTTTGTTCCCTCTGGAACATATTGTGTTCACAGCAGCTCTCCATTTGACACGGTCTTGGGTTATCTGTTTTGTCTCCCTCCAGGACAAGCGGATGGTCTTAAGTTCGGTGTCCAGGGTTCTTCGCTGAGTCATGGCTGGTCGTCCTCTTCTGCGTTTGCCTTGAGGGTTCCAATCCAGGGCATGGCGAGTGATGTTGGGCTGGTCTCGCTGCAGGGTATTGGACAAGTCCATCCCTACTTGCGCTCTTTAATGGTGTCGGATATGGGTTCCTGTCATGTTCTCAACCATAATTCCTGGTTGGGGATTTGGTCTGGCCATCTGATGCGCAGGATCTGTCTGAGACAAGTACTGACGAAGACCTGCAGCTTATGTTCCAAGTTTTGTGTGTGTCTCCAGGTCTCTGGCCCATAGAACAGCATTGATTTGACGTTGGAGTTGAACAGTCTAAGCTTTTATCTTCTGAATATGGTAACTGATTCGGTTTTGTTTGGATTAAAATCAACTAACCATTTATTAACCTACATAGCTACGCCATCCCCATTTCTGTTTCTATCTAGATGGACTGGTGCTTGAAATTCTGTAAGATATTTTCTGTTTGAATTGTTCTATCTAACCGCGTCTCACTGACTGTAATAATATAAAACTTGTTTAACTCTGTGATTATATGGTCAATCGTACAGCACATACTTTCACTATTAACGTGACAAACAGAGAGGCCTCTTTGCGAATTAGGGTCTATGCGTGGACCCGGATTAGTTTCAATGTCATGAGCAAGTAAGAGCAACAAGCAAAAGGTGACAGTCCCCTTAATTCTCTTTTTTTAACACATGCGCAGTCGTGCTCTATTGATGATAAAATCTCCGACAAGAACACCTTGCTACATGTGGCAATATATAAGAATAGGAGGAATCCTCTTAGTAAAATACAAATTATTTGATCGTATCTAATCATCTTTTTGCTTGTAGGTATGATAGCCCTTGATTTGTAAGTAATGCCACATTGTAGGCTCTATTCGATATAAACTTCAATACATGGTAGTGGGTTCCATAGCAATAATAAAACCTTTGATATCTTACACAATAATTTACAGCTCCTCCAAGTTGCAACTAAAGACATTTCAAAGTTATAACAACGTAAATAAACAACTAAAGACAACTCAAAGTTATAACAACGTAAATAAACAACTAAAGACAACTCAAAGTTATAACAACGTAAATAAACAACTAAAGACAACTCAAAGTTATAACAACGTAAATAAACAACTAAAGACAACTCAAAGTTATAACAACGTAAAACAACATCATAGTTACGATTGCATTTTTGGTGATTGTATTTGCTACTTCAGAAACTTTATATATATTTGTGTATCATTGAATATAGTAAATTCGCTTTCTCTTGACGTGAACTTTTGTGAATACTCTAATTCAGGTGTCGGCAACTAATGGCACGCCAGACTCTTTGGAAGAAATTGTATACTGCACTTCCCCAACGCACATAGCACAACTGTTTACCGTACCAGTTAACTAGGGTATGAACTTTTTCTTCAGATACTAATTTTGATTTTAAAAAAGGAATAATTTTCACTTTTGTAAAATCATCTGGAACAAAAGGTGCTCTGACAGCTCTGGCTGTCCTTGTGTCGCTATAAGACGATATGTGCCCTACTTTAAACCTAGTGTACCTATAAAAGTGTAATAGACCAAATAAAGAATTAAAACAAAACACTCATTTACATTTACAAATTATCGAGAGCTAATCTCGTTATCAAAACCCGCAGGTCACTGAGTTTAAATGATACGAGTCTTTTACTACAATACAAGTGGTGGTGGTCTGGTGTTTTACGGTACAGCAACACAAGTAGGTTATTTAGTGCCGAGGCAATTTGAATAAAGTGCCTTTGCCCCAGGACATACCACGGTAGCCCACCAGGGCTGACAAGATGAAAGGTTTTAAACTCTCGCCCTTTAGGTAGCGAATCCGCCACAGGGTTTCCCAAAAATTAATAAAGCCAAGCAGGACGACCTGGGTGATGTTGGTGGAATGACCACCGCTTTCCGTTGTTAGGCGCTACCGCGAATACGCTGGTAATATCTTAGATAAGAATCGGTTCTGGGAAGGCTTTCTTGTCTTTTTAGGTTCTAAACATTCAACACATTGAGAAAGATTTGTTGTCTCCGATACATGCAACGTGGTCATGAAACATTCATCTCTTGATGTTAGTTTTTATATTTTAGAAAGAAAGAAAAAACATTTGTTGAAATGTCTAAAATAACACATAGAGTGTATACAAATTAGTATTTTATATTGGTTTCAGGATAATATAACATATATATCAGGATATTTCCAGATACAATTTGTTTCACATGTTGTTGTTAAAACTGCGGACATCTACACAAGAATGACTTTACTGAACTTCATATTTATCTGCATAACAGAGGGAATTAGATGTATGTATGTATGTGTGTATGTATGTATGTATGTATGTATGTATGTATGTATGTATGTATGTATGTATGTATGTATGTATGTATGTCTATCCATCTATCTATCACAACACATATTTGCTAATATTCACCACGGTAAGTTTCTTATGCTACAATATGGAGAATATATATGCTACAATATGGAGAATATATCACGGACTAGAAGAGTGGTTCATAACAGGAGGAGGGGATGCATTAAAGTTACATTTTCAGTTACGGGAAATTCGGACATTAAAATAAGGTTTATCATTTGTAACTGTTACTGTGACATATATCAGCAGCATCAGTAGTAGCAGTAATAGTAGTATTAGTAGTAGTAGTAGTAGTTTGAGGAGGAGACGTGTTAGGAGTAGTGATTATAGTATTAGTAGTAGTAGTAGTTGTAGTAGTAGCAGCAGCAGCAGCAGCTATAGAAGTATTTGTGGTAGTAGTCGCAGTAGCAACAGCAACAACAGTAGTAGTAGTAGAAGAAGTAGCAATAGTAATAATAGTAGTATTGCTAATTGATGTTAATTTACCTCATATGTAGAGTACTGTGAGTGATCAGCAGCCCAATTCATGGAAAAGCGACTACCGTATTACCGACTGTCGTCTTAAGTCCGCATAGCTAATCTCGATTAAAGTGCAATGCTCGTTTGCAATTCACAAAGCAGGCATTGATGTAAGACTTGCTAGTCCAGTGTGCGCAGCCGAGTTATTGTTAGATTGAGGAATTTCCGCACAGTTTGTAGCTAATAAGCATGCGCAGGAAAATGCCGGTTTATACTCTTTTGTTTTAGGAAGTCAATACATGGAGCAACAACAGACCTAACGCGTTAGAAATAATATATTATTAATATGGGTCTCACAAAAGTAATAAGTTATATATTAATTACATAAATTGTTGTATTTCATGGTTTTCTCTTATTAACATTTTTATTGAAATGTGAGATTACTGGCATACCATACTAGATCAAAATCTTATATGATTTACTAAAATATTCGTACGCTCATAGCTAAGTCAAATTCCACATATATGTGTGATATTTACAGTCTATATGATTAATAATAATAATAATAATAATAATAATAATAATAATATGGCCCAAAGTTGTCTACTAAGTAAACTTATACAAGTACAATCAAACTGGTAAAAATTATAAAATCCTTGAAAAAATACTTTTATTCTTTTATAATGTGGGCAGACAAGGTAAATTGTACCTTCCAGATATTACTAGAGTCTTTACCAATCTAAAGCACCAAGTAAATATGCTTCTAAACATGTAATAAGAATGTGTCCAGTAATCTGTCAATTTAACTTTCTTCCACTATTACAGTATAATCAAATCGGTGTGAACAAAATACATTTCAAGCAATACTATTAATAGATTAACAATAATAATTAACCTAAAAGTATAGTAAATTTACATCGTGCGCTACTGAGTCAACCATTGGTGATGTATGCAAATGCAAGTTGATTTGTTTACACACACTCAACGTTGATGGAATGGAAATTCTTTCTGTTCGCATATTCATGCTCGTCCTCATTTTGTTGGTGCTTGGATGGGAATGTGTGTTCCATCTATACACCCAATTGTGTTGGGAAAGCCATGGTTCATTTGCAAAAGATGTACCCTTCACAATGTCAGATTCGTCATGACTTAGCATTTTTATCCGTGTCGCTACGTGGCACATAAATTCGTCAGTGACTCGCGCGATGGTTCTGCATGCTGTTGCCGTTCGTAAGTATCTAACGGTGAACCAGTGATACTGCTGTTGATTGATAGTAAATGCATTTACGATGTATACAGCGTTCAATGCAATCACTATCACAAACAGAGGTACCAAAACCATTCTTTGTAGAATTAAGGCTAGTTTTATTCTTCTGTAAGTCAACAAGGATTACGTCTCCTTTCGGTTACAGTGATGAAAATGCGTGTAAATGGAAATGAAAATGGAGGAAAAACTGAAGTTAGGACAATAAATGCAAAACGTAATGTGTATGGAATATATATAGAAATATACAGTATATGGGATTGTAGAGTGTCGACCATACAACTGTCTATGATGACATTTTTAATAAGTGCATCATTATTAAACTATTAAACTATCTCTATTTCATGAGAATGTTTGGATTTTACTTTGTATATACGCCTGATAATCTAATAGATTATTATATGGCGGTAAATGAATTCGAAATGGATTTGATGAAGTTAGTGTAGCAAAATTATATATATATATATATATATATATATATATATATATATATATATATATATATATATATATATATATATATATATATGTATGTATATATATGCGCGTGCACACAGACACACACACACACACCTTATTACCTTGATTTTATAAAGAAAGTGTCTGCAGCTACTGATGGTGACCCACATTTGTCTGTTAATAAGGATGCCTTTGCAATTTGCCTTGGAATCGCCATATACTTTTGGGTGAAAATCCGATAAAATATAGGCATAAAGATCTCTTTTGTAACTTGTTTTCTTGTTTGTTTTCATCAGGTGTGATAAACTATCTTCTCCTATCGCTATATATATATATATATATATATATATATATATATATATATATATATATATATATATATAGAGAGAGAGAGAGAGAGAGAGAGAGAGAGAGAGAGAGAGAGAGGATATTTGCTTGAAACGAGTGAATAACGGATATCTTTCATCGAGTGGGTGAAAAACTAAGTATTTTCACGAGTGGAGAAGCCACGAGTGAAAATACTTAAGTTTTTCACCCTCGAGATGAAATATATCCTTTATTCACTCGGAGAAAGCAAATATTCTTTTCATTTTATGCTCAAGCGTATTGTCTAGCAATTTGTATAACACACTGAAGTAGCTGATTTCTTACTGCAACCCGCGCGATAATGTCAGCGGTTTGCCGTTTATGTTTTGCTCTGTTTTGTGTATATTTGCACATAAAATATCAGTAGTTACATAATGCTTCTTCCCAATTCAAGGTAAAATATCAGATAAAAAGAAAATGAATCCAAAAAAAAAATTATGCCTGTTGCTGGATTTGAACCCGGTTCGCCGGAATGCGAAGTGGCCATCTATATCACTACACCACGCGACCTATTGATTGAGAGTGAAAAAATATCATTATATTTTTTCACTGCAGTGAAATATCACAATTATATCACTCGGAAAATCCAGTATTTCACTGCCTAGCATAAAATATATATATATATATATATATATATATATATATATATATATATATATATATATATATATATATATATATATATATATATATATATAGTTGCATATTTGCTTTACAAACTCTCTTTGTTATTCTCTGTCGCATTGTTTTTTTTTAATCAGCTATGATGAATTTATTTAGCTATACATCATTACTTTACGACCTACACGGGCAGATGCGGTGGTTCAATGGCTAAAGTGCACGACTCACAGGCAATTAGTAGATTCCGGGTTCGAATCTTGCCTAGACCAGCTCTAGTCGGATGTTTTAGACACTTTATTTCCTTTGCCTCGGTACTAAATAGTCTTTCATGTGCTGATTTGTTTTCATCTTTAAAATGGAAACTTTTTTTTTTCTTTCTTTGAGTACACTAAGTTATAATTAGGGTATTTCATGCAGATAATTGAAAAAAGGAAAGTCCAGTACCCAAAGCAGAACAGAAAAATCTCAGAAACAAAGCAAGCAGTACAAATTTGCCGCTACTTGAACAGGAACATAAGCGCAAATGCACACGGCAGAAATTGTACGAGCAAAGTAGACACTTCTTGAATTGAAAAATGGTGTCACACTAGCTGTTGGTTCGCTTAGTATTTATAAATAAAACGGAATGCGAAATTATGTATACATGGTACTGACTTTGTCCCCAAGGTAACTTAAAATTTTCGATCATACCTCATTTATGAATTATCGATCCAGATTATATGTTCCTTGGCCCTACAACTTATTCCTATATTCCATTAGAATTCAATTGAATGACTAAATATCCAAAATCAATGACTTTCAATAATTTCGAATAAACGACATTTTACTGTAACATTAATTAGGACCCAAATGACAGCTATGGCGTCTTTAGAATAAGATCAAACCTCCCAATATTGGAGGACTGAGTCCGTTTGAGTGATTTGTAGCAATCTATATGCCTCATTTTAAAGATAAAAAAATCTCTTTAAAAATACTGCTCTGATTGTATTATTAGAGCTCCTTAAGATTATCTCAAGATTTATATGGACCTTTTGAAATGTCTCATAATTACATGCACATGCATTTTAATTCACGCTGTCATGTGACCATCGGGTTAATTCTCATACATATAATGCGACATTTAAGCTGTGTGAGAATTACCTCATGTGATGCATGAAACATATGAATGTGCAAATATATATATGAATCCAGATGAATGAATATTTATGAGTGCTCACTGATCAAAATGACATATGAATCAATTAGATCCATTAAGTGATGAATTTGATGATGGAAAATGTAAAGAATACTATGGAGCCCAAATAATATGTCCAGTAAGAGAACCTTTACTTCGCTGGAAAGACTTGCAGGAAGAACAGGTATTGGGATCGCATTTACAAATTATATATATGCAAATGCGAACTCCAGTACCATACATCCAACAGCTAATGCTATATAGAAGTAGCCCCAGCAAGCACTAGCTATGCTACTGATTGGAGAAAAAAGGGGACTTAAAGCAATAGTTGAGAATTCTTTGGTCAGAATTCTTTAAGGATTGTCAGAAACTAATGCATGTACACGATATGATGACAAAATATAAATTAAGCGTATTATTTCATATAGAGGTATAAATTGCTTGATTTAAGCGCGCAACTTTAATCTCCTCACAGCATTCATTGGTCTGTTCTCACATAAAAAATGTACGATCTTTCGCATATCTCACTATGCTACTCAACGATAAAATATACAAGCTTTTGCTTGATTATGATTATGAATGCGAAATTTATCGTCGACCAGGAAATCAAATTCATTATCGTAGAACAGATTCTTCCTCATATGTAAAACACTGCTATCATATCGATTATGCGTTGTACTATCCTTACAAATGTGACTACATGAAGACATTTGGGATATCTGTGTCTGTTCCTATCAGGTCTTGGATATTTGAAGAGGGAGACCAAAATACAAACTGATCTCTATGTAGCGCCTTTACTTCGTTTGTACTCTCTTTGTCAGCACCCATTGAGGGTTCAGTCAGGGCTCGTGCTAAGAAGTTTCATCGATCTTTGTTTTTTTTTAAAGTTTGATTAATATATTGAAATTTCATATATTCAGCTTTTCTAGCAATGCCATCCGGGAAACAGTTGCTTTTATTTGTTTCTCTTATCGTTTGAAATCGTTATCAGAAACATTTCAGAAATATAGCCGAAAAATACAATACCTCGAATGTAATAAAGAGATATCCGACAACCGAGATTTTCGTTTCAAACATCAAATGGCATGTGAATTTACCCTCTGCCTGTATTCATGAAACTATTTTAGAGAGAAAAACCAAAGTTCAAGCTCTGAACACCATTCATAAAAAAATGACACCATGAGCAAATCTGCATCATTGTAATAAAGGAAGTTAGCAGAGGTGCCAAAGTTAACACAATTCTAAGTTTAGTAATTTTTGCTTTATTCTATTCCAAATTTGAGAATTTCATATTCTCGAACATTGAGTTAAACATTGAGCTAAACTTGAGTTTTATTTCCAAAATGTATCAAGATCATGGGTCCGGAGTTCTGAATAAATACGGTCAAGACGAGAATGAAGTTACCAGCTCTGTAAACTTTTGAGCATACAACTCTAATGTACCGTATATACTCTCGTACAGGTCCGATCAAACTGCAAACAACATAGACCCAGATCTGACGGCGCATTATGCAAAGGCAGACCAGGGTCTGTGTTGTTTGCAGTTGGATCTAATTTATATGTGAGTATATACGGTTAGCTCAAAGTCGAAAAGAACTTGAATGCACAGTAATTTGAATTATACTGAAGATCTAGAATAGTTAATTTTCAGTATTTTTGAATTAGACTGACGATCTAGAAGAGTGAATTATCAGTAATTTGAATTAGACTGAGGATCTAGAATAGTTAATTTTCAGTATTTTGAATTAGACCGAATATCTAGAATAGTTAATTTTCAGTATTTTGAATTAGACTGAAGATCTAGAATAGTTAATTATCAGTAATTTGAATTAGACTGAAGATCTAGGATAGTTAATTATCAGTATTTTGAATTAGACTGAAGATCTAGAATAGTTAATTATCAGTAATTTGAATTAGACTGAAGATGTAGAATAGTTAATGCACAGTATTTTGAATTAGACTGAAGATCTAGAATAGTTACTTTTCAGTATTTTGAATTAGCTGAAGTTCTAGAATAGTGAATTATCAGTATTTTGAATTAGACTGAAGATCTAGAATAGTTAATTTTCAGTATTTTGTAAACTTTGTTTCTCCTCATAAATATTTAATGTAGCGACATAAATACACAAAACTTATGATATCTGATTTTGACATTTTGCGACTGGGGTTTTTTCGAGTTTGCTTCCGAATAGTTTCGATAAGGTTGGCCTGATGTCACGTCAATCTTTTCACAATTCATTTCCGTCTTAGCGGAGATCTAAAAGGTCATATTCTGGTAACATTTGACATTTCCTATTGTTCTTGTTATGCAGAGCCAACAAGAGATTCATATTATTAGTATTAAAGGGCATTGAATGTTGTATTTCACTTTCAGATATCAAACTGCTTCCCTGGTGACGCTCTCTCTCTCTCTCATACACAGAAGTCCATTGCTACCACAAGTTGATTCTATAAGAATTTTGCAGAATCGTCTCTTTTTTGTTTTTACATCATTTTCCATTTTGCGAAAATAACGTGAAATCTAAAAAATGTAAGGTTTGGACACGCAGATCTAGAACTGTGTTCCTTTTCTGTAAACTATTTTATTTAAAATTTAGCCTAAGAGTAACTTCAGTGAAAACTGGAAACGAGTCTGTGTCAAACAGTCTGCGCGGGCAGTGGCGTTTTTTGCTTATGTCACTTCGGAAGGAGTTTGCAGAGCTATCAAAGGCGTTACTTGATTGGTTCATCAAAGATCCACAAATCTAATGTTGTTTGAGAAGATCTTGATTGTATTCATATTGAATGTCAATTAATAAGACGATGAATATATATATATATATATATATATATATATATATATATATATATATATATATATATATATATATATATATATCGTTTTCTTACAATACGTGTCCGTGGATGGTGGCATAGATGTCTCATATTTTTACACAGTTACATTGTGATATTATTCAGACATGACACACATATAAATGCTTGTGAAAATGTAATTCCACAACATCTCGAAGATATAATGTAAAGTCAAACTGTTAAAAGTATCTCTTCTGTTTCTCAGTCTAGGACTGGTTAACGTGTTAGTAAATTCTAACATGATGGTATCGGCAAAAATGTAACATGTTAGATGTCATTTTCTATAGATTACCACCCACCCCACCACCCCCATTGCTGTGATGGTGATGAATAGTAGTTGCAGTAGTATGTAAGACCGAAAATCGAAAATAAAAATTATTTTACACAAAACTGTTCCTTCTAATCTTAAACAAAGACAAACTACACATCTTCGTGGGTATATAAGAGACCAAAACAAATAAAATAATTTTACGCTACCGGTCGACATGGCCATAATCGCGCCCGCTTAATATGTAGGTTCAACGCACTGAATGGAATTCTGCCCCCTTATTGGTCGACTGAAAATCAGGGTATCAGTAGGCGTAGTACGTCATTTTCGGTCGACCAATGAGAGGACCGTATTCCATTTAGCTCGTCACATTTACGTATTAAGCGGGCGCGATCATGGCCATGTCTACCGGTAGCGTAGGAAAATGGTCTGGCATTCCTTAAAGTTGTGGTAGTGAGTCAAACTTTGTGTAGGCATGAAAAGTCGAATGCATTAGCTAAACATCGGTACCAAATTTATTACGCTATGCGAAGTGTAACTTGAAATATCAGCGTCGATTCTTAAATAGTTCGCGCGAGAAAGGAGAGAAGTTTCCTCCCTTTTAGTTTTATATAGTACATGTATATGACTGACAGGTAAATTGCAAGCAACTTTATGAGCCCCTGAGTACTAACCAGTCAAAAAATCGTTTCAAAATCATATGTTTACCTTGAATTTCATCTTATTCCACAAGTAGTCATTCTTCTTCCGCCACCCTCAATGAATTAAGTTGCCGGTGTGGGGTATTTATACCTAGTTTAAAAATACGGTACAAAGTGCAAGCATGTCTTCTGGGAAAATGTTAAGTGTTCAAATAACAGATTATGTCAGCAATTAATACCTAGATATAAATTCATATATCTTTCTCAGTTCGAGGCAGCACTTCCGGGTACATGTGATTATCGGGACCACCGGCCGATAACAGCAAATAGTTGGACATATCTATATTGCGAATATCGTCCAAACCTACTACGTAAGCAGATAGTTGGGGGTCTTGTTCTGCTTTGTCATGGCTTGTCTTGTTTTTGTCTCGCTGTGAGGAATGTCTTGATGGGCAAATATGTACCCACGCACCCCATTGTCCCGTATTTTTGGACTTGTATTTAGAAGATACAGATATTAAAACACAATAATAATCACAACTAATTATTTGGACAAATTTAAATGTATATGGCAACTGGTCAAATCGATTATAAATACACAGTATTCTGAGAAACTTACAATGCTAACCATTTAATTCATTTTCTGCTATATTCAAAATATTTTTTTTATTTTTTTATTTTTTTTTTTTACAATGCGTGTAAATATTTTCAGTATTTTATATGGCACGCCTGCATTGTCAGTAGTCCGTTCGATAAAAAATGATTACATTTTTTTATTAAAAAGCTGTTTCTCCAGTTGGCCTAACCATATTATCAGATTTTAATACCATAATCAGAGAGAGAGAGAGAGAGAGAGAGAGAGAGAGAGAGAGAGAGAGAGAGAGAGCACACACTACACATCTTCATGTGTATATAAGAGACCAAATAAGGAAATAATGTTATTTATCAGTACGTGTTAAGATTAATCTAACCAGGGGTGTACTGGGTAAGCAACTCGGCCCTGGACTTATCTGCCGGGACAGGCCCGGGATTTTGCTCACACCAGTAAAACACCGGTAAAAACGGATTATTTTGACGGCCCACCGGTCCACCGATGCGGCGGCCCACCGGGATTTGTCCCGGTATGCCCAATGGCCAGTACACCACTGAATCTAACAATGTCTAATTTAGCAATGTTGATTAGTAACTTACTATAGTAATATAAGGATTGAAAATAAAACCATGGGATATAGTTATGGAAAAAAGTTATGGGAAACATGTAAAACTAGATAGCTACTTTCATTTTCTCTTTTTGTACAAGCATGTATTTGCATTCTAAGATTTGTTAAATGTCACCATTAGTATCCATCAGAGTACATGTTATGATTGACATAAATAGATATGAGGCAAGTATACCCTTAGTTATTTGTACTGAATGTAAATTATGTATGTATTCTTGGCTGATGAACTGTACTACCAATAATAATAATAATAATAATAATAATAATAATAATAATAATAATAATAATAATAATAATAATAATAATATTATTATTATTATTATTATTATTATTATTATTATTATTATTATTCGGGAGCTTATTCATTAATGACATATTTTGACACAAATTGTCGGGAAATGGCAAAAAGCAGTGCCTACTCCCAAGATGATGGTGATAATTGTGGTGGTGGTTGCGACGGTAATTATGTTGAAGAAGAAGACGAAGAAGTTTGTGTGGTTTAAGGCCATTTTTCAGCACATGATAGGCTATACTTGGTGACCAGTATATTTTTGGTGGAGGAAGAACCCGGGAAAACCCCATGAAGAACCACTGACCCACGGGAAGCTACTGACATCCTTTCTCACATACCCACGTTGGTAGAGCCAAAAGAAAAAGAAGAAGGAAATGAGTGATTGCGACGAAGATGTATCGTAAGGAAATGTAGTTGTACAAAATATATTCATAAAAAAATCTTTACTAACTAGTCAAAAAATCGTGAGGGTTTCGAAATCATATGTTTACCTTGAATATCATCTGATTCCACAAGTAGTCATTCTTCTTCCGCCACCCTCAATGAATTAAGCTGTTGCTGTCGGGTATTTATACCCAGTTCATAAAATACTATAAAAAGTGAAAGCGTACCTTCCTGGAAAGTGTTCAGTGTTCAAATAACAGATTATGTCAGCAATTAATACCTAGATATATTTTCATATATCTTGGGCAGTTCGAGGCAGCACTCAGGGTAATTTTGATTATCGGGACCACCGGCCGATAACAGCAAATAGTTGGACATATCTATATTGCGAATATCATCCAAACCTACTACGTAAGCAGATAGTTGGGGGTCTTGTTCTGCTTTGTCATGGCTTGTCTTGTTGTTGTCTCGCTGTGAGGAATGTCTTGATGGGCAAATATCCACCTACCCACCCCACTCCCCGTTCGTTAAATTGACCACAGGTACATGTTCATATTTTCCCGTATTTTTGGATTTGTATTTAGAAAATAAAGATATTAAAATAAAATAATAATAATTATAACAACTAATTATTTTGACAAATTTAAATGTATATGGCAACTGGTCAAAATTTATTATAAATACATGGTATTCTGAGAAAATTACAATGTTAACTATTTAATTACAATGTTAACTGTTAACTATTTAATTACAATGTTAACTATTTAATTACAATGTTAACTATTTAATTACAATTTCTGCCTTATTTAAGATATTTATCTTTTAATTTTTTTAAATGCGTGTAAATATTTTCAGGACTTTTTATGGTACACCTACATTGTCAGTCGTCCGTTCGATACAAAATTATTTAAAAAATTTATTAAAAAGCTGTTTCTCCAGTTGACCTAACCAAATTATCAGATTTTAATACCATAAGGTAAACGGTCAAGGCAGAGAGAGAGAGAGAGAGAGAGAGAGAGAGAGAGAGAGAGAGAGAGAGAGAGAGAGAGAGAGAGAGAGAGAGAGAGAGAGAGAGAGCAGTATACTTTAAGGGAAATGTTATTTACCCGATTTTTATTTTTGGTCTTGTTCTCTTTATCGTTTTCCTTTTTATTTATGGGATATAGATATCTTCAAGAAATTTATATTTTGTTACGGCAAAGTCAACAAATCACACCAGTCATATGTTGGATATCTAGATTTAAGTTTAAGACGTATGCTGGAGAAAGTATGTCCAGTTTAAACTTACAAGAACTACAGATTCCCATATAGTTTACAGAGAAATGCATGTTACTGTGCGAAAAACTCGTTCAGCAAAGAACGGAAATTGTATAATTAACTGCCATACCCTAAGCTAGGTGAAAGCTCATGATATCCTCTTGTTTTTATTATTTGGTACTTTCGGCCTCTTTTTTATTATTTGGTACTTTCGGCCTCTTGTTTTTATTATTTGGTACTTTCGGTCTCTTGTTTTTATTATTTGGTTCTTTCGGCTTCTTGTTTTTATTATTTGGTACTTTCGGCGTTGATGCCCCAATTATAAAACTGCACCTTTTTTCTGTTCTATCATCTCCACATTCGCAAATTTCGTAAACCATGTCTCACAGACACACACATACCACAGACACAGACAGACACACACACACATTTGAATTAGGGAACTAAAATTATGCAAATTATCTACCAAATTTTCTGGATATTTATTTAAGGGGCATGGGTTAAAAGGTTGGAGGGGTTAGTTAACTCACGAGAATGTTCAATACTCTGGATCAAAACATTAAATTAGATGAAAATGCTTCCTAATGTGTACTTGAAATGAGTGTGTCATCCATATGTAGATCCCGAGTTCATAACATAAGCAACAGAAATAAGCGTCCCTCAATTACACCTATTATATCGAGCACAGGCTTAAATAAACATGATTGGACTGATCTGAGATAACCTATACTTACGTGTTTTACGTTATCAGAACGTTGTCAGGTTAATTACGCATTTGCTGATGCAAAATTGGAATAATATGTCAGATTTGCCCCATTAGGAGTAGTACACATTCCAAAGATTATCAGAGCACTGTTTGTGCATGAACGTGATGCTTCTGTCAGACGGACAGACCGAGACAGATAGACACATAGATATATAGATATCTTTTTGGACTTTGTCTGCTTCTATTATTATTATTATTATTATTATTATTATTATTATTATTATCTGTAGTGGTATCAGCAGTGCGCAACATTTTTCTGATTGTGACAATTATTGCATTTCGACTTCTCTTTCTCCTCTTCTCCCACCAGTCATTATTACAGTAAAACAAGTACAAATTCGAATCCTGAACAAATTAATATACGGAAATTTATTGGGAAATATTAATTTGTTTTTACTGCATAGATTCGAACATCGGATACTTCTCAAAATTGGAATTAAAAAAAAAAAATTTGAACACTCGTTCCAATATTCGGAATTTTTATTTTTACAGGTGAGAAATCTAAGTTTGTATTATTAAATTGTGTAGGATAGATGTCATATATCGAGTATGGCTCTTCTGGAAATATATCTGATGAAAATGCTATTCATTACACAATAAATACAGTTAGTAATAAATGTGTTATTTACATGCAAGAGAGAGAGAGAGAGAGAGAGAGAGAGAGAGAGAGAGAGAGAGAGAGAGAGAGAGTTGTGAGCAGCTGTTGATGCATGCATGACATGTATGTATATATGACCAAAAGACTTAGGTATGCAAATATGTGTATAGGTAAAATAAGGTAAAATGTGTACACGTAAGCAAGTAGACATGTAGGTTGGTAGATAGGTAGGTAGGCATGCATGTATATACAGGTAAACCTCGACATTACACAATGGTCGGGGTCGCAAAATGACTGTTCCATGGTATTTATGTTTTTTTTGCCGTAACATGTTTCTTACCAAATAATACAAATTTGTTCTTTCTCAGTGATCCAAAGCATTGCAAATGTATCGTCCGTAGAACTAAGTGTATGTATATATATATATATATATATATATATATATATATATATATATATATATATATATATATATATATATATATGTATGTTTGAATATAGGACAAATAGACGTAGGTATGCAAGGATCTGTGTAGGTAACATGTATATATGTAAGCAAGTAGCAAGTGAACATGTATGTGTGTATATATGAATGTGCAGTTAAATGGATAGATGCGTATGACCAATAGAAGTGGGTATGCAACTATGTGCATAGGTAAAATGAAAAATGTAGGTAAGTAGACATGCCTGTATGTATGTATGTATGTATGTATGTATGTATGTATGTATGTATGTATGTATGTATGTATGTATGTATGTATGAGCAGCTAAATGAATTTATGTGTGGGGTGGCAGTATTATTCCAGCCTCTATGTCAACTTACTGTTGAAAAAAGTAGATGACATAGCAGTAGTAATATGCGCCGATTGAGGTGTTTACGGAAAATCCTATATTAAAACTGTCCATAGGTTTAACATTTGGGAGACACTTGAGGGGTCTACGGGAAATTAACATTGAGGGTAAATGGTAACATTGTTACACGTGGTTTACCTCAAATGGGGTCACATTGTTTGAGTTGACCTCAAAATGTGCAAATTGAGGGGTCTACGGGAAATCCTATCGAGGGCGTGTTGATGGTATGGTGTGCAGTATTAGCCACTACACATGGCCTGTTGGATAGTAAGTGTGGTTATTGGTCACTACACACGGCGTCCTTATAACGTCTCCCCCAGTGTTAAACCGATGGATAAATTTAACATAGGATTTCCTATAGACCCCTATACTGTTGCCACATGTAAACCTATGGTGTAATGTTAACCCTCATAAACCCCTCAGTCACCGCATGTTATTACTTATCGCGACGTCAATATACTGCATGATCCTATAAATCACCAGCTTTTGGCCAGCATAGACTTTTCACAATTCCTGCAAAAAAGCTTGATTCACAAATATAATTTTAATTTCAAAGTAAAAGAAGCAACACAATAAATGTATATTATGCATGATGCCGATCAGTAATGCGCAAATACATGTCTCAAATTAACTACTGTACATGCGCAAAATTGTTGTGACTAAAATAACCTGACACCTGTTTATAAGTGACAGTGAAGGCTCAGGACAATTTTGTCCTTCGTGGAAATGTGTCCTTTGCTTCAAAGTGTTTTCCATACGTGTTCAGTATTATGTGTATCCTTCTGTATGAAAAGTATGTGTTGGACAAACTTACTGGAGTTTTCAATCAAGATTTTCTGGTATCAGGACGTCTATAGTGATTATATTGAAGCTTTTCTTTTTATAAAATAAAGTTCAAGCATAAAGTTACCAAGTTAACAGTTTAAATCTCACATAGGTAAGTTTAGTTTTCCTGTGTTATATACATTGCATAAATACATATTTACTGGACAAAACGCAAATGATAATATAAAAAAATCAAAATTAAAATATAATTAAACCAGTCTGACTTCAGGGTATTATTTTAAAAATTAAGAAAAAAAATCAATTCATCTCTCATATTTTTGTGTATAACCAATTCGTATAGGAATACGAGAACATCAAACATCCAAGCAAAACGATAACAAGACCAGTCACTCTAAATTAACAGTACAACCTAAGATCTCATACATTTTTATAACGTCTATCTATAATGATTCAAAGAAATCATGAATTTGTCGAGAAGAAAGCTCGATTTAAAACAGCGCATGGTGACTCGGTATATGAAGTAGCTGTTTTAGATTCATAGGAATGCCAAAATTTAGTATAAATCTGAAATAAGCTATAAGTTTTAGAGGACAGAAGAAACGTTGCAAAAATTTTAAAATCAACGTTCCTGGTTTAGACAAACGTCATGTTTGCTTGTTGATAGCACCTACAGCCAATATATCAGACATCAAGTATTATCTGGATGTTTATATTTGATTTTAAATAGCTGAAAAAGAACAGTATTTAAGAAATCTTTAAGTGATCCTGAATCTGATCGTTTACACAAATATGAATCAATCGTGGGTACAAATTAAACGGAGTTAAAATAAAATAATCAAAGAACTGAAAGAATGGTTACTGAACAGTTTACGTACAAATTACGCAAGCAAGTGAGAAAAAGATTTCCCTACAAAAGAGTTTATGTAAGTCACATACAACACCAGTGTCAGGCAGACATTGTTGACATGCAAGCATATGAAAATTGCAATGAAGAATGTAAATATATTTAACAGTAACATATTTTCTTAAAAAATAAGCTTGGGCTGAAAAAGAGAAAACAAAAAAAGGGAGATAGCATACACGATGCTGGTAGACTAATCTTAAAAGAGTGAAAACCTAAAAAGATATGGCTTGATGAAGGAAAAGAGTTTTACAACAGGAAAGTTATGGATTTGTCGGAAAGGAAAACACAAAATACGTCTCAGCTTACTCGGACAAACAATCATCTGTACTAGAAAAGTTTAACAGAACTCAAAAGACTATAATGTATAAGTATTTCTTTCAAAATGAAACTAGAAGATGGGTTGACATTTAACCAAATTTAATTGAGGGATGCAACAACACTCATCACAAATCAATTGACATGACTATGGTCAAAGAAACAGTATGGATCAACCTATTCGGTTACTTTGACAACTGATACATCTATAACTTCTAGATTTAACGTTGGTGAAACTGTTAGAATGCAAAAATACAACATAATTTTTTTTTTAAAAAAGGGGACTACAGTCTTAATTTTAGTGAGGAAATATTAAAACTAGAATGGATTTGCTTTTGAGAGCAAATGAAGGAAAAGAGTTTTACAACAGGAAACAATATTACCCCCACACCAATGATTATCATTCTTTGACAATAATACTTGATAGAAGGACAGAAAACGTCTAGCACGATTAATAAACTGGAATTTTGTTAGCTTTCAAAAAATTAGGGTAAGTTTGAGATTTGTTTGCAAGAGGGACCAGTAGTACACTGAAATCTTCAACCAAAAAGTTTTAAAAAAGTACAAAAAATAAAATAAAATAATTGCTACTATGGTATGAAAATCAAATATAGCCATCAACACATGCCAAAACAATGCATACCTCATTTCATTGTCCAACAGAGTGTAAAAGGAAATGACAAGATTGATGTAATGAGTTAAACATCTGAACAGGATGTATACATATGAATACAAATGTGTCTATCAAATTTTGTATTTGTCTACTTTATGTGTTTTTCTAACTTTGTTTTGCTTCATTGCGTTATAACTATTTTGTCAAAAAAAAGTGCAAGTTTAAGAGTTAAAAAATGTGTTTACAAAAAGTTGCTTTAACAGCCCGAACATCTAAGCAGGTCATTTACATATTAATAAAATAAGCCTACCAATTTACATTAATATGCCTGAAGCAGCGTTTGTTTAACCATGCTTACAATGTTTTGTCCCACGAGTTTGAGATTCTCTAAAAAATGGAACAAAATGATAAAATGGGCAGAAAATGTAAACAAGTAACTTACATATTAATAAAATAATTTAATTTGCCTACCTCAAGAGCATGCTGTTACAACCATTTAGGGGTAAATCGATTGCTTTCTTTTTTCCTTCTCAAAAAGCTTTAAAATGAAAGATGGAATAGTTATGCAAGATTCCATCAAAGGCAGCAAAACTCTGTGTCTGTTCTTAAGTTAAGGTTTCTTGTTCAATAAAATTGAAATAATAATGCTACTTCTCTAATGGGCCTTGGAGTTTCTTCAAAAGGCTACGAATAATTGAAGTGGAATTTATTTTGTCTCGCCCATGAAGCATAGGCGAAATATAGGGATCACTTTTTCGAGTCTTACTAGTCTAATGATTTTTTATTTATATATTTTTAAAGTTCTCCATACGTATAGGACAGTGGTTCCCAAACTTTTTGGATCGCGCCCCTAAATACCATTTTTTGCGACCCAAAATGCAGCACCAGTATAGGGTCGAGAGGGTCGTGACCCGGGGTTTGGGAACCACTGCTATAGGATATGGTGATGTACAAAAATATGAGTGGTCTAATGATTTAATTTATAAACTAATACCCTCAGGTCCAAATACCTTTTTAATTTTGATTTATTAATGTTCTTGTACGAGATGGTGATACACAATAAATTGATGTCCTCTGTCCATCTGAGGCGTGTCTTAAAAGATAGGACAACATACAGCATATAGGTATTTTTATTGGGGATTCTGAAAGTGTCTTTTATGAGCAGGTGTTCTTAACACGATGTCTGTTTCTTCTGTCCTTTGATTCTTTATAACCTTTACAAGTTTGTAAATCATCTCATATGTTCTTGAAGCACACCAATATATAACAAATTTGGTAGCAACAAAATAAAATATTTTCTTTCATGTTTGAGATATTATGTTCATAAGGTAAGTGCAGTACAAAATCCTCATGGCCACTGACCTTGAACTTGACATCATGGATAGAAGAACACCGACCTTGTCTCAGATACTGTCAATATATACCCACAAACTAACTTTGTTTAACTCCATAATCAATACAGGGATTTAATTTTTTTTATAAAAGTCAGCTTGCCCAGGGCAAGCTGACTGGAAAATTGAACTTGCCCTTGGAAAATCGGAGCTTGCCCCAAACATAATATCCCAACACGAGTAAAACAATAGAATAAAATAATATATGGTACATTTTAAGGAAATCGCGTTATATTAATTTAAGCTTTTATTTTCTTTTTATCTTTCTTAGCACGTTAAAACCATATGCCAATAATTACAGTTATAAAACAATATATATGTAAATAATACATGTAGATAGATATGTAGATTAGAAAGAGCTAAAATGCAGATACAGTTAGAAGACCAAAAGCAGACTTGTATATGTATACATGTATAGACAGATAAATGGATGCGTTGAAAAGGGTTTGGAAAAAGTTAGATTTTTGAGAGAGAGAGAGAGAGAGAGAGAGAGAGAGAAAGAGAGAGAGAGAGAGAGAGAGAGAGAGAGAATGAAAGCTAGACGATGATGATGATTGTTGAATTAAAGTCGTTTGCGGCCATTCGGTCATGTACGACTATTTACCCCCATTGCGTGCGAAGCACGCAATGAGAGATTAAAATGTGTGCTACGCACACTTAATTTTTTTTTTCCAGTGAGTTACAGAGCTGCAATCCACTAGACGGAGTTGATGCGTGTATGGACGCTATTTTCGCACCGCTCCATCGCTACATGGTTTCCCCACTAAGGGGGTTCATTGAACGAGTGATATGGAGGGGTGCGTGTATTTAAATTCTAAGATTTTTGGATATTTTTCCTGTTCATAGGAATAGAACCACAATGTTTACAGGATAACTTATTTGCTGAGTTGACCATGTCAGGGCGCGGCAAAGGAGGCAAAGGTCGGCTGGCTGCGCCGTCGCGTCCCAGGTTGGCTCCAGCAGGTCCAGGGTTATTTAACGTTTATTAATTTTGATATTTTGGCCGAAAGGAGAGAAAATTTGTTGAAGTAAATCAATTTTTGAATGTTATGTTTGTACCAAATGGCTGTCGTTATTGGTTAATGGAGGATAAAGGGAGAGAGAGAGAAAAACAAAAAACAAAAAAAAAACAAAAACGAATTTTTGATTTTTTTTTTAGAGTTGCCACCTTGTGTAGCTGGGCCTGATAGTCCGGGATTTAGAACCACCCTATATTGATTAATTTGTTGTACAGGTTTTGTCTTTTAGTCAATAGTTTTAAAGTCTAAATATCCTAATTAATATTAAAAAGTTGTATAAATATTGTAACCGCCTTGTGCAGTTTGGGCCTGATGGTTTGGACTTGGAACCACCTTATGCTTGATATTTACATGGTGGTTTTATGTCTATCTAATTCGCAAGTTTATACTTTCCAATTTGGTGCCACCTTGTGCGGCTGGGTCTGATGATTAGGGTTTATGACCACCTTATATTGCTAATATTTTGGGGATGCAGCTGGTATGCTTTAATACCATCCTTATGTTAATTAATTTGTTTTAATTTTTTCCCAATCGGGTGCCACCTTGTGCGGCAGGGCCTGATGATCGGGGTTATGACCACCTCATTATCTTGATAATTTAGGGATGAGAGAGAGAGAGCGAAAAAAAAAAATCAGGAGAGAGAAAGAGAGAAGACTATATCAGGACTAGTCTTCCGGCCCCAGCAAGGATTCAGTCCTGGCCTGCCTGTATGGTTCCAGGCACCAGTGCTTTGGGTACCTGAAAATCCTACGATCGCTCGCACCTTGAGGATACGCAGGGATTCCGCCCAGGCGACTGCTAGTATGATGCCTAGCACCTGTTTAAAAGCGTGACCGAAGAACTCGCATAAGACCAGAGCCCAGTCCGTTCGACAGAGGTGTTAG
The DNA here is from genome assembly GCA_029931535.1 of Margaritifera margaritifera. Taxonomy (NCBI): domain Eukaryota; kingdom Metazoa; phylum Mollusca; class Bivalvia; order Unionida; family Margaritiferidae; genus Margaritifera; species Margaritifera margaritifera. Next base: position 1,327,849 of record JAQPZY010001562.1, on the reverse strand, counting down.
GATAGTGGCTTTTTAGTATGAGATCAGTGTTGTTCTTGAGTTAAAGTATGGAGAGAGGAAAAAAAAAAAAAAAAGAAAAAAAAGAAATTTCAGTCTGTTGTGCTTTCTTACATTTATGACCCCTACTCTTTGTTGACATTGTGTTTAGGTAATTGCAATTAATTTAAAGTTCGATTCCCTGTAGGGATTTAATTATTGACTAGACCCCAAGTCTTATCCATGGGAGTGGTGGTTCTCCATCCCCGGGGGGCCTGGATTGGCTCGCCTTTGCGACGGACCTGGAACCCCTAGTGGGCCCGGCAGACCAATCCCTTCCTCCCTGGGTAGGGCTCCTCCTCTCCCGCATTGGACTTGTGGTTTTTGTCTTATGTATTTGACTGCTTTCCCTTACTCTGATTGTCCTGTTGGACTCTTTATTGATAATGGTTAATTTATTTTTCCGTTCTTATATTTTACCCCTTTTTCCTATTTCTGAGATATACCCCACTATATTTGTATATACCGAATTCATGTTTTTATCGCCTTCTTTAAGGAAATCCGGATAGGTAGTTGGGGATTTGAGCTTTGATTGTTTTTCTTGGAATGTTTTCCTTTCGTTGATGTATTTGTGACAGGTGTTAAAAACGTGTTCCAAGGTTTCAGGTGTGGGGCAGTGTGGGCAGTTAATTCCTGCTGTATTTAGTCCCGACACATATTGTCCAAAGCTGTTTGCTAGAAGTGTTATATCCGCTTTTATCCTATTTATAATTTTGAAGCCGTGCGGATTTGCCAGTGTTGGAAATTCAATGTTTCTGTTAATTTTCTTATGCAGATCATAGAGTTTGCGCCCTTTGTTGGATTTGTCCCATTCCGACTGCCATTTTAGATTAATTTTTTTCCAAATGATGCTATAAATCTCCTGGACGCTATAGTCCAGAGTTTGAAATGCGGCCTCATTAAGTTTGTTTTTGGCTTCTCTATCGGCCCTCTCATTTCCAGGGATGTTTATATGAGAGGGTACCCACATAAATTCCACTGTCTGGTGTTTTTGATCTAATATTTTGAGTTTAAGGTTGACTTCTCGAAGTATGTTCTCCCTACTGGTGGAATTTCCCGATTCCAGGGAGCGCAGCACGCTAAGGGAGTCGCTAATGATAACTGTTTTTGATTGTTTGGTTTCTAGGACCCATTCGATTGCTTGTTTTATGGCCCAGAATTCCGTTGTATAGATAGAGCAGAGATCAGGTAGTCTCGCCCCCAGCGTGATGCCCTCCCCAGGGATAACCACTGCCGCTGCAGTGCGTTCTGGGTCAGGGGTTTTTGAGCCGTCTGTATATATGGCGGTGTATCCTTCGTATTTGTTCCCTATTTCTTCAAGAATTTTTGCCCTCATTTCATTCGGTTGTTCGTTTTTGTTTCCATATTTTAATGCGTTTAAATTTACTAGGGGGGGGGGGGCTTATTTGTCCAGGGGGCGCTGTCTGGGTATTTAATAATTTTCGCCTGGAGATTTTGCATGTTTAGTTCTTTCTTTAATTCTTGAATTCTTTTTCCTCCTGGTAGGTTTTTTAGTAATTTGTGTCGGAATGGTTTATCGCATTTTTTAAGGGCTTTTTGGGTAAGATGTGTTTCGGGGTGAACAGAGATCCTGGCATTATATCTCAGTAGAAGTTCCTCCCATCTCAGATTGAAGGGGGTGGGGGTCTTCTGTTAGGACATTGAGCTCTTCCCCGGAGATGTTCCGGAGGGCTCTGGTGCAAATAATTAGAGCTTTCCGTTGGATCGCATTTAATTTTTTTAGACTGTTGGTGCGAGCCGAGATGTACGCTTGACACCCATAGTCTAATTTAGACCTAACTAAGGTTTTGTATAGGGTGAGCAGGGTTGCGGGGTCCGTCCCCCAATCGGAGCCTTTAAGGTTCCGGAGGAGGTTTAGGTCCTGTCCGCATCGTCTCACTAGTTCTTCTATGTGTTTTTCCCAGGTCAGATGCTCGTCAAAGAGCATGCCTAGGAATTTAACACATTTTTCAAATTTAATTTGGACCCCATTTAGATATAATTTTGGGGATTTCAGTCTGAATCTTGTTTTGGGGGAAAACATTACGCCATCTGTTTTGCCAGGTGACATTTTAAAACCCCACCTGTCGGCCCATCTACCGATCCTGTCAAGTTCCACCTGCAGCTCTCCTACCACAGCTTCGCTGTCGGGGTTTCCCCCTTTCCAGATCCCGCTGTCGTCGGCGAACTGAGACAGGTCCAAACAGGACGGGTCGATCGATTTCTCAAGGTCGTTAATCATTATATTGAACAGGGTCGGACTCAGAACGCTTCCCTGGGGGTGCCATTTTCTACATGGTGGCATTTTGAGTATTTGTCGTCGACCCTGATTTGGATGCTTCGACCTGTGAGAAACTCCGCTATCCAAGAGTGTGTTCGGCCTGATATTCCGTAGTGATTCAACTTAGCTATTAGTCCTTTGGTCCACATTAGGTCGTAAGCCTTCTCTAGATCTAAGAAGATCGCGGTTAGGTTACGGTCCCTTTTTCTTTTGACATTGAATGCGAGTCTAATGCTGGACTCCAGTCGCATTATCTGGTCCAATGTGGATCGTTTATTACGGAAGCCGCTTTGATTGTGGGATAGCAGCCCTTTGCTTTCTAGGTGGTATTTAACCCTATTGTTTATCATGGTCTCCATGATTTTGCAGAGACTATTTGTTAGGGATATCGGCCTGTATGCGTTTATGTCTGCTGGGCTCTTTCCGGGTTTCGGGATTGCTACTACTATTGAGTGTTTCCATTTTTTTGGAATTTTTCCCGTCCTCCATGAGGCATTCAACATGCATAAAACCATCAAGGCCGTTTTTTTCAGGGAGATTTTTATATATGTCGTAACCTAGCGTGTCTTCCCCGGGTGCAGTTGATTTGCTTTTTCTGTTTAAGGCAATTTTCCATTCACTTAAAGTAAATTCCGTGTTTAGGGGGTTTGATTTGTCTCCCTTATCCGTGAACAAGTGGGGATGTTTTTCCTCTACCATTTTGCGGTGTTTTTTAAAATTTTCTGAATGGTTTGCGTTGCTGCTCATACTAACAAAGTGTTGGGCCAGTTTTTCGGCTGTTTCCGAATCGATGGTAAGCCCTGCTAGTTTTGGCGACGTTTTTACTCCTTTTCCCCTAAGTTTTTTGATCTTATCCCAAACTTGTTTTGAATTTGCTTTGTAATTTAGCGATGAGCAGAATGACTTCCATGATACTTGTTTTGCTTGTTTAATGATGTTTTTAGTGAGTTGTTCTTTTTCTTTGTAAGCAAGAAAGTCAATGGAGTTTTTTGTATGTCTAAATCTATTTAGGGCTTTCTTTTTCTCCTTTATGGCTTGCTTACATTCGTTGTTCCACCATGGAACGGATTGTTTGCCGGGCCCTCCTCCCGCCTTCGGTTTACACCGCTCGGCCGCTGATGACAGTGCATCTATGATGTTTTGATAGAATATATCAATGTCCTCACTGTGTATCCGAGCGAGTGTAATCTCTTCGCAGAGAGAACGGAACGACTCCCAGTCCGCTTTGTCATATATATCCATTTTCGGGTACCATTTTTGGTGTTTTTGTGAATTTTGGTGTTAATGGTGGTCCGTATTGGGAAGTGGTCACTTCCTAAGGTCCCTGATTGATCTACCTCCCAGTCGGCTATTTCCGCTATCCTGGGAGAGCATATGGTGAGGTCAATGGCTGATATTATCCCGTTCGTCGGGTTGATCCTAGTGCCATTGCCGTCATTTAATATGACCAAGTTGGACGTCGAGGTCCACTTTTCTATGGTTTTTCCCCTCCGATCCAACTGATTTCCTCCCCACTGTTCACTGTGGGCGTTGAAATCCCCGCATATTATAAATTTATCCCCTATATTGCTAGTTATTGCTTTTAGGGTTTCCAATTCAGTGTATTTATCCCCGCCTGGGTCATATATGTTCACTATGGTTATTGGTGTATTACCAGTGTTTATTTTAATTATTTGATATTCGAGCGCGGTATTTTCGTTTATATTTATGTTTGGTGGTGTGCACTCCACAGATTCGCTCGATATCGCGTCGCTTACGTATATAGCTAGGCCTCCACCTTTTTTGCCCCCAGGCCAGTGTTTACAATAATTTGTTGAATAGCCAGGGATTTTAGGTAATGTTCTTGTTTTTTCGTTTAGGAGAGTCTCCTGCAAGCACACCACATCCGGTTTGTTGTTTTCTTTTATGATTTTTATTGCGAGCTCTCCGGCGTTTAGTCTAATACCCCTGCAATTCCATTGCCATATTGAGATTGATGGTTTTGTATTCATATTAGTTCTTATGTATTTACTTTGATATATTTGGTTCTGAGTCACTAGTTTTGCTTTCTTAAGTATCCTAGCTGTTCCAATTAGCTTCTGGCTTCAGTCCTTAATTTATTGGTGATGGCTAATATCTTGTTGCAGAGAGTATCAACAGATATGTCTTTAATTTGTGTCAGGTTTAGGGTTTCTTTGATTAATTCTTGGAATAATCTAAGCACTTGATCTATTGTGATTTGTGCTACATTTCCTGCTTTGTTTTTTTGGGGATTATTTTCTGGTGTTTCATTGGGTTTCGCTTGGGGTTTTTCCCCCTGCTTTCCCGGAAAGTTTGGGCCTGGTGTTGCTTGTGCCCGTTTAATGTTGTTGTTATTTGACGAGTTGTTTGACTGGGGCTTTGCAACGGTTGGTATTGATGAGTTATTTGTTTTGTTTACGCTGTGATTTTGTTTTTTGATTTGGTCTGGATTTATTGTATGATTTTCCGGTTTTTTACTGTCAATCTTCTTGTTGTTTACATCTTGTTTTTGAGTGCGCTTAGTGTTAATTTCTTCTACATTTGTGGTTTTGGTTAATACTGCTGTTTTTGCCACTTCGTATGGAACTTATTTGTCTGACATGTAGTCAACAATTAATTTTTCCCTAATGGCTGTAGGGCAATCTAAAGAGTTTGCCCTGTGCGGTAGTCCGCAGTTGGGGCATTTCATAGTTTTTACGTAACATTTTCCTAAGTGTTCTTTTCCGCAATTGGTGCATCTTTTGATTGCTCTGGATTTGGTGGAGTAATGGCCCCATCTTGGACAATTTGTGCAGAACCGTGTTTTGTTCTGGAATTTCACCAGACGGTAAAACGCTCCATGTGGGCCGAGTTTGACCATTTTAGATGTATCAGGTTTATTTCGGAAGTGTATTAAAACTGATAGTGATTTTTTTCCCTGTTTGTTATTGAATCTTATGGCCTGTTCTATGTCGTGGCCTTGGGTTTTTAGTTGTTCTATTATGGTCTTTGTTTCGACTGCTGTGTTAATGTTGACTATTTTTTTTACTAAA